>CM042146.1:11844500-12048462 GCA_023376005.1 Doryteuthis pealeii
AAACTTGATATGATTCGAAGATCTGAACATATGAATAGACTTTTAAGTAGTTATCTTTTCCGCGGGAGATATTCTCCAAGAACTCCAGTGGATGCCTGGAATTAGAGAAAATTCTGAACAAATACAGACACTGTCCCCCTTCTCTCTCTTTGTATATGCACACACACCCACTTTATATGCGAGTATGTGTGTGTGTATATATGTCTTTCTGTGAGTATGGGTATATATATATATATATATATATATATATATATATATGTGTGTGTGTGTGTGTGTGTGTGTCTTTGTGTTTGCGTATATTTGTGTATGCGTACACAAACATATGTCTTTGGGTGTGTATAAATGTATATATATATATGTGTGTGTGTGTGTGTATTAACTTTCTGCAATGAATACAGACACGCCCCTCTCTCTCTCTCTTTGTATATGCACACACACCCACTTTATATGCGAGTATATATGTGTTATGTTATGCGTATATATATATTATATATATATATATATACATATATACATAATATATATGTGTGTGTGTCTGCGTACACAAATATATGTTTTCGGGTGTGTATATATATATTATATATATATATATATGTGGGTGTATATATATATATATATGTATATATATATATATATATATATATATGTGGGTGTGGTATATATATATATATATATATGTGTGGTGTGTATATATATATATATATGTGGGTGTGTATATATATATATATATATATATATATATATATATATATGTGGGTGTGTATATATATATATATATGTGGGTGGTATATATATATTATATTATATAGTGGGTGTATATATATATATATGTGGGTGTATATATATATATATAGTATATATATATATATATGTGTGTGTGTGTGTGTGTGTGTGTGTGTGTGTATATAAACTTTCTGCAATATACTCGACTTGGCGGAGTGTGTGTCTGCGTGTGGCGATTAATAACTCATGAATTAAGCAGAGTATGAGACTAAATCCAAAAAATGATAAAATAGTTTAAAACAATATTCTGAAACAAAAAAGGGTCTCAAAATTTTTTAAAAAAATCATATTAACCTAATACCTGAGCAAATGTTATATTGTGATGTTCTTCCATATTTTTTACTTAGAGGAAACACTCAACAGATTCAGATTCGTATGTCTAAATTGCTCGCATTAGCGCCATTTCTATTTGTTTATGGTTAGAATACACCCTGAGAATTTCATTAGATCTAAAGACGGAAAATGTTCCACAGTAAAAAATAATGCAAAGAGCTAACAATTCCCTACAGATATTACTTTAGATGCGGATTTCGCAGATTATCTAGTGATTCACTAATACACTAAATCACAAATACACCTGTCAGAAGCATTGATCTCAATATGACCTCCGGTAAAAAAAAGGTTCATGTTCTATGGAGACATCTACAGACCGAACGGCTAGCCTAAAATATTAGTAGAACTGTTCACATACCCAGGTAGCAATACTTCATCTACAGAAAGCTCCTAGAGAATATTGTGTCTGGGAAAGGTATGGAAAGTTATAAAAAGACTATCGATTATAAAGAAAACTGATCTCTGAAAGTTTTACTCTGTGTCTCCTCCACTTGGACATTTATGAAACGATTAGAGAAAAAATTAAATTATGAACTTTGGGTGCGGAAAAGGGGGTCCTCGTGACGTAGTGGCTAAGGTGCTCAACTGCAACATCGTAATAACAGAGTTCGAGATCAAGTCACACTATTAAGTTCTTTGTAGGACTAGTACCATTGGGAAATGTATCAACCCCATCATTCCTGCAATTAGGAGATAAATTGGTTCACTTCTGTTCTTCTAATAATTAGAAGAACAGCAGTGGACCTACTTATCTCCTAATTGAGTGAATAATATGATTGATACATTTTAAATTATCTAATGCCAAAACAATCCTAATAGAATCTAATAAGATTGTTTTGTCATTAAATACTTTAAATTTAAACCTATTAAACTCCGCTTAAAATTGACTTGTGTCGCATACAGCTAGAGCGCAGACGTTGGGTAAATAGTCCACAAAGGTTTGTATTCTATTAAATAAAGAATCCAAACTTATTTTGAACATCCATGCAAGTTTACGTAGAAACACACGCACACATAATATATATATATATATATAATTTAATATACCAAGCGTGTTGGTAGATCCTTGCGGAGAGAAAAAACCCGGCAGAGAGTTTGATTGTAAAAATATACTACCAAACATCAACCAGGAAGAAAAACATTTTTGAAAAAAAGAAAAGACCAAGATATTCGTACCAACAAAAAATAATCTATTGGTATAGTATTTGGCCAAAAGAAAAAACAATTTATATGTATATATATGTATATAAGATATATATATATATATTCATATAACCGCTAGGAGAAGCTAATTTGTAAAAAGTGCTCGATACCTAAGTAGAGCCAAGTAATAAGGATATACTGAGTCAGACGAACCTACTATTAGTTTCGCATATATATATATATATATATATATATATATATATAATATATTATATGAGTAAGAAATGTGGAATGAAAACATCACACAATGCTGTTAAAGAAGAAAACAATTTTATATAATCATAGCTGATATTGATCAATATTTCGATTTTACAAAAATCCTCATCAGAGCTCATTCATGATTTTTGTAAAATCGAAATATTGATCAATATCAGCTATGATTATATTATAAATTGTTTTCTTCTTTAACAGCATTGTGTGATGTTTTCATTCCACCTTTTCTTACTCATATTGTCGGATTCATTTCCTTTCTTTTAACTTATATATATATATATATATATATATATATATATATATATATATATATATGTATAATATATATATATATGTATATTATATATATATATATTATATATATATATATTAGACAAATATATACGGCTTTGATACTGCTTTTGAATCTAACTGAAAGTACTTGGCTAACCATTAATAACTATTTCGGACAATTAATTAAGCTTTTGAAAATGATGACAGCAGAATGTTTTTTTTTTAGAAAATTTGAAGAAAAATTCAATGATTTTTAACCAGATTTGTTTGAATACACACACACACACACACACACACACACATGTATTAGAATAAGATAGTATATTTAGTATATACTAAATTAAATCAATTATGATATGAAGAGTGACACTACTGTATTTCTACAAGGATGACTTTAATACCAAATAATTCTCAAGTCTGATATTAACATTAAACAATTCAAACCGGTTTGAGATAATCGGTGTGAATCATATAAGTTATAGCACATTATTGAAACTAATTTTCGAACAGCTATAGCTTGTTTTCCCGTTTATTTGCGCTATTCAATCCAGTTGATTTAGCTTATTTCGCATATATCAATGCCCTTGAAGAGACCTATCTATTTTCGTTTTCCGTTTCAGCTATTTCCATTCACTTAAATGACTTACCATTTATTCTGTCTCTTCAGAAGCAGCATGTACTATTTTTTTGTTATTCGTCTTGTCTGTTTTGTCTATGAAGAATTTAGTTTTAATATACTTTATATAGACTTCTATTACTAGTGATTCTGTTTGTCTTTTTGTTTTTTTGGGTTTTTTTCAATTGTCTTCTGCGAAACAATGCACAGGGCATTTCGTTTGCAATTTCTTCTGTTATTCTCAATTCTCATTGGAATTGATTTGCATTCCATTTTGGTTTGGTTTCCGCTTATGTCATCTTCGTTTTTTTTTTATACTTAACTTACAAGTTTTATTGCGGTTTCTCTTATATTTTTTATAATCAGGTTTTTTTTATTTACTGGTCTTATTTTTCTTCTGTATTTTCTTTTCACTACTTTGGTCGTCGAGTCAGCAGTTTACAATAATGTTGATTCTTCTAGCTGCTTCCTCTATTTAAGACAAAAAGTCATTGGTACGCAGATATAGAATAAATACTATTGTTTTCTATTAGAGTTTCACGGCTACAAACACTAAGTGATCTAGTATATCAACGTCAGTAATTACCAGATAACCTGATAATGCTACTGTTAAACAACGAGTCGAGAGTATTTTTCATGGCATACATTTAAAAAAATGTCTTCATCTTATATATTTTATGAACACTATATATATATATATATATATTATATATATATATATTTAAAAATGAATACATCTAAGATGCATAAAATGAAAAAAAAGAAAGTAGAGTATAACACTCACAATTCAGAGTTCAACAGCTACAATCGTCATGTGAGCTGATATTTAAGACAAGCGAACTAAATTGATTATCGTAACAGTGAAATTCTGAAACGTATTTTTTTTAACCTGGACAATTTTTCATTTTCTACACACACACACACACACATTATATATATATATATATATATATATATATATATATATATATATATATATATATATATATATATATATATGTGTGTGTGTGTGTGTGTGTGTGTGCGTGATATATATATATATATATATATATATATATATAATATATATACGTGTGTGTGTGTGTACTTTTCGTATGGTTTTTTGAAAAAAACAAAATACCTGAATTTCTACATTTTTCCGGTGGCTAATGTGGTCTGCAGTGGCTGGAATCATGAACTTTTTTGATACATTTTTATTTATATTTACAACAAACTCTTTTGAGTTTTCTTTGTGGATTATAATGCTTCTGATTTAAAAAAAAAAATTAATTTTATTTTTTAAAACAGAATATGCATTTACAAAATTAAAAAAAAAATTCCGGCTCCGAACATGAACGTTCGTTTGTACCACTTTTGTTAGTAACGGTTTACTCACATCGTCATTCTATCACGAAAATTTCGCTCTTGATGAAGACCACTTTAATAAAAGGTCGAAACAGATTTCTGTCAGCGAATTATAACATTATTTATTTGTTTTTAAAAAAATATTTATTTCATACTGTCGGATTCACTTCCATATATATATATATATATATATATATATATATATATATATATATATATATGTGTTGTGTGTGTGTGTGTGTGTGTGTGTGTGTGTGTGTGTGTGTGTGTTTTATAATTTAACCGTGTTGTGATATTACTCAGCAATATTGCGTAGACAATTTACAAATTAGAAGCTGTTTTATTGTTAAACATTAATCACACACACTATCACACACATACGCATGCCCGTGTGTGTGCCCGTGCGTGTGCATGTCTGCTTCAGTTTCATCCCAAATTCTACATTTGAAATACAACGAGAACCGTACTAATTTCGAGGATATTATATCAGCAGTGCTAAATACAGCAGAGAATGAAACCACGATTCCAAAATAGATACCTACATGTCTTTAAGGGAATATCTCAAAATAACATTAGAATAGATTCCTTGCTTGAAGATAAGAAAATTTACCACAAGTTTAGTGGACTCACTATACACAAAGGAAATACAAACATTTGCAGGTTAGTTAAAAAGAAATAATAGAAAGCGTAAAATAAAAACATCAGAAGTACGCTACGCACGATAAAAATCTACAACAGGACAAACAGACTATATAGTCAAACAAAACATTAACATTTTCTCCACCCACAGAGTGTACCATCGTAGAGTAAACGTCAGCAACCTAGTCTCGCCGATCATTTACTACTGGACACCTATTTTGATCACTGCTATATGTTCCATCCTTCCGATGTTGTGTAACATCTTTCCCGTAGCAAATGTTCTGGGTAAATATCTATACCTGATACCCCCTGTGCATCAAAAATATCAACTCTCCTATTATGGACACGTTTCTATAATATGCACACGTTATTAACTCTAGAGACTTAAACACCTTTTTTTTGTAAATAATTAGACGGGAATAAATAAGCGTATACTATGGTAGGGCATCACATTATTTCTTATATATGTCAATTGCATAATAACTGTATGGTGCTTTTTGAATGTTTTTAATTCTTTGTTAGGAATAGTACCGCTTTTAATAGTCATATATACCTACACAAAACATCTACCTTTGGACTCCTTCTCATGCATTTTAGCATTACCAGAATCAGGTCAATTCAGCATTACCAGAATCATGTCAATTCAGCATTACCAGAATCAGGTCAATTTGCATTACAGAATCATGTCAATTCAGCATTACCAGAATCATTCAATTCAGAATTACAGAATCAGGTCAATTCAGCATTACCAGAATCAGGTCAATTCAGCATTACCAGATCATGTCAATTTAGCATTACCAGAATCACAATTCAGCATTACCAGAATCAGGTCAATTCAGCATTACCAGAATCATGTCAATTTAGCATTACCAGAATCAGGTCAATTTAGCATTACCAGAATCAGGTCAATTTGCATTACCAGAATCAGTCAATTTAGCATTACCAGAATCATGTCAATTTAGCATTACTAGAATCAGGTCAATTTAGCATTACCAGAATCAGATCAATTTAGCATTACCAGAATCAGGTCATCAATTTAGCATCACTAGAATCAGGTCAATTCCCAAAATCCAACGAAAAATCTCCAAATATATTCCATACATAGCTTATGCTCTATTAGAATACCTTAGTAGAACGAAGCTACAAAATATTGAATAATATTGAAGCCATTATCGAATTTACATTCAAAGAGTAAAGCAGAAAACCAACGCTCTTGGCATAGTTCTAATTCGAGACAATTACTCCTTGAAATTCAAAATCTACAGAAAACCCATAAAAAAAGACCTCATATTTTCTTTTTACTCACAAGACAACAAAATAAAATTTGAAATAATTATATGAATTTATCCGAGAGCACTTAGCATTTTCCTCTTTGAAAATCTATGCGAGAAAATAACGCAAATTATAGATATATAAAATACATTAAACTAACCACTTTACATACAGTGCAAAAAGAAAAGGCCTTTAAGATAAATAGAAGGAAAGGTTATAACAATCTATAACAGTGCAAAAAATAAAACTAGACAAAAGAAATAGAAATTCATATCTTCTATGAACAGCATAACCAAAAGAGGAAAAAATAAATCTTGACAGAAACAGCCAAAAAAAAAGTGACGTCTTCATGTGTGTCAATGACCGACCCAATACAACACGTGAAGTTAGATAAATATGCAGAGTAACGCTATTGACACGCTGCTGTGGCTTGAAGGAATTCCTGATCTTAACCCTACATACTTTGGTGAGACTTTTGGCTTGCTGTTTAGATCCTTACAGACCTTGCACGGTTGCTACAAGAGGAATAGTGCAATATTGCACAGATTCAAACAGAATGATTAATCAGCAGCATGAAGACGGGTTTGGGTAGTGTCATTGGTGCTAGATTTAGCTATACCACATGGTGACACTGTCTCCATGTATAATTATCGGAATTTTACCCAAAGAACGTCTCTCCGAGATATAATCGTAACTTTACATCTTCTTATAATGGAGATTGTGAGTGTGTCTGTCTGTAACCGAAACTATATTACTATACAAGTCAAAATTCCCTTGGTTATTTACACTACATTCTCCATGATTTTATTTTTTATTTAAACCTCAATTATTAGTAAAATTGTTTTACATCATTAAGACTGTTAACAATATCTACATACTAATAACATGCAATTGTATTTATATATACAACAAAATAGCGGTTTACAGTGTGAACGGAAAGGCTAATTTGCATATTGATCTTAAAAAATTGATTTTAATAAATATGTGCTTAATATTATTGATTTCTAATTGTTTGGTTTTATCTTATTGAATATGAGCAAACATCTCGGGATAAATCTTAAAAGAAATCCATTAACAAGAAGAAATGACTGTAATATTATTCTTTACTTCCTATTTTAACTAAATAGTTAAATTAGGAAAATTTACCACTGAATGACGGGAGTAATGGAAAATGATGGAAGAGTTAGTTTCAAAGTTTGTTCTATTTTCCGATTATACCCCCTCTGTTCCAAATATTTTTTTATCTGAATTCTTATTCAGTTTCATTAGCCTTTCTAATTTAACATGATATTTTATTATATTAAAACTTAAATACTTGCACCCGGAGGGTCCATATATTTGCTAGTATTAGTAAAGCCCGAACTGAAACAAATAAACATTTACAGAAAATAATGTAAGTCAGGAGGCATGGAAAGATAAATAGTAGCAAACTCCTACTGCTACTATTATCATCAAAGTGAGGCCACCTGTTGGCAACCACAAAAAGGTACAAGAACCAAGGCCATAACTCTAATTAATGTTGCATAGCGCGTCGTCACGGTACTAAATTGCAATAGTTTTATCTTCGTTGTAAGGGATGACAATAACACCAAAGTTATCCCCCAGAAGTTTATTGAAATAAATTCAAGCTTCTTAACTTCGAGAGAGAGGGTCAGTTTAATTAATATATTCAGTCTTTAGACTTTCGGTCTTTTGATTAAATTTCTGGGCGACAAGCTTTTTCAGTTGGTAAATATTAACGCTAGCTTTTCCGACACCAACTACACGAGGTCCCGCTCGGCCGACTACTGCCCCGATCACCTCACTCTCTCTCCGCGTGACTGCCTCCGGGACTCTGACGACTGACCTGTCTGAAGCCCTCGGTTCTTTTATATTCATAGCTCTCCCACGTATTTTTATCTCTTGATCTGATAACGGGCAGGTGTTAAACTTCTTTGTTTAATAAAACCGGGAATTCATATTTCCCTTTGTACAATATATAACATTAACCCTAGGGGTCAAAATAAACAAACAGGGAAAATGCAAGAGCCATTACTCTAACTAAACTTATAAAATTTTCACAGAATGTACAAACGTTTTATTTTGTTGTAATTCTTTTAGTTCAGTATTAGTTTTAGCTTAGATTTTGTTCAGTATACAAGTAAATGTGAGGAGACAAATTAGTTTCGGAAAAAATTGTTCTATGAATTAATTTCTTTACAATGTGTGTGTATGTGTTGATGTGTGTGTCTATCCAACGTTATCTTAGTATCATTCCAGATTTTGCCAATCCTTTTTTTTTTTGGGGGGGGGGTAAAGGCTATCTCAGTGGTTTGTTTATTTGTGAGCGTGTATGCGGGGGGTGGGGAGTATGATCACAATCTCCAGACGCAACTGTTGTATTTTTTAGAAATTAAATGTTAAACAGACACACATATAAGCATATACACACTCACCTAGACATGAAAATACATACAATTTGAAGATTTATATTTGAACAGAAAAAAAGTATCAACTACTTTCGAGTCAGATGGAAATACTGAATGAGTTAATAAAAACGAAATTGACCGATTTAAAAACGCAAGAAACATAAAATTCCATGACGTGCAGATAAGTAATGATAAAGAAGCGTATGATTTTTAATTAGATTTGGCTAGACAATGGAATGGATTGCATAAGTAGTCAGATAAAAATTGTCCGACACACTGGTTATTGTCCTTAACTACTACAGAAAATCTATGATTTTTATTAAAATCCATTGTAGTCTGCAGAAAAAAAAATGAGCGGACAGTAAACTTCCCGTCCAGACAAAATTCCGTTTATATCATTAAATGATTACTTAATAATATTTTACATGGATGAATCGATAATATTTAGTCTAAACATGGACAGATAAATGAGTTCTTTCTGTTCTTAATCGAACATAATTGTTTTTCAATTCCAAAGATGTTTATAGGCGACGGAAAGGCCACGAGAATTACTCAAACAATATGTATCTGTCTACATGCAGAATATTATAAGCTATATGCAGAGAATAACGCAGAGTACTCACAAGCATATACTGAAGTCAACGTTAATACTGTAATGTAAATAAATACAATCATATCTCCCACATACATATTTCAAATGACTATATATATATATATATAATATATATATATATATATATATATATGTGTGTGTGTGTGTGTGTGTGTGTGTGTGCGCACATTCAGCGCTTATTCTAAACGATTGATTATCAAGCTTCTTTTGAGAACTAACTGTCCTTGTTCATTTATTCGTACAATATTTTTCTGTTAATACACACACACACACACATATATATACTAGGATATATATGCACCCTTCGGGTGCAAGTATTTTAGTTAAATTTTATAATAAAATATAATATTAAATTAGAAAGGCTAATGAAACTGAATAAGAATGTAGATAAACAGATTTTGAACAGAGGGGGTATGATTTAAAAATAGAACAACTTTGAAACTAACTCTTCCATCATTTTCCGTTA
This sequence comes from Doryteuthis pealeii, assembly GCA_023376005.1. Lineage (NCBI taxonomy): Eukaryota > Metazoa > Mollusca > Cephalopoda > Myopsida > Loliginidae > Doryteuthis > Doryteuthis pealeii. The sequence continues at coordinate 11,854,664 of CM042146.1, forward strand.
CTCCCGTCTTTCATTGGTAAATGTTCCTAATTAAACTGTTTAGTTAAAATAGGAAGTAAAGAATAATATTACAGTTATTTCTTCTTGTTAAGGGATTTCTTTTAAGATTTATTGAAGAGATTTTTGCTCATATTCAATAAGATAAAACCAAACAATTAGAAATCAATAATACTAAGCATATATTTATTAAAATCAATTTTTAAAGACCAATATGCAAATTAACCTTCCAATTCATACTGTAAACCTCTATTTTGTTGTATATATGAATACAATTGCATGTTATTAGTATGTAGATATGGTCAACATTGGCTTCGGCCTCTGGACCATTGCTATAATTAACGGCGTCGATCCCAGGGGGCCATCCCCCCAGGCAACACCTGCCCCCTCGATTTAAAGGGGCAGGGCTGGGTTATTGCCCAGTGCCTGAGGCGCCCCCCTTGAGGGGGAATGCCGACGGGATCGAACGCAATTTTTTCACCTGCCACTCCATGAGCTTCGGCTTGTGGGTGGTCCCACGTTAATAGGACTTTGTGCCTGACCCGTACAAGTGGGGTACGCGGTAAATACTATGTAGATATGGTCAACAGTGTAAGTAATGTAAAACAATTTTATTAATAATTGAGGTTTAAATAAAAATAAAATCATGGAGAATATGATGTAAATAACTAAAGGAACTGTGACTTGCATAGTAAATATAGTTTCGGTTACAGACAGACAAACCCACAATCTCCATTATAATAAGATTATATATATATATATATATATATATATATATATATATATATATATATATATGTGTGTGTGTGTGTGTGTGTGTGTGTGTGTGTTAGGGTAGTGAAGACAAAGTCAATGACCCTTAATAATCAAAGACAGTTACTTTTCAAAATGTGCTTAATCATTAGTTTAGAGTGGGCGTCCACCACAGAACACTGGCACACACAGACAATTAAAAACAGTAAACTATATATACATTTAATGTAACGCTTTTCGATTCATAAGATGGCATGTCTATTTCATTGAAAGAAAAATGCTTTCAATGGGTCTATTTAATACTCAGAGATAAATATATCGAGTCAATTATTGGCATTCCGATACGTAAGCATAATCATGTTGTAGGTATTTGCCCAACTCGTTCACCACGGATACGATGTGATACAATGTCGCAAGTATAAGGTTTCTAACGGAAATCGAACTCATTATTTAATAGCAATGTATCTGCAAGGATAGCTTACTAACTATTTCACTCTGAGGAAATGTCCATGAATAATTCTGTGTGTGCATAATCAATAGAAATATAATTGCCTTGCATACACTGTTGTTTCTTCTTCGCTACTATAAATCGTGTAAGTAGTCGTTGCGGGTATATATGGTCACATAGCGAAGTATGTGTAGTAGCTTAATAAAATCACAACACATGGGTATTGTAAAAACTTTGAGTTTATTTATTTCTTCCTCGCGTGGTGGGTGGCGAGCGTTGACAATGACTACTACTATTGTTGGGATGACTGGCGATGTTGAGGTAAAGGGGTGGCTGGTGGCGTCTCACCGCCCTTGGCCGCGACGAACCATGAGCGTCGGTCACTCACTGTTCTCTGTCCGCCGTCCGCTGTCTGACTCTTGTCGGCTCGAACCCTCAGGCCTTTTATATTGATAGGTACTCCTACGCATATTTATCTTTTGATCTGATAACGGGCATTTGTTATATATTTCTTTATCTTCTCCCTGCTTCTTTGACTGGAAAGCCTCGCTTCAGTTTTTTAACTTCTTTGTTCGCTTTTACCGGGAAAAATCCTTTGTCATTTTTGTCGTCTTTTCTTTGTTTCGATCCAACCGGAAAATCATACTTCCGCTCGTACAATATATAACATGTTTAGCTGATATCTATGAGAGAATTTATATTCATTCATGAAATATGGTAGGTAATAATGATAGGGTTAAAAGTTTTCATGATTTGGTAAATTTTTTTAAAAAATTCTTCAACTTACAATTCAAGATATTTGCCATCGTGTGCAGTTTTTATGTCACTTTCTGCCTGTTGTTTGATCAAACACTCATATTTATAACCCTTCAAGTGAAATAACTCACTCCCTAAAACTTCCGTTTACTCTTCATTGTTCAAGTATAAAAACCTTTAAATCACCCTAGTGGATAGAATAATTGATATTAGAGTTAGATTGACACTATTTTTAATTCATAAAATGGATTAACATATATTTACATATATTCTATCCGATTACTGTAATAAAATAAAATGAGAAAATCCAACAACAATATCCCAAAAACGATAAAAACTAGTCACGAATTCGTCATTATTATCCAACAAGTCAAAAAACTCCTTCGCTGAAGCTTACACCCCCTCTTGAATATTGAAGTATAAATAGTGCAAAGAATTGATTCACACTAGTAGATAAAATAATTGATAACAGACTACCATAAACTACTTTTACATAGATTGATAATTATCGAAGTCAGTCAGTCAGTTACTATTGGTTTGAACAATGTGACTGGCCAAGCACAATTGAACCAGTGTCAAGACAACTGGTACTTATGGAAATTCAGAACAGTCCACTCATGCATTTGGGTGATTCCATTCCCTGAGTCCTGATTGGCTGCTTGGTTTGTATGATCCCCCGAGGCTCCATAAATCCTGCCATTTTGCAGTAGTCTTTGCAGCAAACCAGAATCGTATTTCAGTTACGATTGCTTGCTGTCTTGTCAATTCGACGGTAAATGGACTTAGTATGATTCTACAAGAATCATATTCGTATATTATTTATCCGTTCATAGAATCAAGTTCAAATGTAAAAGCTCCAATAACTATGCAGAGACGAAGCAAAATCAGTCCAGAATATTGCAGCAATTTCTTCTGACTTTTCAGAAGTGTCATATTTTGTCACTGCCATGTAAAATTCCCAATGTTTTGGAACTCTGACCATTTCCTTCAAAAGCCAAGGAAGAAAGGAAGGAAAGAAGGCAAGGAAAGAAAGCGGTGCACTTAGGTTCTTTACCGCTAGAAATGTCACATACCCGCAAGAAATACCTTGCATGCAAAAATAATCCACAGCGTAAAAAGAATGTCACTGTTGATATGTGGCATTTGGTAATGATCCAAATTCAGCTGCCTTAGGATTACTGAGCACGCTGACTCTTTTCGTATATTATCATGTTCAGATCAGAATGGCTTCAACATCGGATCAAATTAGTGTGATTTGAACTATTACATTTATCAAGCTGAAGGTTTTGCTCACGGATTTCTATCTATGAATGATATCATGTAATATTACTCCTGTACAGAAAGACATGTTTAATATAAGTGAACTTACTAGAAAAAAAATGGATATGCTAAGTGACATTCTGCGTTTCAAGCTAGATATGTTTTTTCGATCAAAATAATTAGGTTAAGTTATTTGGATGCGGGAGTAACATTAGCTGAGAAAAAACAAAAACAACTAGAGAAATCGACGAATATAATAATTTCTAGCCGAACGCTCTACCGACTGAGCTAACCCGGCCCTAATGACTGGTTTTAAAGGCATGTCAACCAATCTAAGTATATCATACGTCTAGAGGTTACAGAATTGTGTTCTTCGTACAGTTATATTTACATTATTTGTGAAGTTATTACGTTAGCGTTTTTTTGTATACATTTACATGAATCTAGAATTACTAACACAAATAATTTGCACATAATTGCATGGTTTCATTTTGTCTCATGTAATACTAATAATTATGTTTTAAAATAAGTATACTTATTTAATAATAGTCATTACATGAAATTATGTGGTCTAATGTAAATAATAATAATAATAATAATAATAATAATAATAAATGGACAAATATCTGGACCTTGCCAGAGAACTGAAAAAGTTATGGAATATGAAAGTCAAAGTGATACCAATTGTAGGTGGTGCACTTGGAACGGTCCCAAAAGGATTAGAAAAGGGTTTGGAAAGTTTGGAAATCAGAGGAAGGATTGAAACCATTCAGAAAACTGCACTGCTGCAATCTGCCAGAATACTCAGAAGACTCCTGGAGACCTGAGGAGACTTGCTGTCACTCAGACTCCAGTGAAAGACCATCAGCTAATGCTGATGTGAAAACTCAAAAGGAGTAAATAATAATAATAATAATAATAATAAATACCGATATCTTGCAATAGAATTGAAAAAGCTGTGGGGTATGAGAGGGAAAGTGATACCAATAGTAGTTGGGGCATTAGGAACATTCCCCAACATCTTAGAATTGAGAACAAAAGACTTGAGGAAATGTAAATCAGAGGAAGAATTGAGACCACCTAGACAACAGCATTGTTGAAATCAGCTGGAATACTCTTGAGTGTCCTGGAAACCTGAGGTGACTTGTTGTCACTCAAATCCCAGTGAAAGCTCATCAGCTAACGCTAGTGTGAAAAACTATTATAGAATAATAATAATAATAATAATAATATAATAATAATAATAATAATAATAATAATAATAATAAACTTCAAGTAGCTGCAATTTATAAAAATATATTTCAATTTCTAGCAACAGGTACTCCTATCGAATATTTTTTAAACATATCTATTTTTAAAATTTAGTGCTAATCGGAATCATTGGACCCAAGAGCAATGACAATAAAGGAGTTTGTTGGATTTTGTGTAAAGAATTCAACTCTGTTACAAGATGAATGCAAGACTAAAACTAGAGTTTGGTAGGTGGCTTATATGGAGCTTTGGATTGTTCCATTATGAACTCAGGCAAGTTCATTTCCTGAGTTCTGATTGGCTGTTGGATTTCCAGGTTAGTAAGAAAAGGGATAAGTATCCACTCTTCCGTCACCACTTTGCATTATGCCAGCAGCATGTAAGGACTGTATTAAGTTACAGCTTGCCTGTTGTTTTCGTCTACTAACTCGACGATAGTTAGAACCCCACTGTGATGGTGAGTATCGTATTGTTTCTATATCTGGAGGATAACTTCTACAGAGTTGTCCACACTCCACAAATTTCCAGAAGTAGAGCCTCACTGGGATTTTTTCAAAATAATTGTATGAGGAAAATATAACTGAAAATAATTTGACATTAAAGAGTCATACAATAAAGAAATTCCACATTGAAATAAAGTTTGGCTTGGAAAATAAGTATAAAACTTTTTTAAAATATTAAACCAATGTATTGTAAGAGGATGGGATGAACATTTTATGATCGGAAAAGTTTTTTTATGACATGATTTTCAGCTGATCAAATTTGTGAACACAAATGACACCTCGAGTAATAATTGTGTCAAGTTTGAAATTCAAACGTAATAGGTTGAACGTGAAATTACAAATCAAAGTATTAAGTCACTTATAAACACATGATCATGATATATTTAGGATCAGTAGGTAATAATTTTCTACTAGTAAAAGAAAGTAATGACTCACCGAAGTTCACCGAAGTTCGTGAGAGACTATTCCATATTTAAATTAAACCAGTTAGAATACTGAAACCAGAATGACTACCATTTCGTTAAAAGAATTACCTTCTGAAAATTGTCTATTTCCGAAAAAGAAAATGTGATTGGAAATTGGACAAAACGAAAATTATTTTAAAAAGCTACAAGAAATCTATTCAGTTAATATGCTTGTGGTATTATTTGCACCATTGTTCATTGGGCAACAATATTAGATTTGAAGCACGAACTGAATTCACGCTAAAAGGGTGTCTGCTGAATAGACAAAGACAATTCGTTGTATACATACAAGGAAAGACAAATACATGTCACTCTAAAGAAAAATGACAGGATACTTTGGAGTTGCATGTCATAAGTGTAGAATTGGAAATGTTCTTCAAAGTTGTTTGACTGTCTAGTTTAGATAATGACATGAAAGCGTGCTTTATTTGCATGGGGAGTTAAGGACCACGTCATAGTTATTCCCAATTGAACGTCTTTGTCTATCCTCGCACACAATCATACCGATTGCTTACAAGGACTATCAGATTGGTGTGTACCCACACGCGCATATATATAAACTTTATATATATATATATGTATGTATGTGTATTTATTTGCATGATCTGAAAGACCTAATATATACTTTATAATTTTTATTTCAGGGATCGAAGCTCACTTAAGAAAATTCACACACACACACACACATATATATATATATATATATAATATATATATATATATTATATATATGTGTGTATGTGTGTGTGTGTGTGTGTGTGTGTGTGTGTGTGTGTGAGGGGGTGTGTAGCTAACAAACGTTTGCATACGTGTAATTATGACAATTTATTTATGTTATAAGACCTGCAAGATTAAATAAAATTTATTCTGAGTTTAAGTCAAGGGTCGAGGCTCAATATAAAACAAATAAATAAATATCTGATATTGTTCATGAAATCATGTAAAAAATACTACCTCTCGCATATATATAAGATGATGAGACTGTTTTCTTTTTCTTTTTAGTTGGCAACTCTGGTTAAAAAGCAGCTGATAAATGTAGTACATGAATAAGCAGGAAAACATGCACATCTGCATCTCACAGAATTCATGTTCAGAAGAAAAATAAATAGATTATAACTGGTATACTCTATTCGTGTTTCATGACCAAACACTGAACAAGTTATAGGCCAAAATACATTTCCCTGTTATATCATATACTCCTCCTTTTTAAAATCTGATTAGCTTGCACTATTTCCTGTTCAAAAAGCAAAGCCAACTGCGCAATTACCATTTGAGGACTCGAGAACATTTGGCAGAGAATGCAAAACGATGGCGTTTGTTCAAGACATCAAGAACTATTCACTGTTTTTGGAACAACGTTTCATGGCTTCTCAATTTATCTTTTTAATGAGATAAAGATTAATTCTAATTGACTTAGCAATTATTAAGAATTAATGTAGACATACTGTGTATATATATGAATGCATGCGAAAGAAGAAAGAAAAAGACTGACCTAGATATTAGAAAATCACTCAAGTATTCTTTATGAAACGGTAAATCTTGGAAAATCAGGCTTCAAGGAATCCTTTGCAGTAAATGGTTACAAAACACAAACTCGTGTCTCACATGTGCGCAGATTTGTGTCTCAATGATTTATAAATATATTCTATTTAAACCTTTTTATTTCTGAAGGTGAAAGTGAAAAAAGTGACTCAAGAATTTTAGAATTACTTCTTTTCTATTATTCATTTATTGATGGTATTGAAGTAAGTCAGTCAGTCAACAATTGGTTTGAACAATGTGACTGGCCAAGCACAACTGAACCAGTGTCAAGACAACTGGTACTTATGGGAATTCAGAACAGTCCACTCATGCATTTGGGTTATTCCATTCCCTGAGTCCTGATTGGCTGCTTGGTTTGTAGGATCCTCTGAGGCTCCATAAATCCTGCCACTTTGCAATAGTCTTCGCAGCAAACCAGAATCGTATTTCAGTTATGACTGCTTGCTGTCTTGTCTGGCCAATTCGACGGTAATTGGACTTAGTATGATTATTCCACAGATGGTAGGTTTTACTATAACCAAAACTTTAATGTAAATCCAAAGTTCTGTTATTATTCCGTTAAACATATTAAGACAATAACAATGTGATAAGAGATTTTCCAAGGTGAAACGAAAAATCTAAAGTAATAACTTTTTTCTGTTTAAACTATAATAAAGAAATATTGAAATGAAAGAAAAAATGTTAACGTATAATATAATAAATAATACAAATAGATTTACTCTTTCCAGTAGACAGGATATTTTGGGCCATCTAATCATGTGTTAGTTTTTAATAATTGATTCTAACAAGGCGAATTATTTGCCGAGGATACTTATAAAATAAGTGTTTTTTTAATTTAATCTTATTCTTCATATATGTTTCAATTTTGTTTCCTTATACGTTTCCAATTCAAGTTACAATTTCGTAAAATGAATAAAGGGGTTAGGTCTGCAGTTTGAATATCCAAACCTACAAGCTTGAAATCGATAGTATTCTATTTAATACGTTTTTACTTTGGGTTATGTGTTTAACGGCACATCAACTCTTTATGATTCATTTGATAGTGAAGATTTCATTTATAAATCTTCTTTTTAAGCCGAATTCCTACATTCTATTTCCTGTGTAGTTATAGAATGTTTCTATTTATAGAGATTCTACTGATTGATACCTTGAGGATTTGGGGGTATTTTTCACAGATGTTGGTTGTAAGTAGGTGATTTTTATGGTATGTGTTCTAAAATTTATATTTCATTGTAATCAGCTCTATTTTCTATACAGTATTGCATTATATAAAAATGCATTCATTTTATAATCATTTGCTTGCATACAGTTTTAAGATATCAAGCATTCCTATCTAATTTAGATAATTAAAGAGAAAACATATTTGAATCATAAATGGCACCTAAACAGGTTCTACCACTCCACTTTAAAGAGGATCTTGTGAATAAGGGCTACAAAGTGTTACTCCACACTTTGTAGAACTCCCGTACTGAAGTCGCCAATTTATGTAGTTTAGTGTCATGTCCAAGTTACCCATTTAGCAGGAAAGAAAAAGTAAAGAAAGAAAGAAAAAGAAAGGAAAGAAAGAGAAGGAAAGAAAAAAAAGAAAGAAAGAAAGAAAGAAGGAAAGAAAAAAAGAAAGAAAGAAAGAAAGAAAAAAGAAAGGAAAGAAAAGAAGAAAGAAAAAAGAAGAAAGAAAGAAAAAGAAAAAAGAAAAAGAAAAAGAAAGAAAAAAAAGGAAAAAAGTAAAGAAAGAAATAAATAAATAAAGAAGGGACACAGTCAGCATATTCTAAGTGAAACCCCATTGATGAATTTATTTTATATTTAACGTGTGATCTCAAAACATGTTTCAATATCGATGTTTCTGCTCTGTGTAGGTTTTAAAATATAACCGTCGGAATATAGTTAAACCGTTTTGCAGAAGCTAAAAATACAGCTAAAAGAAAAATATAAAATACTATCATAAACATTATATTTAGATATGTGTGTGTATGGGCCTGTGTATGTATGAGTGCGTATATATGCGTGGATGTATGTGTGTATATATATATATATATTTACACGTGTGTATGTGTACGCATATATATATATATGTATATATATAAACGTGTGTATGAGAATATATATATATATGCATATATATACACGTGTGTATGAGTATATATATATATATATATATATATATATATATATATATATATATATAGAATATATTATATATATATATGTATATATATATGTGTATGAGAATATATATATATATGTATATATATAGAAGTGTGTATGAGATATATATATATATATGTATATATATATATATATATATATATATATATATATAATATATATAATATATACAAGTGTGTATATATATATATATGTATGTATATATATACAAGTGTGTATGAGAATATATATTATATATGTATATATATACAAGTGTGTATGAGAATATATATATACAAGTGTGTATGAGAATATCTGTCAGCTTGGCAGTCCGGTTTCAAATCACGCACAGGGCGGTCTTCCGATCTATAGCTCTGCTGATGAGGCCTAATAGGCCGAAATGTACATACAGAGATTGATTTTTCTCGATTTGTTTAGCCATACATTTAATAGGTATTCCCGCCTAATTCATTATTAATTAATTAATTTTCAAAATTAGGTACGACTCCAATTAAACACTTATATATATATATGTATATATATACAAGTGTGTATGAGAATATATATATATATATGTATATATATACAAGTGTGTATGAGAATATATATATATATATGTATATATATACTAGTGTGTATGAGAATATATATTTATATGTATATATATACTAGTGTGTATGAGAATATATATATATATATATATGTATATATATACACGTGTGTATGAGAATATATATATATGTATATATATATATATATATATATATATATATATATACACGTGTGTATGAGAATATATATATATATATATATATATATATATATATAACACGTATGAGAATATATAAATATACACGTATGAGAATATATATATATATATATATATATATATATATATATATATATATATATATATATATAAATGTGATTACATATATGTGTTTATATGTGAACACACACACACATATATATATATATATATAAATGTGGGTTTATGTGAATATATATATATATATATATATATAATATATATATATATATATATATATATGTGTGTGTGTGTGTGTGTGTGTGTGTGTGTGTGTTATGTATGTACATATATTCATCGAGTTATACATATACCGCATGGAATTACATGTCTATGATTCAGCGCATGTCAAAATATTCAGTGATTACGCTATCACCCTGGGGCATTTAGATGACTTTTTTTTTTACTTTTAGACAAGCGTTCATTTTCTCCTTGTAGCAACCAAGTTCAGAACGTGCTTCATCGACGACTACTTCTATATATAAACTCTAATTAATGAGGTGTCGCCTCTCGAGAAAACCAGATCACATGACTCATATTTGTTAACAAGATGCTCAACGCGGGATTTCACGCACACTTTGGAAAACGGAACATATTGGTGTCGATAGATTGAATACACGAACTGATCGCCTCAAAACTCGCCATAGGGTAAGATCGGTAATTAGAAACATAGATTGAGAAATAACGACTGAAATGATTGAGATAATAATAAAATAAAATAAAAGTATTGAGTAAGTCAATGACTCTTGTAAGCTAAAAGTATTACATACGTGGCGGACTAGACTGAAGACGTGTATATTGTATACATTTACGAAAACGGTTTTACACGTGATGAAGGCGACATAAAGGTGAACTTTGAAACGGAGTACAGCTGGTTTAAAATCGGTTTTCCGACTCCTAGATCGAAAAAAAAAACACTTTCCATGCATTGTCATTTACGATTCAAGTAAGTATTAAGTATTTTTTTTCATTACTTTAGACCAACGAAGAAAGATCTACAGAGAAACATCAGTGATACATCATTTGACCCTTTAGAATGAAATCATATTCACGCTTATGGGCATACGAATACGATATATATATATATATATATATATATATATATATATATATATAATATATATGATATGATATCGCTACCACTATCTATAACAACAGAGACAAGGAAGCCGTTAAACAGTAATAACATTCATTTGATAAAGGGTATCTAACGAACCTGAAAATTTATGACAAAAAATAATAAAAAAATAAGTGAATCCAATACTCCATAATATCGAGTTCATTCATTTATATATTTTTAATGCTTCGTAATAACGCTCAACTTTAAAAAAAAACATTTATATATAAATAATATATATATATATATATATATGGGCGTGTGTATGTGTGTGTGTGGTTTAACATTTTTTTAAAGAAAGAGCGCTCAGTATCGGTGATAGAGCATATGTCGGTCTAATTAATTAATAGAACAGTCAAAGTGAACGGGTTTGGTGACTGTCAGTTTCTCACCTATATTTTGAAGGACAAGTTTCTATTCGGCCAGTTGAAAAGTAATGATCCCAATGGATACTCCATCGAAATGAAAAAATAATCAATTAATAATAATAATTAAAACCACCCATATAACAGCACTATTTGATTGGATAATTTGAAAAGTCCTGAAGACGTGAAAATTGTTACTCAAAAACCAGTGAAAAACCATCAGTTAGATATAGCATAACAAAAGTGGAAAGGTGTACAATAATAAATAAATAAAATCAATAGAAAAAGTAAGAAAACCGAGTAAATGAATTAACATATCCCTAAATTAAGGTTATCTAACCAGGTAAACAAACTCGACGTACCCTTCTAGAATACCCCAATGACCCACAGAATAGTATATTAACGGATATCCAATTCAGGAGAACCTCAGTCTGATTATCGCAGTGAGACGAGAATCTACCAGACAATATTGTGTGTGTGTGTGTGTGTGTGTGGAATCATTAACAGCAGTTAACTACCCCGGTTTTACAGAGAAAGATTTGCAGAATAATTCTGTCAGAATACCACTGAAGACCCTTCTCGGTAAATCCCTAATACTTAAACTCTGTCACATATTCTGTTCCCTAAACCGGCTTTACAAGTACGTATTCAACACTTTTCATAATTTATTACCCTGATTCATTCGGTTTCTTTTTTCTTTTTCCGACAGTAAAATTTATAATTTTTTTTTCGTTCCATTAAGTCATATATATATATATATATATATATATATATATATATATATCATGGACGCTCTCGTCGATTTTCGACGGATGAGGGTTCACACACACAATGAACTCCCACATAGTGATTTGTTTATAGTGGTGAAGGCTTGTGTTGGACCATCCACACTTTTTGGCACAGTCGATAGGAAAGAATTGGTGCATCAAGGGTTGCCAATCAACGACCGACCTCAGGAATTTTGAATTCAGAGTTATCCCTCTCCTAGACTGGTTACCTACCCAAGGTTGAAGGGCCCAGTTCGCCCTACTATTTAACCCATAGCTGGAGGGAGAATATATGGATTCATACATTTCCCCACGAGCCTCCATTATATATATATATATATATATATATATATATATATATATATATATGCGAATTAACTAAAACCACTTATCTAAATTCCCGAGGTCAATAGACAACTTCTTTTCATCGTGGTATTTTAGCACAGTGACAGAATAATTCTTCACGGGAGAAATTTTATATCATTAAACTGACTTGTTATTTATCATGTCCGCAGCTAGGGTTGGCAAATTACATTGCACTCTGCCACACGAGTTTCATAAAATAGAGGATAATTAATGTGCATGGCGTATAATAACACCCCAGTAGTAATCATCCCCTCATTAATTATATGAAACACAATCTCTGACAGCAGAATCAATATAATTTGTTAAGTATGCCTATTTACAAAGATAATGAAGATACATATTATGAACAATAAATACTATTATTTTCGTTAAAATACGAGTAAGTCACTGTATTTTTTTTTAATTACAGGTTTTAAATACTGGTTCTGATACTGGTTGAGATTTAATTATATTTTAAATTCATACGAATAAATAATTAAAATAAATATAAAACTGGCTGTGAGATATAGACATCATTCTTAAAGTGTTATGTAGTTAGGAGAGGGTGATTCTCTCAAGCGTAGTGGTTAATGTACTGGATTGTGACTAGCAATCTAGATCGAACTCTAGTCACGATATTGTATTCATCTTCAGACTAATACCCTTCGGAATTTTATGAATCCACTTACTTCAAAAATTTGTTAAATAGTACAATTACTATTAATGATGGTCTTGGCATTAAATAATCTAAGGAATTTTATGTGCCATTAAAAAAAGAAGCCATAAGATTGTTTGAAAAATAATGGACAGTTTTTTATGTAAGTTTTTGAAGAATAATTAAATTCCAATTACCGTCGAACTGGGAAGACAATGCAACAAACGGTTGTAATACAGGCCCGAATAGTCACAAGTCTACTGCAGAATGACAGGATATTTATAAGACTCCACAATGTCATTCAAATCAAGCAGTCAAGCAGCCAATCAGTACTCAAGGAATGGAATCACGCAAATCCCCCAAATTCATGAATGGATCATTCTTGATTTCTATATATACCAACTGTCTTGGACACTGCTTAAATGGTATTTAGTTAGCTGCTGTTATTTAAACCAACAGTAGGTTACTGACTTCAATAGTTTTAAAAATAAACGGCTATTATTTTACAAAAACTTTTCATAATAATTGCTTATTTTTAAATAAAGTCGTTTTTTTGGGGTTTTTTTTCAAACAGGATAAACCTCTTAAATATAGAAAAACATTACCTGATTATCTCGGAATAAAAGAATGGATTCTAAATATATGAAAAACAACAACACTGAAGATAAAGTTACCATTCCTTGTTAACCTTCTCCAAGCGGACCAACCTGATCAGCCACCCTAAAATCCAACCCTTCATAATTCTAAAAGGGCAGTATAAAAGTGATAATGTCAAAGATATGCTGTCGGAAAGTTAAGTTCCTTGAATGGCCACCAAAGGCGGATATGTCTGCCACTAAGTTGTATTAGGGCCAAAAAAAGGAATGAAACACGGAAAATTCTGAGAGGCTTCTGCACCGGAAACCGGCGGTTACTTTTTCTCTCTCTTCTCTGCGATTGTTGGATAATCCGCGGCAAACGAGCGTGTCGGCATGCGTACTTCCTATTCCCATGATACTCCATCTTTGACTTTATTCAGTGGATGGAGCCGGATCAACCCATCCCAGGTGAATGCTGCCTGCCACAAGACAAGACACGTCTGATCTGACCGACGTATCACGTGGTTTTATCTCTAACCCTGTCTATGAATGCGAACTAACTTTAGAGAGTCATACACTTGGGACTAAACATGCGCTACAACATAGATGCAATATAATTGAAATATACTTTGAAGTTAGAAATTCATTCAGGAACTTTGCTTGAATAATTGACCGAATTTATATTTCCGGGCATACAGATAGATTTAATAGTACCCAGTGTAGGGAGATAATAAATAATTATCTCCCCTTGAGAATGGGCGTGTGTTTATGGGCCCGTCACATGACAATGCTTGTAATTATCAGAACCAATCCTCATTCTCTTTTGCCTCAGTTCATTAAAAAGGAAAAGTCTAATTTTCTGTCCGATCAGAGGAAACATTAAAGCCCCACAAGTCTATCATCAATTTAGTTTAATATACTGCCTTTTTATTGAACAATATTGCAAATTTGATCTGTTGCATCACATTTGTGCTTATATATATATATATATATATATATATATATATATATATAATATATATAATATAGATAGATAGATAGATAGATAGATAGAGAGAGAGAGAGAGAGAGAGAGGCGCGTGGGCTAGTGGTTAGAGTCGTGGAAAATGGACTCGTCGATTCGAGTTCAATTCCAAGACGAAGCTATTGCCATTTTACATAGCGCTAATACCCTTGGGAAAGGTATGAATCCATATATTCTCCCTCCAGCTATGGGTTAAATAGTAGGGCAGACTGCGCTCTTCAGCCTTGGGAAGGTAACCAGTCTAGGAGAGGGAAAACTCTGAATTCAAAATTCCTGAGGTCGGTCGTTGATTGGGTTTGTGGCAACCTTTGATGCACCAATTCTTTCCTATCGACTGTGCCAAAAAGTGTGGATGGTCCAACACAAGCCTTCACCACTATGAACAAATCCATGTGTGGGAGTTCATTGTGTGTATGAACCCTCATATGTCGAAAATCGACGGGAGAGTCCATTATATATATATATATATATATATATATATATAATATATATATATTTCTAATCTTTCTATGTGTGGTTGAACTATTATTTTATTCTATTTATCCAAAGCTAGTATATTACTGGATATAGTAATTATAATACTGATCCTCTGTGAGTGGTGGCCCAACAAAATATCATTTCTACCACCATGCAAGATCATACCAGCATACATTCTAGGCAATTTATAAATTCGCTGAGGAGTTTAAAACAATATATATATATATATATATATATATATATATATATATATATATTGGTTAGGAGGTTGATTTAGAAGGCTATCACAATGCAGTTTGGAATAAATAAAATAATAATAATACGGTAACAATGGCATTGTGTGTTGACCTGTATTTTAAAAAAAAATATTTCTTGAATTTTCGAGGTAATACCTCTTTATCAAAAGAATTGAAGCAGTCCAGCTAGACTGCTTCAGTTCAATTCTTTTGATAAAGAGGTATTACCTCGAAAATTCAAGAAAGAATAAAAAACATACAGGTCAACACACAACACCATTGTTACCGTATTATTATTTTATTTATTCCAAACTGCATTGTGATAGCCTTCTAAATCAACCACCTAACCAATACATACACAATGCTTCAAGCAAATTATGAAACTCTCTCTCTCTCTCTCTCTATATATATATATATATATATATATATATATATATATTTGTTGTTGTTTTAATTGTATTGTAACTTAAGACATTGTTTTGAGAAAAAGTGAAGTATAAATAACAAAAAAAAATGATTTGTTTTCTTATACGTTATACTCACTTGACGGTTACTTTAATTACTGGATTTACCATTATAAGTACTAGCAAAATATTGCACCCTCCGGGTGCAAGTATCTAAGTTTAATGTAATAAAATATTGTATTAAATTAGAAAGGCTAATGAAAACTAATAAGAATGCAGATAAAAAGATTTGAAACAGAGGGGATATATCGAAAATAGAACAACTGAAACTTACTCTCCATCACTCTCGTCTTTCATTTTTTTTTTTTCTAATAAGTATTTAGTTAAAAGAGGAAGTAAAGAATAAAATGACAGTTATTTTTTGTTAATGGATTCATTTAGATTCATTGAAAGAATTTTGGCTTATATTCATTAAAATAAAACCAAACAGTTAGAAATCAATAATACTAAGCACATATTTAATAAAATCACATTTTTAATATCAATATGCAAATTAGCCTTCCCGTTCACACTGTAAACCGCTATTTTGTTGTTATATAAATATAATTTCATTGTAATATGTCGATATTGTTAACAGTATTAATAATGTACAACAATTTATTAATAATTGAGGTTAAATGAATTAATATCTTGGAGAATGTGATGTCAAAACTAAGGAAATTGTGACTTGAGTAGTAATATAGTTTCGGTTACAGACAGAAAAACCCACAATCTCCATTATAATAAGATTATACTACAATTTAGTGATACGTAGTCTTGAAATAATAACTGTACGAATAGCAAAAGTGTAAAGTGATTACATGAACATAATTAATATTATATTATACTGGAATGACATATGTATTGTGATTACTAACATACAACCACATACAAGCAGCCCACGGATACTTATATGAGAGAGTGAGAGAGTGAGAGAGAGAGGGAGAGAGGGGGTATAGAATGACTTAGATTCAAAGTCAACGACATTTGGTGACTAAGAGATCAATTGATTGGTCTAATGATTTCATTGGCAAGAAACTGACAACAAATGAGTTTGAATGTGGCTACGTTGTTTTACCTTAGATCTATATGTGCGCTATCTTCGATGCTGAACGTATTACGCAACGGCAACATTCTGATAATGAAAAGAGAGCCGACCAGGTTTGAAATCTAGAATATTTAATTAGAATCCGCATTAGAGTTTATGTGACTGATTGTATTTAAAAAGAACCTGAAACACACTCAATTACATCAACCCCTGATAATGACGCTTCAGAGAGCGGAAAGTAATTGAGACGAAAACTTTGCTGGGCTAATCAACAGACTCCATCCGGATATTCACAAACTGGCCAAAAATTAGAAAAGATCGAAAAGAAGCCCCACTGACACGAAATTTTCATCTTGTTCAACACAGTATGCATGAAAGAAAAAGCCGCATATATATATATATATATATATATATATATATTATATATGACTAAGACAGATTTTTGAAGCCAGTGCAATTTCGCTTTTGCCCTCCCTTAATAATCGACCCGGATTTTTCAACATATCCCCTTTTTAGCTAAAATAATTTAAATAGCTACAAAATACCAGGCTTTATTTAATTATTTAGTTATCATTCCCACTTTGTTCCCTTTGTTCTCATAAAATCAGTCCATTAATACTTTTTTCTCGTCTTTTGTTGAATGCATTTCTTCGAGTTACGTCACGCGTCATAACATTTTCGCGTGTGCGGATCGCGGCTCGTCTTTCAAAAATATAACACTGAACAAATACAGTTACAAACATCCATCAATTTCTTCACCCCATAATCTATCCTGATGAAGGTTTAAATAAACCGAAACGTTTAAGCGTCGATAAATAAATTCAACTTATTTTTGGAACACTTCGTTTTTCAAATTTCTCATATATATATATATATATAAAGAAATTCAAAAATATAATCGAATACATAAGGAGCGTCCGCAACAATCAACCGACGTAATTTGCGATCCATAAACATAACAACACAAAATCTCTTCAAATAAACACCAGTAGCAGCCTGACGATGGTGAAATAACCTGAAACCTGGGTAGTTGCTTATGAAAAACTTTTATATTTAAAAAATTCAGCAAATAAATAAAGCTCCTACAAATTTGTGGTTGAGCACTGTGATTTCTTTGTTTCATCAAAACAAATTTTTAAATGTGTTATATATATATATATATATATATATATATATATATTGGTGTTTGTGAGTGTGTGGTGGGCGCATTTGCTGCCATTGGATATATGCATTTTAGCATTAAAGAAAATACACAAGGTAAACAACGCTTGATATTAGCTTATTTTACCGCCAGATTTTGTTAATCCTCTTAAATAGAATTGCAGTCTCAGCATTTTGAAAAGACGATTAGAAAAAAATAAATATTAAAAAGTATAATGCGAGGGATTATCAATAATGAAAGATGGATTCTTAATTCATGTTCATCTTTGCCTTTGAAAACAGTTTTGAAATCGTCATAGACAATCTCTCAAGAAAGGTAAGAAGAAGATTATTTATGTTAGAAAATAACACATTTATGGCTTTCCTTTTAAGTCGGCTGAGACGATTATTTCAAAGAAAAAAAATCTTTTATTTTTTTGAGCCGGTAAAATAATGAACACATCTATTGACAAAAATGATTACTGAAGAAGTATCTTGTTTTAGTCTCGTGTTTATTTAGGTTACCTACTTCAATCTGTAAAAAAAAAAAAAGTAAATTATCTTTTTTAAAAAAGAAGGGAAAAGAGTTTGTTTTTTAAACATTCCTAATGGCAAAGAGCATACGTTGTAAATAAGATCTAGTAGAGAGATAGACTTAGCAAAACAAACAAGGTTTATTTTGTTTTGTTTTGTTTTACGGCATATCAACCACAATGGGTCATTTAATGCCGATAAAGTTTTGAAATAAATCAATTCTTAATGGATAATACAATTTTTTTTATAAATACATTTTTCTATTTAACCCATAGATGGGACCCTAACATGTACTACCATTCCGAGTCTGAGTGGACCAGGGAGCAATGGTGATGAATGGGTGCTCCACATTCCCCAAACCTCCAAAACTGGAACCTCACCATCAGATAGAGTTCAACGTCATTCCCAGGACATGTAGACCTGCAGCCACCGCCTTCTAGCATACATATGATAAAAAGGAGTGGGGCTTGCCATAAGGGCAATAGGGTTGGGAAAATCATATAGGTGCTAGGGCTTGACATGACCAGCCGATTGATCGGAGGGGGCCTCTCCGACCGCCCGTCTAGCCCAAGATAGGGCCAAAGTGGGGTATTGCATGTCATGAACTGCTCATCCACCTGGGCTCTATCCTTAAGCATCACGGATCGTCACCCACGGCCAACAGGTGGCCCCATTGGGGGAGTCTTACCCTTCTGCAGAGGTGCAATCGGTGCATTCTAACACCGCAGCCGACAGGGCGGAAGGTTTATTTTCTCATATATATATATATATATATATATAAGCAAAATAAACATTATTCATTTGATTATATATAGACAAACAAATCGTTTTATAAGCAAGGCTGTTGGTATTTCACATTACGTTAATAGCCTTGTGAAAGGTATGCATCCAACTAATATAATTCCAGCTATGGCTAAATAGTAGGCTGGGCCTTTAACCTTGTCTCGTTACCCAGTCTAAGAGAAGAAAACCTGAATTCAAATCTGTTAAATCAAATTCATTCTATATATTAATGATTTTGACTGACTATTAATTAATTATTCTTACAATTCCTGGGGGTGTATTGTGACCTAGTTTCGGTTACAGAAACCCTTTCTCCATTATAATAACAAAATAAGGACGGCTATATGTGTATATTCTGAAATTTGTTTGATTTTTTAGGGGGGGATACTTTTTCATATTTGTGAACTTGACCCTTGTGTTTTACAGTTTCGACCGAAACCTGCAACAGACCAATATTTTCCTCAAAGCATCTACACAATGAGGGATTGAAATTTTAGCTCGAGAGACTGGCCATGCCCCGACGAGATATGCACCTTATAAACACATGTTTAATATTTTCTGTGTTGTGAAAATACAGTATATGAATTTGTAAAATCTAAGATACGCTGTTAGAATTATGATCACCAATTCTATCCAAACAAAATATATTAGTTAGGAGGTTGATTTAGAAGGCTATCACAATGCAGATGTAAAGAAAAAAAATAATAATACGGTAACAATGATGATGTGTGTTAACCTGTATTTAATTCTTTCGAGATAATATCCCTTTTTCAAAAGATCACTGGAACTGAAGCAGTCTAGTGATGGCATTTCTTTTTGAATGACTTTTTTTTAAATTGATGGTATTTTTATATAACTGTATTCTCGTGTTGTATGTTTACGTGAATGCGTTTTTTTTTGTACTTGCACGTATGTTGTCATGCGCGTGTCTATGAAAATGCGTGTTAGTTGTGACGTTATGACTATCCAGCGCGGGATTGTACGTGCATATGTATGTGCGTATTAAAGATATATTAATTTAATTATTTTAAATCGAATAGATTCATTTACTAGTACGATATCTGCAAGAACTGTAGATCATTATTTTTGGTCAAATCACTATAAAGATTAAAAAGAGATGTTTTTGAAAGAATACATTTGAAGGACACATTTACAGTACCAAGATAAAAAGAGTCGTAACAATCACTGCAAACCTAGAATGAAATTAAATGGTCAACATTTTTTTAGATTTTTTTTTATTCATGGAGGAAATATTACTTTTAATGACTTGAAGCCGAATATCGATATATCTCGGAGAAATTTATTTTTCCTATTTGTTCTCACATTGACAGGTCCGATAACTATTTATAATGCAGTGAAAATAATGCAATTTAATTTTCTCGTCTTGATAAATAACTTTAGTTCAAAAGTTAGCGGTATTAATAACGACCAATGGCAAATGTGAACGAGATAGCATCAAGTAAACATGGTTCCGGCATCTAATAATGGCGACGCAGATGACGATGCATTATACATAGTAATCTTAGGAATATCTTGGTATTTTTATGAGTTCAGTCTTCTTAGTCTGGTATGAAACTGGGTCGTAATTCCAGACGATTTGTCGATAGTGTAAAAGGAAGGGGAGGCGTTTTTCCTCTTGGATATTTTGACGAGTTATTTGTAACTATGACGTTACACAACGTTAAAAACTCCAGGAAAAATGAATAAACATAGACGAAAACAAAAACAAAATAAACAACATATCTATTTTGCAGAAGTCATCTAAAACATTAAAATAATACCCGTAAATAAAACTACTATCTTTATAATTATAGAATTCTGAACTGCCTAAAGCAAACCGTTTTGTATCAAAATATATTATTTGTATTATTCGAACTATTTTCCTCACCTTTTTTGTTGTTGTATAGCAATAAAGATGAGGACTAAAGTCCGAATAATCCAGATGATACACATTATTAAGCCTCATCTAAAAAATTCAGAGAAATAATAAATGTATTTGTCTGAACATTTGAGATGAAGCTTAATATGAATTATATTTTTTTTATTGTTGCCTTCATCTTTATTGTGAAATATACGTTTCGGCTATTGTACGTCCGGCCTTCTTCAGGTATTTCTTGAAGTCCACTAGTGTAGACTGTTCTCACTGTGTTAAAATTCTAAGAACTTTGTCTATTCGAGCTGATGATTTCCAAGTTGAATAAATTCTATTATCAGATAGGCTAACTCTTGACACTTGTAGTGGAGTGGGACAATCTACGCTAGTGGATAACATAAAAAAATACTCGATGATGACAGGAGATTACAACGGCCTAAATCGTGGTGTGTTTATTTCACAAGGAAGTTGAAAACAACAGTAAAAAAAAAAAATGATATATTTAGTTTAAGAAAATCATTTCATTAGTATGAATCCTTATTACGCTGAGGTCTATTAAATCGTATGGTCATTTTGATTTCTTTGATTAAATTTAATGATATACCAACTCGCCTATAATTACTTCCTTTCAAGAGGTTAGGGAATTGCGTTTGTTTTTACGTACGTATCTACATTTTTTGTGCAGTTGTCTCTTAAAGATTTTTTGGGGGTTTGTAACTGTCATTTGAATACGAATAGTTTTGTTTCAACAGGTCTATCTATCCCATAATAGGTTGTATATTTCACATTTATATTTACAATTATTGTGTAGTTCTTACTAGAGGGTATTTTGCGCACAGTTATATATTATCAATTATACCTAATCTTATTATAATGGAGATTGTGTGTTTTTCTGTCTGTAACCGAAACTATATTATTACTCAAGTCACAATTCCATTTAGTTATTGACATCACATTCTCAATGATTTTATTTTTATTTTAACCTCAATTATTAAATAAAATTGTTTTACAATATTAATACTGTTAATTTGCATACTGATATAAAAAAAATCGAATTTAAAAAATATGTGCTCAGTGTTATTGATTTCTAACTGTTAGGTTTTATTTTAATGAATATAAGCAACAATCTCTTCAATGAATCTTAAATGAAATCCATTAACAAGAAGAAATAACTGTCATTTTATTCTTTACTTCCTCTTTTAACTAAATACTTAAATTAGAAAAAATAACAATGAAAGACGAGAGTGATGGAAGAGTAAGTTTCAGTTGTTCTATTTTTCGATTATAATCCCTCTGTTTCAAATCTTTTTATCTGCATTCTTATTTAGTTTCATTAGCCTTTCTAATTTAATATAATACTTTATTACATTAAAACTTAAATACTTGCACCCGGAGGGTGCATATATTTGCTGGTACAAATAATTTGCAAACAGATAATTTACCCATAGATGAGACTTTAATAACTTTCTAAAAGAGAGCTGGGTGTAATGTGAATCGCGGTATACACAGCTTACTCAAAAATTTCAGAAATGCAGCCGCAACACCGGTTACAGTGTAGTGTAATACCCACGACACCCCGTTGGGGGTGGTCATTCGCCCTCCACAAGATATACACTCAACGTATTCTAAACAACGCCGTGAGGGCGGGTCTGTTATTTGATTTCACGATGAAGTGTTTTTAGTTTTCTATACATTTTTCTATTTCATTTTCTTTATTTTTCAATGTGTTTTTATTCCAAGAATTCTCATCTGATAAAAATAATTTGAAAAAGAGAAGTAAAAAAATAAAAGTCGATAATAATTAGGTTCCAAGCCGAACCACCATTGATTAATTGCATACTCTATTTTAAATGAAACCCATTTATTGAAAGTCAATTTTACATAGAAAAACAGTATTGCTAGAAAACTTGTTCTATTTTATTCCTTATCAGTGTTTTACTCAGAATTAAAATCATTTTAATGTTCCCTCATCACTCTTCATCAATGATCGTGTAAACTGGTTTGGTCATGGGGTGGAGGCGCTATATTGAAACGTGTCTCTGGCAAAAGTTGCCAATGGGTGTTACTCCTTGTTCAGGTCTACAATTGGTTTGAATAAATTTCAGTTATAAAGGCGTACCATCGTGGTGTAATGTTTTACATGTTAACCATGAAGATCCGTTATGATAAATAAGCGCATTGGATCATAGTTGGATGTCATACATGCGACATTGTATCAAATCCTACTCGTAAGGTAAATACTTTTTTTTATATGTATAGTTGTTTATCAAGAGTATTTTTGCACACGGTACTATTGTATACGGATAATTTTTAAACCTATATTTGACTCATGAAAGGGGACCCAAACAGGTACAATCACGAAATCTGATGAAAACAGATAATAGCAATGAAGAAGTACTCTACACTCTCCATATATCCTAAACATCAGATGCATTTTACTGTCATAACTAGAATAGGCTCAGTCTTAATTAGTGATCTTAAAAAAGCACCCAGGATTTTAACTCGGTTCGCCGCACTGACAAGTCAAAGTGACAATTCTTGCAAGCCGTAGTTGTATCAGTGCTACTGTACGGCTGCACTCCTTGGACCCTAACGAAGCGCCTGGAGAATAGTTCATTTGAGCTGCACAAGAATGCTGCGTGCAATCTTAAACAAGACGCGGAAACAACACCACAGCTGTACAGCCACCTGCCCTATATCACAGAACCATCCTTATGAGGCAAACAAGACACACTGGGTGAAACAAGCGCGAACTCATAAGTGACGTTTTCTTTGGAAGCAATCACATGGGCACACCAGAGTAGGTCGACCAGCAAGATGTACATAGACCAACTATACTGGATGCTGCGCAGAGGAACTCCCAGGGGCAATGAATGACAGGGACGGTTGGCGAGGGATTGTCATGAATTGTTTCAAAGAGCATATTACAAACCGATTCTAAATCGTAGATCAATTTTATCCAATGTATTTAATATAATTTTCTAAATAATCGTATCATGTTCAACGCTGTAACAATATATATCAAGCCCGCCGCAGGAGTAGGATACGGCACAAGATCAATTTCTTAAGCGGAGTTTATCAGGTTTGAAGTCAGAGATTTCATTCTCATATACTGGTTATCTAGCCAGGGTTAAATAGTCCAGACTCACCTACTATTTACCCATAGCTGGAGGGAGAGTAGTTGAATGCATACCGTTTTCAAGGGTATTAGTAGGCATTATATGTGAAAGGATTTGAACTCGGATCGACGAATCCATTTCCTACAACTTTAACAATTACACCCCGCACATTCAACTTATATTATATATATATATGATAAGTAAATACACATTAACGATGTGTTTATGATATGGCTTTTTTAGCCGACAATTTTTTTGAGAATATGTGCTTAATTGAAAGCGTACCTAATTTTTGAAAGTTAATTAATTAATAAATCCCACCTAATTAATTAATTAATTATTAACTAATTAACTTTCAAAAATTAGGTACGACTTCAATTAAGCACATATTC
Organism: Doryteuthis pealeii; assembly: GCA_023376005.1. Classification (NCBI taxonomy): domain Eukaryota; kingdom Metazoa; phylum Mollusca; class Cephalopoda; order Myopsida; family Loliginidae; genus Doryteuthis; species Doryteuthis pealeii. The sequence goes on from CM042146.1 coordinate 11,879,490, forward strand.
TCCCAAACATATATATATATATATATATATATATATATATATATATATGTTTCTGTTGGAACTCGCAAATCCCCTGGTTAGTAATTGATTTTAGTATTTTGCTTCTTTTTTCAGTGTTTTGAAATGAACTCTCTGATATACAGCTGGCTATTCAGAAATTCTTTCAGGACAAATTCAAAGACGTTCTAATCTACGATGCTTTATCCCGGTTAAAGAAAGCAACAAGAATTGAAAGAATCTTACTGTGCTTACTTGTCCCCCGTGAATTATTTAAGACAGTAGATTTAGTGGCGTCTGCGAGGATGAAATGCTGTTTGTCCCGTGTGTCAAGAATTGGTGAAGCAAAGTACTTTGTCTTGAAGAAGATGCATTAGATTTGGCTGCAGTCCAAGGCCACTGTTCGGAAATGATCAAATCCCCAACTGATAGAATTTCTATTTGACATGGCATTTCTTTCTTTTTTTTTTGTTCCTTCTTTAAAACTACTAGCAAATATATGCACCATCCGGGTGCAAGTATTTTAGTTAAATTTTATAATAAAATATGATATTAAATTAGAAAGGCTAATGAAACTAAATAAGAATGCAGATAAAATGATTTGAAACAGAGGGGTTATGATCGAAAAATAGAACAACTGAAACTTACTCTTCTATCACTTTCGCCTTTCATTGCAAAATTTTCCTAATTTAATAACTTAGTTAAAATAAGAAGTAAAGAATAATATCAGAATTATTTCTTCTCGTGAATCGATTTCTTTTAAGATTTATTGAAGAGATTTTTGATCATATCCATTAAGATAAAACCATACAATTAAAAATTAATAATACTAAGCACATATTTATTAAGATCAAATTTTTAATTTCAATATGCAAATTAGCCTTCCGGTTCACACAGTAAACTGCTATTTTAGTGTATATATAAATACAATTGCATCTTATTCATTTGTAGATCTGATTAACAGTATTAATAATGTAAAACAATTTTATTAGAAATTGAGGTTTAAATAAAAATATAAATCATGGAGAATGTGACGTAAATAACAAAGGGAATTGTGACTTGGTAGTGATATAGTTTCGGTTACAGACAGAAAAACCCACAATCTCCATTATAATAAGATTGTATCACATTGACTTTCAATCCTTCTTTATTTTTTTTTTTTATCTAAAAGTTATTTGCTAAGTATGAAAATATTTGCTTAATAAGTATCATTGTTCTATCATTATTTTGCATAATCGATATATTAATATTCGTGGTGTAATGGTTAAAGTCATGGGAAATGGACTCGTCGCCCCGAGTTCAAATCTTGGACGTGGTAATTGCATTTCACTTAGCGCTAATACCCTTGGGAAAGGTATGGATCCTACTCTCCCTCCAGCTATGGGTAAATAGTAGGGCAGACTGGGCTCTTTAACCTTGGTTAGGCAACTGGTCGAGGAGAAGGAAAACTCTTAATTTAAACCTGTTAAACTCTGCTTAAGAAATTGACCTAGTGTCACATCCTACTCGTGCTTGTGCGGAGGGGTTGGTAAATATATATATAATACACTATATCCATTCATTACATAATTTTATCTGTTCTCTTTGAAAATTTGTACACTTAAAGCGTTCAAATTATAATTCATGGTTTTAGTTGAGTTTAGTTTCTTTGTTTAATAGCAAATAAACCTTTGTGATTTATTTGAGGACAAAGCTATATTTGTAGATAACTGAGGAGATGAGGGGTTCATGCCTTTCACAATGATAGTAGTCGAAAGTGAACCTGATAGCTTGACTGGAGCTCGAAACCGCTTACTACGGTTTCACAGTTTGAATAATCACAAAGGCGAGAATTTATATGTATATGTTTGAAATACGCTAGACTTAGCGCAGGGTGGCGTCGTCAGTTATGTTATTGGCTGGCTTCATAGGAGGGTTTCGGGTCTTCCAACAAAATACCCCCCTCAGCCAGCCAGACCCCGTTGGAGACGATCAAACTCCGACACGCCACCCTTGTGCAACGACAACAATATATATATATATATATATATATATATATATATATATATATATATAAGGGTTTTGTAATTTGCTTGAAGCATTGTGTTTATATTGGTTTGTTGGTTGGTTTTGAAGGCTATCACAATGCAAGTGTAAAGAAAAAAGAAGGTAACTATGATGTTGTTTGTTAACCTGTGATTCGTTCTCAATTCTTACTATTTCGGGATAAAAAATCCCTTCTACAGAACATTACTAGAACTGAAGTTGTTGCTAGTAGCTGTTCATTTGTTCTGTCTCGTGTCTTCCAAATTCTCTCACTGTGTGTAGGAGGATGCTTGTTTGTGTGTCTGTGTGTGTGGGTGTGTGTAAGTGTGTGTGTGTAAGGGTGTGAGTGTGCGCGTTTATGTTTGTGTGTCCGTTCATTTGCTTTTTGTGTGTGTGTGTGTGTGAACTTCGTAGTTGATTAGTCGCATTATATTGAATACATACGTAGATTATTTATTACGTGAAAGACGAGTGACCTGCATTGTATTTGAGGTTAAAGTGTATGCAAACAAATGATGTACATCAAATTAAATCTTTAAATTACTCGATGTTTAAAATATACACAATCGTGCTATGCTAATATTCCTAGAATAAATCCAGGACCCTTGAAAATGAAAGAAAAATAGATAAACAAATATACATAAATAAATGTGCAGGAAGTAAATCAAAATCCAATATTTCGAGTTTAATTTCCGGAAAAACAACAATGCCTAAAAAATGAATTCATCACCCCTCGGTGAAATACGCACTCTTCAAATACATTAAGAAGTTATTTCTTTTGTTCGGAAAGAAAAGACCTTTGACAATAATGAATAACTCTACTGGCCATTCCCCCAAAACACAGCCACACAATAATCATCTCCGAACAAAATATATTAATCGGGAAAGCGTCCTATTTTCACTTAGGAATTCGTGGTCATATACTTTTTTTTTGTTTTGAAAGGTGGGTCACCCCCTTTAAACACTCTCAGAAAATTATTATCTTCTTTCTATAGAAAGAATTTTCATAATTGTATACGGCTCTATACTTGATTTCCATTAGTGACAATTACTTAGAAGCCTCGCCTTAAGGGAACAACGTCTGCAGCAATATTTATGTATTCCTTATACTTGAAGTAATGATTTATACGAACTTGTGTTAGCCGTATCGTTCTGTTTTCATCCTCGCAATTCTTTATATAAAACGTTGAATTGTGTCTCATTTGTCATTCTTTTTGCAATTAGATAAAGTATCTACGTTTATATTATCATATTAAACATAATTAACTTGCCAAAGACAAAGTAATTAGACTTTACTTTGTCTTTCATCTTAAAATGTTTGAGAGGCAACAGGTGTCAAACATTGACTGCTACTGTCTCGTAAAAGCTGAACATAGTTTTATCAGAAGTAGGTATTTACTCAAATCCTCCGCCAGTGGTAGTGTGTGACATAAAGTCACTGGTATGTTGAAACCAGCGAATATCGAAATTACCATTCAGTAGTAATTGATCTATGAGACTAGCTTACTAACCATTTGTGACGAAATTGAAAGGCAGCCCTATGAACAAGGGGATTCCCAGCCCCCACAAACAAAGCGCGTCAGGATATGTTTGGCCTGTACGAAGGGAAAGAGTGTGGCGAGTGGCTACGGATATTCGAACCCGCTACCTCCTCGTAGCTGAAATGCTGTTGGCAGAAACCCGGATGAGGTATATCCGAATTTGTATAAGCGCAGTCGAACGAGCAGAAATAAGACGGACTCTCGCTGACACAGGGAATGAGGAAGAAAGAGTTTGGACGGCAAGTGAAATCTGACGACTGCTATTTGAAGTGAGAGTGGCGTGTTCGGTTGGGAAAGGAATTGCATTTCGTTTGCTGGAGAGACGTGCAAAGGATTGATATTATCTTGAATTTTTGGACCTTTCAAAATATTTCGGTTCGAAACTGAATGCGAAAAAACGATTTCTGAACATTGCAGAAGAAGAAAAGTGGTGCTATTTAACCTCAAATGTATTTGCACAATGAGAAATGTACACAGGCTCGTCTAGGATTTGAACTTGACCGCCAAAACCATTTCCTATGACTATTACCATTACACAATGCGCCTTATATACATATATATATGTATGTATGTATGTATATATATATACGAACATGGTGAGCATTTTCGTAATATATAAAGGGGCTTAGAACATATTGATCCATTAACACGCATGCTCTTTTTATACAGAGACTTTATTTGCTTTCCATTTGGGAAAACTATGAGAGAATAAAAACTATAATATGTTTCTGCTAAAGGTAAGCTGTGAAATATTAAGTGCTATCATTCTTATAAAAGTTATTTTGTTGCGTATATTCTTATCTAATTGAATTTAGAACTGGATGCACTCATCGTGACAGAAATCTTCTAAGATGGCTGTGTTGTCATCTTGTGGAGAATTGCGGCCAGAAAAATTGTACAAATTCTAATGGAATGCTATCAGATACATGAAGAACATCTCAATCATATTGATCACTTGTGGAATGTGTTAGATGATCGATTTTCCTCTTTAGACAAATCGACTATGTAAATTCCAACATTTATATGATAACCTTTAATATCCTTCCACCAGAAATTACGTATAAATACTCAGAGAGTGTGTACTGTCTATAACTATGAACGTGCCTTTTGGACACCTTAGGGACCAATATTTAACTAGGTAGTCTCTGCACAGACTTATATACATATATATATATATATATATATATATATATATATATATATATATATATGGTAGAGGCGTGTAGTATCACTTGACAAGCTTAATTTCGCTAGGATGGTCGGCTGTGTACTGTGGCCGATGAGATAAAAGTGTTTCACTAGTGTTTCACTGTGTCTGCTGAAGTCCCGGTTTCGATTTCTGTCGGAGGGAAATCGTTAGTATATACCGCTGATGAGACTTAATAAAGTCGAAACAGTCTGTACGGTATTCTACACACCGAGCCATCCTTTGCCGGGATTACACTTGTCAAGTTCATTTTCTATAAGAAAAAGTATCGAATTTAATTGCGATACATGCGTTGTAAGTGCCTTCAAGTAAAAATGTTATATATATATATATATATATATATATATATATATATAGTGGGAAGCACGTCGGACTAGGAATCACAAAGTTCCGGGTTCGATACTGGCCATCGCCAACTCAGCGTATGAGTAGCAGAGGGATCTGTGCGGTAAAGTGAGGAGCTGGTGGTACGTGTTGCGCCTCAGACGCCCAAAACAATCTCGGTTTATCGCTAGTGAAAATGGGATAGACTCTCTCGCTGTATGGCTAATACCGACTTTAGGCCATCCACACGACTTTATATATAGACAAGAATATATCCATGTGTGAACATACAGAGATATATGCACATTTATACACACGAGTACATCTAAAAAAACACACGAGTACATCTATACACACACACACACACACGAGTACATCTATACACACACAAGAGTACATCTATACACACACACACATCTATACACAAGCACATCTACACAACACACACGAGTACATCTATACACACACAAGAGTACACACACACAACATCTATACACAAGCACATCTACACACACACACACGAGTACATCTATACACACACACAGAGTACATCTATACACAAGCACATCTATACACACACACACACACACACGAGTACATCTATATACACACACATATCCATACAAGTACATCTATACACACACACATATCCATACAAGTACATCTATACACACACATATCCATACAAGTACATCTATACACACACACATATCCATACAAGTACATCTATACACACACACATCCATACAAGTACATCTATACACACAGACACACACACAAGTACATCTATACACACACCACACACACAAGTACATCTACACACACACACACATATATATATATATATATATATATATATATATATACTATAATAAAAAATACTCCTAAACAGACCAAAAAACATTCATTGCTTTAAAAAAAAAAGTACAAACATTTTCCGTCATATCAAAAAGGGAAAAACGTTTGTCTGAATTTTTAGCCCAATTTGCACTCTTTCCATCGGAAAAGAATCTATAATGATTGTTCATCTCAACTTTTTCTAAGCTTTTCTTAACCCCCCCCTTTCCTCACTATATAATCAATTTTACGTTTTCCCCATCAGATTTATGATTACCTCATATTTTCTTTAGCTGTATGAAAAATAAATATATTTTAAAACTGTTTACCATCATTTTTTCCTTAGCATTATCCTTTCAAACTTTCCGATTTTTTTTTACAACTTAGGATGGGAAAACTGTTACGCTCTAGTTTGCTTAACAGATGTCTAGCTGGATATCTATAATACTATAACGAATTTCAAGTGTTTGTTAGTGCTTCTGAACTAGGATCGGTACCAAAACTTAAGTAAATATGTTCGTATTTTGACTTCTGAGCTATTTATTTGAGGGTAACTAAAAAGTCACGCTAAGGTTAACATTCGCAGTTTTCATTGCTGCATGTTCATAACCTATCTTATTGTAATGGAAACTCGGTGTCAATCTGTCTGTAACCGAAACTAAGTCCATTCGCACGTCACAATACCCCCATGAGTTTATTAATGACTATTTAATTCATTGGCAAAACCATTAATATATACAATATGATAAATGTTATTTATTAAGATTATCTGAATGACATTTTATGACTTAATTTTTCCGACAATTTCTAGATATCTCTGCTAGTTCATAACATATCTCTTATTATAATGGAGACTCGGTGTCAATCTGTGTGTAACCGAAACTAAGTCTATTCTAACGTCACAATACCCCCATGAATTACCCAAGTTTATCAATGAGTATTTAATTTATTGACAAAACCATTAATATGTAGAATGTAATGTTATTTATTAAGGATTGTCTGAATGACATTTTATGACTTAATTTTTCCGACAATTCCTAGATATCTCTGCTAGTAAATGGTTGGGTCATTGTTCTTCATTTACAGTTGAGCTACTACGTGTATTTTTTTTTTTTGTACATCACTTTGAATTTTCCCTTTTTTTTCTGAGCGTGAGACAAATCGTTTACAGTAAGGTCCTATCTTTTATGTCAAAAATCAGACAAACAAAAAATACAGCCTAATCATAGATTGACTATCATGAACATTTATCGATAGCGTCACGAAGAAAGACCACACACAAAAAACTGCTCGTGTGTATGAAAGGTGTGCGTATATCTGCGATATCATTGAATGATTTTTTTCTTTTTCTTGCTCTTTTATTAATTACATTACGCTTTGTTTACTTACATTTGTTTACAAAGTTTTAGTTTATCTTAGCGTTCGTCTCACTTCCGTTTCCTTCTGAATCATCTTCTGTACTTACGCATTATATATATATATATATATATATATATATATATATATATATGTGTGTGTGTGTGTGTACATTATAAAGTGTTTCTCAATAAATATTTAATCTGATGTCGTTATCTTTCAATTTCCAGCTTCCCACTTCGCGAATCTTTTTCGCCATCATCTGATAAATAATTATTATATAAAGGACGATTACCTCCGAGTTATTTTTTTCTGTAGCTTTCATCATCTTCGGTCATCTAGTCTCCTTTCACTTCTCTCACTTCCTCTCTGACTTTTTACTTATATTATATATCTTCAATTAATTATTTCTCTGTTTACCTTGTATTTTTTTTAATCATTAACCAAAGCTTGTTTTCTATAGACTTTATTTCTTAAAAAAAATTTTTTTCCATCCAGCAATTTTTCAGTTATTTTATTTTTAACATCATCCATTCTTACAATTAATCCTTGCTGCATTTTGCTAACACCCCCATTTGATTTGGCAATACACTTGGAAAAAAATGTTCACGCTATAAATGCCAAAATCGAAAAGCATTTCCCACCCTTTTCTTGTTCTATTGATTGCATTTTTTCGTTCTCTCCGTTCTCTCACCCATCACGAATAAAACATCACTTTCTATAAAACGCTTTCACTTACCCACAGTTTTAAACTGTTTTCGCTACCATCACAACACTTGTTTCTATCCCACGCATCATTATTGATATATATATAATATATACTTACTAGTTGAATTAAACAATTTGGGAGGATTCCCCGTGGATTAGTGTCTAAAAAATAGACTGCGATATCTTAGTAAGCGTGTTCAAACGCCAGTCACACTATTACGTTTACTTTCCAACTAATACCATTGGGAAAGGTATGAGCTCCCTGATACCCTTATGCCCGAGTTAGATATTACCACAACTATTCTTCTTACAAATTTAACTTTAGCATTAAATCACACAGAAAGGTTGATATGCCATTAAACAAAGAAAACAAACAAGTTGGTTTTCAGATATGGCAAGGGAAATACTGTTATTAGCTGTGTATATTTTCCAGATATTTTAACCCAAATATTAGGATGCGTATTATATACATGGACTATATAACTAACGTTTTCTTTTTCTTGCTACATGTCTGAACAAATTCAGGAGGAGTTAACCCATAGATGGGACCCTAACTCTCCCGATTAGAGTGGAACTGGGAGTAATGGTGATGCAGTGGAACTCCACACTCCTCAGAGTTCCAGAATGGAATCACCCAAATGCATGAGTGGACTGTTCTGAATTCCCATAAGTACCAGTTGTCTTGACACTGGTTCAATTGTGCTTGGCCAGTCACATTGTTCAAACCAATAGTAGACTGACTGACTAACTTCAATATTTGCCACATGTCTGAACAAATTCAGGAGGTAAGGACCGAAATGAAGTTAATCTATACTTTAAACTTTTGTGTTTGACGTTTTGCATGAAATTCACACAGGAAGGTCTGTTTATTCATAACTTTTTTTTTTCTGTTGTAAACTATTTTTCCCCCTAGCCCGTTGCATTTTTGTGCGAACATGTCCGTTTGTTTGATGTAAATTTTGTATTTTAAGACATCATGTAAACGCCAGAAATTCTCATTTTTCTTGTGTACGAACAGATAAAAAGTTGTACAAATGCTAATTTTACGTTAATTTCTTCAGCTGAAAATCCTAAAATAATCAACTGGTATTATATACGAATATTTCTTTTCAAGAACTTTGTAGTCCAAAATTAGGGGTACGTGTAATACATGAGTGGGCAAATATCAAACATCTATTTCATTTTTTTTCTCTGAATGTTTGAGATGAGGCTTGAAGATTAGTATTATATGCGTTATTCGGACTATTGTCCCCATCTTCATTGTTATTTGTACAACGTTTCGGCCGATATGCCCTCCGGCCTTCTTCAGGTATTTCTTGTCGGACTCGGGAGCCTTCTTTTCGAACTCGGGAACCTTCTTGTCGTAATCGGGAGATATCACGGAACTTTGAACCTAACCCTTTATTTAGTCCGCGGGGTATCCTGTTCTCATTCCGCTAACCATAGCTGGGGTAGGAGTTGTGTTAATTATTTTTCTAACTGCCTCTACTCAGGATTGAACTCGGTATCCAGAGATAACTGTCACTTAGAACTGTCTTAACCTAACTACCCTATCCACTAGGCCGTGTGTACAAATAACAACGAAGATGGGGACAATAGTACGAATAATGCAGATAATACTATTCATTTTTCTTTATGTGTATTTTTGTCATTACACAAAATAGTTTTGCCAATTATAATTGGCATTATATTTTATATTAGCCAAAGTCGATCGAACCCCATTCTGTATAGTATTGAGTTCCAATCCTGCAAGTTCGACGGAATCTTTAAGTGACACGCGAGAGGTCATGGATAAGTCGATTCCATTATGAGAATCTCGGAAATAATATAAAACAGGTTTTTGTATGAGAGTTGTTCTCTGATTGGGCGAGAGATATCACATATTAAGAGAATTCGTATCTGTGATTTATTTAGGTTCTTAAAATCAGAAGTTTGCATATTCGAATTGAAGCAGTTGCATGAATCAGATTTAATATTTAGACCTAACTCAGCGTCATCTGAGTACTTAAGGTCCGCTGTGAAATTGTCAAATAATTCCTCAATCAGGAGCAATAGAATTATATATATATATATAATATAATATATATTATATTAAAAAAAGGATACAATAGAAACCTACTCGAGTTTCACCATAAGGATCTTATACATCTTATACAATGAACAGACGTGTGATCGGCTGCAATTAATCGGTACCTCGATTAATTCAGTGGATTTAACCCTGAAAATCCTGATGGCGAAACTCGAGTAGGTTTCTATTGTATCCAATTTTTTTAAATGAATTTGCTCTACTTCGTATTGAGCGCTTTGTATTTGTTATATCGCTGACTTAACCCCTGCATTTTGCACTCCAACGATTGTGCCAATATTCACCGGTAAGTCACCTTTTATCTTATATATATATATATATATCCAAGGTTAAAGAGTTATGCTCTCCTATAATTTATTCAGTAAGGAGAATTGTTGGATGCCCACCGTTCCCAAGAAAAGAGCAATGTGAAATGCAAACATCGTCATCCAGGATTTGAACTCTAATTGCTTTTTACAGGTCATTTAATGCCGAATCAAATCATTTCGATAAACAAATATGTTGGTGGGAAAGATATTACCCTACAAAATAGTTGAACTCGTCCAACGAGACAGAATGAAAGATACGAATATGAAAGCTTATCCATACTAGAGTTATGTAGTAGAAATTATATTCGAGTCACTACTAGGCGAGTAGCGGGTCATCCTGTTTGAGGACTGTGCGTTGAATTATATTCCTGTACAAAAAGGTATAAACTTTTCCCGGATTTGCAATGTTGTTAATTGATTTAATTCAGTCACAAACAACAAAAAAGTTTATTTGGAGTATCAATTATTGATTAAGTGGTCACCCAATTATGAATTCAACAGGGTCACCGGCAGTTTTTGAATCCTGTCTCGTATCATGAGAACCTTGTGTTCCCCGCAATGTAATACTATGCTATATTTTGTTTTTACACATCAGTATTGTTAACTTATTTCTATTCTTAGATAAAACCTTTTAAATCTTATTGTCATTTCCTATATAAGTTCTATTAAATCATCCAAGTTGTATGCCATATAGATCTTCTTTACATTTTATTTTCAATCGATTTTTATATTAGGAATCTGAAGTAAGCATGCACGTACTTATTTGAAGCATCTCAAGAAACTTGGAAAACGTTTTATTAAACCTCAATGATTTAACATGAATACAAAAAGGATTAGATAAAAAAAACGTAAATATCTAACAAACAAGAAAAAAACCTAAAATTCTTCACTTCATGTTGTTCATATAACTGTACCTGATTTTAGATTTGCATAAAAAAACTTTATCAGAGGCTTCTAGTTACCTCAGGCGATAACGTCAACAAAATTTCACACACACTAAAAATAGAAAAAAAAATGATGGTCTACAAGAAATCGGATGTTAACCTGTACGCTGAAATACAAACATTAATAATTATTAAATTAGTCATTTAATTAGTAAATAGTAATTATAATTATTATTCAAAATACTACTACCTTACTAAAAAAGGCATTCTGCCTAGTGACTCTTCAATACGGAATAAGGTGCACAGATACTACACTCTCAGCTTAGTCATTCTGCTGAGTGATTCTTCAATACTAAACAAGGTGCACAGATACTACACTCTCATCTTAGTCAGTCATTCTGCCGAGTGATTCTTCAATACTAGACAAAGAGCACAGATACTACACTCTCATCTTAGTCAGTCATTCTGCCGAGTGACTCTTCAATACTAATAATAATACTCATTCAAAACATTGCCTTGCCTTAAATTTTCTATTTGCCGACAGGATAAGTTTAACCTTTAAAAAAACGTCTATACATTTTTAAAACGTTTAATGTTATTTAACCAATGTAATATTAATGAATTGTTAGCATTTTACATTGTCATTTTCTTTTTATGCTAGTTAATGCTTAGAATTTGACCTGCAATACTCACGATGACGCTCAAAACTATTTTCTAACATTTCCTATATATATATATATATATATATATATATATATATATATGTGCTTGCCTATGTTGTATTTGCTGGCTTTGTTTTAGTTTATTATATACAGCATTTGATGTCTTTAATGTTTTCCTTTTGCTTTTTGTTTCTTTTCTTTACATCTGTTAATTGCACAATAGATACGTTTTCCACGATGAATACATTTATATCAGCCTTGTACGAAACTTTAAAAAATATTTCTAAGCTATGTTTATCCTTCAAGGTTTTCTCTAGTTTCTTTACTTTTTTATCAACTGCACGTGTTTATCTGATTTATTTTCATTATCTACCATTCCAGTGTATATTACTTCATCATCAATTGCATATATTCTAACTATTTGTTTAGTTATCGACTAGAAATATATTCTCATAATTGTATTGCATTATCAACGAAGAGCCGAATGTACGTGTCTGCAACTCAGCGAGACACATTTTAATAAATTTACTAATTATAACTTTGAGTAAGATTTTAATAAAATTTGAAACAATCAAAGAAAAGTTTGCATAAATAGCAGATTGCCCAAATTTAAATTAAATCAAACAATTTAAAAAAAAAACATAAAGATTTCAATTCATAGCTCTAATATATAGGTTTATTCTTCTTCATTGTTACAAAAAAAAAAAAACAAAAAAAAAACAGTCTTCTAGTAACCCGAGGTAATATCAGCACACTTTCAATTACTTGAAAACATTTTCTTACCTCCATTTTATCTACGGGGTTTTCTCCGCTTAAAAAAAAAAATCCTTTTATTTCAAGTTTGATTTTACTCTTGTATTTTCTTTATCTGTAATTTGAATTTGCTTCTTCATCTTTGTTATTTTAATTTTTTTGTTTGTTTTTGTTTAATGATTTTTTTTTTTAGTATACGAGCGAAGAGGATTACCTTTTATTTCTACGACTGTGTCACCGAAAGCAAAGTATACTTATCTACGACTCAACGAGACTCGCGCTGATAAAAGTACTAATTACACATTTTTCTATAGCAGACTTGATAAAGATTTAAAATAAGAAAACAACAGTTACATATAAAGTGTGGATCGTCAACGAAAATCATTAAAAAAACAAAAAACAATATGGCGTCGGTGAATTCTCAAACAGAAATGATAAAAGAATTTATTAATTGGTTTGGTGAGATAATAAGTGGGGATGGGTCGGTTTTAATGATTGCTAGTTAGAGGGGGGTCGACAATCGATCGAAAACCAAAGACGATGAAGTCTAGATAAAAAAGAAGTACGCATAAATAAGGATAAATCTCAATTTTTAGGTTAATGAAACTCTTCTTTAAAAAAGGTAAAAAATTATGGTTTCTGTCTGCAGCATATTACACATGAGAATCAAAAGGTAAATCTATAGATTCAAATATACTTTGATAAGTATATTCTCGATAGTTCATAGATTCAAAAGGCTAATATATATATATATATATATATATATATTATATATATATATATATATATAATTTAATATACCAAGCGTGTTGGTAGATCCTTGCGGAGAGAAAAAACCCAGCAGAAAGTTTGATTGTAAAAAATATACTACCAAACATCAACCAGGAAGAAAAAAATTTTTGAAAAAAAGAACGGACCAAGATATTCGTACCAACAAAAAATAATCTATTGGTACAGTATTTGGCCAAAAGAAAAAACAATTTATATGTATATAAGATATATATATATTCATATAACCGCTAGGAGAAAGCTAACATGTAAAAAGTGCTCGACACCTAAGTAGAGCCAATAATAAAGATAATCTAATGAGTCAGACGAACCTACTATTAGTTTCGCATAAATCACTTCAGGGCTAAAATCTGACTATTTTAGCCCTGAAGAGCTTTAAGCGAAACTAATAGTAGGTTCGTCTGACTCATTAGATTATCTTTATATATATATACATATACATATATATATGATTGGTTATGTATCAAAGTGAGGCCCGATCTAGGTCAGTCGGCAGGGCATCGGACTAGGAACCATAAGGTTGCGGGTTCGATAACGGCCCTCGCCCATTCAGCGTGTGAGTAGCACATGGATATCCTTGGTATAGCGCTAGGGAAAAGGGGATAGACTCCCTTGCTGTCTGACTGATACCGACTTTAGGCCACTTTACTTACTTACGTATCAAAGTAATTGCTTTTTGTAACTTGAAAATGTCTATATTACGCTTGTCAGGGATTGATATCTTTATTTTTATTCAAATTGAAAAGAAAAGGAGTTAAAGAGAAGATTAGACTGTTGGAGGAATTAGTTACATATAGAGAAAGTTGGTTTTCTTGGAATCCTGTAGGTTTTTAGCCAAACAGTGTGTATAAACTGATAACAAAATAATGTGTGTACCAGTTTGTTATATAGTCCCCCAAAAACACTCGCCCTTCTCTTATATCAATTGACATACCATAGATAAAAAAAAGCCCGATCTCCCCTAATATTTACCCACGATTGTAAAGATGGTGAGAAACGGAGGGCTAATTCCTTTAATAATGCTCGTTGGAACAAACTGAAACATGAACAGCCTCGTTCAGTATTTAAGTTGGCCCTTTATGTCCGTTTTATTACGACACCCGAGCTTTCTAAACCCATTTCTCTATCTATATGAGTACAAGAAGGCGCGTTTCCTGTTAATATAAGTATACATAATAATGAATCCTTGTTCTTAAGTTTATGTTTACTTATCAGCATCTGATCTTGATTGATACTGAATTCACATTGTTTTTCCTAATTTCCGTTTGGCTAATGTGAGAATTTGTTGAAATCACGCGAAACGGGAATAATTCAGGTTCTAATTCTGCGAATCATTGGCCATTACTTCGCAATGGATGCATAATAGAATGTAATCCGAAACCTGAATAGGAATCGGTAATATTGGAAAAATAAAAACGAGTATATCACTAAGAAACGAACACTCTATAGGAATTGTCTCAATTCTCGTGCCAACTATCTTGCTCAATCAGCTATATAAGAGTATTGATGGCCTGTCGTGAAAAGAAGAAGAAATTATATCTGGCGAGCGAGTGTTGTCATAGATTACTTGAAACGGTTCTGATTCTCTCAAATTTTGAAAGAACGTCGTTCCGATCTGTTACGTAAATTCCGTGAATTATCGTTTTTGTTTATTTTTCTTCAGCATATCGACAAGTGTTTTTGCTTGCAATAATATGAAATATCACGTACTCACCGATTTTCCAGCGTCGACTAACAAGTAAATCCAAATGTAACGATAATCCAGAGTGGTACTTATCCGCTGTGAACAGCAGTCTTCAATGAGGGATTTCGATATTATTATATGTAGTTGTGTGATTACACACACACACACACACATATATATATATATATATATATATATATATATATATATATGTGTGTGTGTGTGTGTGTGTGTGTGTGTGATTGTATACATATGTGTGTGTGTGTGTGTGTGTGTGTGTGTGTGTGTGTGATATAATATATATATGTGTGTGGTGTAATATATATATATATGTGTGTGTGTGTATCGGTGGTTATATATATATATATATATATATTATATATATATATATATATATATGAGTGTGTGTGTGTGTGTGTGTGTGTGTGTTGTGTGTATCGGTGATTATCTATAAATATATACATGTGCGTTCGTGTTTATACATATATATATATATATATATATATATATATATATATATATATATATATGTGTGTGTGTGTGTGTGTGTGTGTGTGTTGATTTTCTTTATGTATGTTTGTGTGTGTGATTATAATATATATATATATATATACACGTTTGTGTGTGTGTGTGTGCAAATGTATTTTTGTATATCTGAGTATAAGTATATAAACACTCATGAAGGTTTCTGAACAGTTCCAGGCCCAACCAGAATGTTTTTTCTATATTTTGTTAAAGAAACGACGTACTGCTAATTGAATATGTAGAATATTTTAAAAAAAATAGATATATTCATTCTTTGTCGGACTGAGACCTCTTCAGACCCACTTCGTCTGTGTGTGCGCGTGTGTGTGCGCGTGCGTGTGTATGTGTGGTGTGTACGTGAGTGTGGGTGTGTACGTGTGTGTAATGTAGGGGGTCACCGGAAATAAATCCCTTTCGACTTACCTGAAAAAGAAGAAAAGAAAGAATGTGAATATCATATTACATCAATATGAATAACAATGAACATTTAAAACATTTTAACAAACTGATATATAAAGTCTTTATAAATTACAAATGACAATCGAACACATCAGCCATTTAGAAAGTTCAAAATTCTTAAATCTGTTTCAAACGATTTTGCAATTCAGGTATAAATTTATAATTACGTGTCTATATTACCCGTGTCTCATACAGTATCCGTCCCTCAGAGTTATAATGGAGCATTCCTATAAGAACGGGTTAAACAAGAAATGAAATAGAAAACAACAATAGAAAGAAAGAATTAAAAAGAATAGTTAGAGAAGAAAGAATAAACAGAAATGTGATTTTCAGACGTTTATGTATCTTATTATAATGGAGATTGTGGGTTTGTCTGTCTGTAACCGAAACTATATTACTACTCTAGTCACAATTCCCTTTGTTATTTACATCTCATTCTCCATAATTTTATTTTTATTTAAACCTCAATTATTAATAAAATTGTTTTACACTATCAATACTGTTAGGCTTCATCTACATACTAATAACATGCAATTGTACTTATATATACAACAAAATAGAGTTTACAGTGTTAACGGGAAGGCTAATTTGCATATTAATATTAAAAATTTGATTTTAATAAATATATGCTTAGTATTATTGATTTCTAATTGTTTGGTTTTATCTTAATGAATGTGAGCAAAAATCTCGGGGATAAATCTTAAAAGAAATTATTAACAAGAATACATAACTGTAATTTTATTCTTTACTTCCTATTTTAACTAAATAATTAAATTAGGAAAATTTACCAATGAAAGACGGGAGTAAGGGAATCTGATGGAGGAGTTAGTTCCAAAGTTGTTCTATTTTTCAATCATACTCCCTCTGTTCCAAATCTTTTCATCTGCATTCTTATTTAATTTCATTAGCCTTTCTAATTTAATATGATATTTTATTATATTAACACTTAAATGCTTTCACCAGAGGGTGCATATATTTGCTAGTCTATATAAAATAAATTCATCGTCGCTTGTTAAGTATGGTGAAAACCGCTGTAACTGCGACCGCATGGTATAAGATATTTTCGCGGGTCGGAGGTGGTTTGCAAATATGATCATAATATGGAGATCTGTTTTACATTTTTTTTTTAAATTACTGTTTTTTTTTTCTATTCTTCATAAAAATTTTCCGCTTTGCTTTTCTATTCTTTATAATCATTTTCATTTCCATCTTTCGATAAAATTTTCTATTTGTTCTTACATTTACATATTTTTATTTTTATTTTAGAATGATTTATTTAATTAATGTAATCAGAATTTCTTTTATATGTATTTGTATACGTTAATAATTTATAATAACTATTCTTATTTTATCTTGATATTTTTTTCTTTATTTAGAATTTTCTGAAAAAAAAAAAATGTAATTCTATTTCTTACGATAATTTTTTGTCCAGTTATCAATGAATCACAATATCGTTTTCTAAGAGCCAAAAAAGTCAATAACATAGGCAGAAAAGTCAAAAACACGTATTGAAACTTTTCTGTTTAAAGCAAAGCATTGAATATTAAACAAGTAGAGTTAATTGGCTTCGCTTTATTTATTGTTAATATTGTTTTTCAGTTAATTCTCTAAACGAATAGCAAAGAGGGTCAAGTTCAGATGAATCAATGAGAATTTCACATTCTACAATCAATCTGTCCATTTACGACATCGTATTTTCAATTCAAAGATCCTTCCAACGACAGAAAAGAAAGAAAACTAACAGATAAAATTACCAAGAGAAATATTTGAAAAAAAGGAATAGACAAAAAGAAGAGGTCTGAGCCGTATCCAACTTTCCAGGAACTTAAAAAAAGGTTTCATTCTAGCAATGATTTGTTTAAGAAAGCGCTACTTTAAAGTTAAATAAGATTGACGATATACGAGGTTAGGCTGAAAAGTTCATATGATGAATATGTCTATTTCCAGCACATTTATTGGCTAGTGTTTTAGTGTGTATATTTGTACCATATATACTGAACATTTCGGAAACGAGTTAAAATCATGAGAAATGGACTCGTCGCCCCGAGTTCAAATCCTTGATGTGGTAATTGCATTTCACTTTGTGCTAATACCCTTGGAAAAGGTATGAATCCAACTCTCCCTCCAACTATGCATAAAATAGTAGGGCATACTAGGCTCTTTAACCTTGGTTAGGCAACCGGTCTAGGAGAAGGAAAACTCTGAATTCAAACCTGTTGAACTCCGCTTAAGAAAGTGACCTTGGGTCACATCCTGCTCGTGCGGAGGGGTTGTTGAATATATATATATATACTGAACATTTTTCCATGTCCTCTCAGTTGCTACAGAGTGTATTCAGTTACTGATTTTGTTTCGTCTGGTGACTGGATGCTAGTCACAGACTTCCTGAGAATGTGAGTAGGATGTTCATTCTACGACGTTATATCTGCTATTGATGACGTTTTTGCCAATCAATTACAGAACGAAATATGTCCGATGATGATAAGGCGGGAATACGAAGGGGAAGTGAAATCATTTTGACGACGACGACCTTACCGAAAAGATGGAGGATTCTGAAAATTAATGTATTTTTCATTATTTGATCTCTTTGTATGGATTTACAACTCCTCCGCCCAAGAAGAATGTAACACAAGATTAATCCTTTAAACGGTGTTTAACATTTTTATTCAGCGTGTTCCTTCTCCTAGACTGGTTGCCATAAAAGTTTAGAAAAACTAATCCATCCTACTAGTCAGACATGACTGGAGAAATATTTATTTGTTGTATACCTTTCCCAAGAGTATTATAGATATGTGAAATGCAAACAGTCTCGTCCTGGATTCGACTTAACCTCTTATCAAGACAGAGAACTGAGGTCTATGCATACACTTTCCATTTATATTTTCTCACGCACAACTGAGTCCATGTCGAGTAAGGTCATCGTCATCTGCGATGGACTTCTATAAGCAAAGCATATACAGACTATGTATTTTAGTGCCGAGGTCAATGTCACAGATTTCGGATTCGACAACATCTTTGAAAGCAACAGAAAGAACTTCATAATATTTTTCAGCTCTGTATGAACAATCCTGGAAAATAAAGAACATATCTTGAAAACCCTCAATAATAAAATAAAACAAACTAAAAGACATATTCACCCCAAAGAATATCATTTTCTAATGAATCGCCAAAATAAGAGAAATGGAAACACCGACTCAGCTGTTATATCAACACTAAAAATGGCCCCCGACCGATTGAAGATCCTATATACTGACATGAAGACTCAATATAATCTACCATAAAAATGGGAACAGAATTGCAATAAAAACATACACAGCAAACTATTCTCAATAAAATCGGAGAATGAAACCAAGCTTCAGAAAATACAGAAAGGAACAATGCCGACTACGTATAAGACACGCAAGATTAACAGATTATTTTTTACTTCAACAAGAAAAAAATGAATAAAAAACAAAGAGAATGCATAGAACCCTACACCGTTAATCACACTAAGATAATGAAGTGACGTTTTTGTTATCGAAAAATATTTTCACAACAACAATATAACATGAAATACATTTATAAATGTCAATATAGATGACATTTTGACCTTCCTGAAAGAAATACAACTATATGAAAAACACTAACAGTAAACAATTAGCTTACAAACGTGGCATTCAAAGAGATTCCAAATCCATTTAGCAACATACCGAAGCAGGCAATCCACTAATGGAACCGAGAAAAATTATTGGCCAAACATGAAAATAAATGTATATCTTAGGATAAAATAACCCGAGACAGGTTGGCATGCCATTAAGTTGAATCTCTCAATCCCCCTAACATAGATAGGATTAATAAATTACTATTGGAGACGCCATCTGATGTATTATATATATATATATATATATATATATTATGGACTCACTCGTCGATTTCGCAATAAACACCCACACAGTGATTTGTTTATAGTGGTGAAGGCCTGTGTAGGACCATTCCACACTTTTGGCACAGTCGATAGGAAAGAATTGGTGCATCAAGGGTTGCCACAAACTCAATCAACGACCGACCTCAGTAATTTTGAATTCAGAGTTATCCCTCTCCTAGACTGGTTACCTACCCAAGGCTGAAGAGTCCAGTCTGCCCTACTATTTAATGGATTCATACCTTTCCCAAGGGTATTAGCGCTATCTGAAATGCCAGCAGCTTCGTCTAGGAATTGAACTCGAATCGACGAGTCCATTTCCCACGACTCTAACCACGTGCCTCCATATATATATGTCTTTTGTTTATGCTAAAATATATCACTTGCACAGAATGTATCTCCAAAATGAATATATAAACAGCTAAGATTCCATCATAGACATTCAAATAAACCTAATAAATAAATCAAATATGTATTCATGAGATGGAGCTTGGTAAATTATTCGTATAACTTTATTTTAGATAATTTTCAGTAATTTCAATATCATTTAATTCAAAATATTATATCATCTTATATATTGTCTAATACGAAACATGTTTGAATATTTATAGATTAAATCTTATTGACAATTATACTCAAATAAAAAAAAGGAAATTTTCTAATAAGCAATTAAATATACCCATTTCAGTTTATATACCATTTCATAGACCGAATCAGGAAATTAATAAACGAATATATATGGCTGGTTTAGCTCAGTCGAAAGAGTGTTCCTGGTTCGATACCGACCCTCGTCAACTCAGCGTATGAGTAGCACAGATATTTTTACGGTAAAGTAAGGAGTTGATGGTAGGTATTTCGCTCCACCTCAGCCGCAAAAAATATTTCCTTGATCTTGCGCTTGTGAAAAGGGGATATACTCCCACGCTGTCTTGCTGATACCGACCTTAGGTCACCCCGAAGACTTTACTTTTAAGTTATATATATATATATATATATATATATATATATTGAGGGAGAGAGAGAAGTTTTTTAGTATAATATAAATATTTACGTTTATTTGATCAATGTGTCCTCTAACTAACCACGTGACGTAATTTGATCGTACCTACTGTATGATTGCGAAGACATTTTTTTTTAAATTAAAAATGACCTGATATTTGTTTTTTTTTTTAGATATGAAAGGATATCTAAATCTTCAGATATTTTTTTTTTCTTTATGTCTGGTATTTAGTTGAAATAAAAAAAATGTCTAAATATTTTTAATTTTTTTATTTGTAATTGTTGGTTGGAAATAGATATTAAAATAAAATGAGAATACAAAAATGTTTACTAATAATATGAATAAGTTGATTAACATCGGCAACGAAGCTTATGTACACCTAAGATTTAATAATCGGCTGGTCACGTCAAGCCCTAGCACCTATATGATTTTCCCAACCCTATTGCCCTTATGGCAAGCCCCAACCCCTTTTTATCATATGGGTGCTAGAAGGCGGTGGCTGCGGGTCTACATGTCCTGGGAATGACGTTAAACTATCTGATGGTGAGGTTCCAGTTTTGGAGGTTTGGGAATGTGGAGCACCCCTTCATCACCATTGCTCCCTGGTCCACTCTGACCCAGAGTGGTAGTACCTGTTAGGGTCCCATCTATGGGTTAAATAGAAAAATGTATTTATAAAAAAAATGTATTATCCATTAAGAATTGATTTATTTCAAAACTTTATCGACATTAAATAACCCACTGAGGTTGATATGCGTAAAACAAAACAAACCAAACCAAACTAAGATTTAATACACTAGACACATAGTCAATGGCACTCAGTGACCGTTACTTTTTGTCCGATACGATCATCCCAAGAATTCTACGCTAAATAGTTCACGGCAATGTGAGTTCAAATCTGGCTCGGGGCTGTTCATATTTCAAACAGCGCTAATACGTTTTGCAATGCGTTTACAACACTGATCTCAATCTTATGTAGCTCATATAATAGGAATTGTGTTCTCTTTAAGTAACTTATAGTAAACGATAATATACAAGACCCTTTGTATTTTTTTCAGCAAAAAGATTATCAGATTTTATCCGCTATGTTTCCAGAAGCAAAGTTAAACACTTTTATGAGTTAACGAACCTATTTCTTATTGAACGGGTAAAAGCCTAGTTGAAGTCGTTAAATAAGATATCTGATTCGATCGTCTAACCTCGTTGTTATCTCATTTCGTTTTTCATTTGTAGCTGATAATCCATTATATTTCTAGATACGGCAATATTTCTTTGTGCTTTTACAAAAGGGAAAGAAACGGTCATTGGTCAGTGACTGGGCGATTTCACCTTTGATACGAACTGGCTACCCTCACATATAATCATCTTAGTTTCTACCAATAATAATATTTCCTAAAACGTTTCAACCTTGTCTAAGTATATTTCCGAAAGAACCTGTGTACTTAAATCCTTATTTGATCATTAAGGACACTTGTTTCCTCTTTTTGATTATATAATGTTGCTGTTCTTCTATTTTCTCGTTCCCCCTTCGGGGTTTTCACATCAGAATTAGCTGATGTCCTTTCACTGGAGGCTTAGTGACAGCAAGTTCCTCAGGTCTCCAGGACTCTTCTGAGTATTCTGGCAGATTGCAGCAGTGCAGTGTTCTGAATGTTTTCAACCCTTCCTCTGATTTCCAAACTTTTCCAAATCCTTTTCTAATCCTTTTGGGACTGTTCCAAGTGCACCAACTACAACTGGTATCACTTTCACTTTCATATTCCATAACTTTTTTAGTTCTCTGGCAAGATCCTGATATTTGTCCATTTTTTCCTTTAGCTTCACCCTGTGATCTGCTGGCACTACAAAATCCACCAGGTGACAAGTTCTTTCTTTTTTGTTTATCAATAACTAGGTCTGGTCTTCTTGCTGAGATAAGGTGATCCGTTTTTATTTCAAAGTCCCAGAGAATTTTATGCGTTTCGTTCTCAAGAACAGATTCTGGTTTATGCATATACCACCTTCCCAACCCAGTCGTGTCTAGCTTTGTATTCACGTTGTGCTAGTTTGCTACATTATTATTATTATTATTATTATTATTATTATTATTATTATTATTTATCTTTCATTTATTTACTTTTCTTGTTATTTAAACTATTTTGGCTACGCCATATTTTTAGTTTATTTTCAGACCACACATTATTTTTCAAAATATAAATCTTTCTATTTTCCCTACATTTTCTCTCTCTCTTTCTCTCTCTCTCTCTCTCTCTCTCTCTCTCTCTCAATATATCTCTTTCCTTCTCAATCTCTCTCCTTCTCTATTTATCTCTCCCCCTTCTCAATCTCTCTCTCTCTCTAGTTTATTTTTCTCGTAATCCATACACTCTTTCTCCTTTTACCCTTTCTATCTTATCTCTCTTTACAACTTTTATTCTCATCTTCTTCGGCATCTTAATCTATTGTTCCCTTTTTCTCAAAACTTTGCTTTTACTCTTCTTCTTCTTTCACTACGATTGAGCATCTCTCGGACATGACATTGTTTATTCCCTTAAGTCAAATCGGACAGCTGAACTATGTACATATGACATAAGTGACCGTTCCGAAAGGTTGACGCGGTAGACGTTGGACGGGGACCTGAAACTTAGAATTGTCAGACAAGACATTAACCAAGCACTGGCTTGTGCTTGACACAAATGCCCTCAAACAAAACTGCTTTATGTATGACATTTAGCCTCCGATCATTATTTGAGAATCCATCTTTGTGGCTTATCGATTCGACGTCAAAAATTCTGGCGGTTTTTAGTCGAAAGCCGGACCGGGCTTCCTATGGCAAAACATTCGAAAATCCTATGTCAGTGACTTTGGTCATTTACGGAAACTATTACTCAATTTCGACGGATTTTTGCTTTTCTTTGGGCTCTAATCATCATTCTGTCAAACCAGAGATTTCACTGCATCTGTCTCTCTCATCATTAAAGAAACACATGACATACCGTCTTGCATAGTTCAATGATAAGATACCAAATAAAAAAAGCTGATCAAAACAGTAGCAAAGTCGATAATCAGACAGTGTTCCACGGTCAAGAATAATAATACTAGTAAGTAAAGTCGTCGGGGCGACCTAATGTCGGTATCAGCCAGACAGCGAGGGAGTCTATCCCCTTTTACTGGCGCTAGACCAGGAGATATTTAGCGTCTGGGTGGAGCGCCAAACTACCATCAGCTTCCTTACATTACCGCACAGATCCCTGTGCTACTCATAACGCTGAGTTGCGGACCGGTATCGAACTAAGAACCTTGTGGTTTCTAGCCGAACGCTCTACCGACTGAGCTAATACTACTAATCATATATAATTCAATGAAACGCTTATTTTTGTCTAACTCCTCATCATGTCGTGCTAGTAGACTATCCACGATAATCTCTCGCCAACCGTCCCTATCATTAATTGCTCTGAGCAATATCTGTTACGTAGCGCCTTCTTTCCGGGTACTAAATATCTATATGTTATATACTGCCTTCAAATTCACCAACCCTACTTCGTGTATCTGCATACGTAGCGGGTATCGTCACTAACCCTAGACGATATATGTAGTTGTCGTTTAATGAAATCTACAACACATGCGTAGAGTTTTGACTTTATTTCTTCTTCTCTCGGGTGGCGAGCGTTGCCAATGACTTCTACTGCTGCTGCTGCTGCTGGGATGGTGGGCTAAAGGGGTGGCTGGTGGGCCCCACAGCCGTTGGCTGCAGTGGACCGTGAGCGTCTGTCGCTCACTTGTTCTCCGTCCGCTGTCTCCTGTCTAACTGACCTGGGATCCCTGACTTCCTTTTATACATATCAAACGCCTACGCGTTTTCTTTTGTTATCTTTATCAGCAGACGCATCTATTTCCGAACTTATTGTTACCCATCCTACTTTGTTCGCTTTACCCGGAAAATGTCCTTTGTTACTCTTTTCGTCTTCTCCCTGCCTCGATCCAACCGGAAGACCATATTTCCGTTTTCACCTTCTTTTCAATATCTTCAATATACACCATATCCAGTATCCACACAAAGCTGGTCAATATAGGTCTTTGCTAAGCGGTTCACATTGATATGCGCGTGTGCTAGTTTCCTCAGTAGAACGTCACTTATTAGTTCGTCCTTGCTTCTCGAGCTTGTTTGTTTAACTTGGATGGTCAGTGAGATAGGTTAGAGGTGACCGTATAGCTGCATTCTTTTATGGTGCCGTCTCCACGATTTGTTTAACATTCTAACTAGAACACAGAATTTAACATAACTGAAGATTAGTATTTAGACACGCTTGTTCATTTCAGGTTTTGTTTACTATGCAGCAAACTAGTATCAATTGCACACTGTCTAGGAGAAAAGCAGCACCATGACGCAGTTCACTCATCTGTACTGTACTGCTTGGCATTCACACCGGAAGCTTCAATACACATATTTCAGAGTGTTGGATGTCTCAATGTAAAGAAAGTGCAGAGGATTGTATATCTATCCCCTTTTCGTTAGCGCTAGACCAAAGAGATTGCTTTCGCTAGTGTGGAGCGCCACACCTACTTTTAGCCCACAAATGTTTTACTTCACAGACCTGATTATCAGTTTTTATTATAAAGAAAGGTAAGAAAAGGGTTTTCTACACAGAAAAATATAATGAAAAAGAAAGAAAGAGTAGGGGAAAGATACAGAGAGGTGGTGAGTACATGGAATCGATAGCGCTAATCTGTTTCAATCGAACATAATGAAAAGAAGGAATGAAAAAAATATAGTGAAAGGGAGTTAATCCTAATCATCATACTTTTTACATATTGAAGTAAATGCAATAGCTCTTAAGTAAACAATACCATAACTAGATAGTTTCTGCGTCTTTGTAGTGGGTCTTTTACTCTTGTTATAGGCTGTTTTCATGCTTCGGGTACTAAATTGCCACACTCAAGTCCGTATTTGGAATACTACTACTACTACTACTACTACTAATAATAATAATAATAATCTTATTATAATGGAGATTGTGTGTTTTTCTGTCTGTAACCGAAACTATATTACTACTCAAGTCACAATTCCCTTAATTATTTACGTCAAATTCTCCATGATTTTATTCTTTTAAACCTTCAGTTATTAATAAAAATTGTTTTACATATTAATACTGTTGACCATATCTACGTATAATAACATGCAATTGTATTTAGATATAAAAACAAAATAGCGGTTTACAGTTTGAACGGAAGGCTAATTTGCATATTGATATTACAAAATTTTATTTTAATAAATATGTGCTTGGTATTATTGATTTCTAATTGTTTGGTTTTATTTAAGAAATATAAACAAAAATCTCTGATAAATCTTAAAAGAAATTTATTTACAAGAAAAATAACTGTAATATTATCCTTTACTTCCTATTTTAACTAAATAGAATAAATTAGAAAATTTACCAATGAAAGAGGGGGTAATGGAAAATGATGGAATAGTTAGTTTCAGTTGTTCTATTTTTCAATTATACCCCTCTGCTGCAATCTTTTTATCTGCATTCTTATCAGTTTCATTAGCCTTTCTAATTTAATACGATATTTTATTACATTAAAAATAAATACTTGCACCCGGAAGGTGCATATATTTGCTAGTAATAATAATAACCTAAGTACAATCTTGAAGCCTATATAGTGATAGAATATATTTGAAAGATGTACATCAGACCTCCTGTCGCTCTCGATAGACAAAACCCCATTACGACTTTAATATTACAATAAAAATGAACAGATTTTCTTAAAATATGGCGCTCCCTCTTAAGTGGTTTTACAAGTAAGTCTAACTGGAGAAGGATTTTTCTTCTTTCCTCTTACATATATGGCAAATCTAGTGTTTAAAAGCTACTGTAATGAAACTCCAGGGCTTTTAATTTTAATATATATATATATAATATATATATATATATATATATATATATGAACTTTTTGTTAAAAATATTTTAGATGTACATTATT
Organism: Doryteuthis pealeii; assembly: GCA_023376005.1. NCBI lineage: Eukaryota > Metazoa > Mollusca > Cephalopoda > Myopsida > Loliginidae > Doryteuthis > Doryteuthis pealeii. The sequence continues at coordinate 11,906,500 of CM042146.1, forward strand.
CGACTCCACTAAAAGGCCTGTAGACGATATGGTATACAAGTACTTATAGTGAAAAAATGTATGATGGTCCCAGTTCAATTATTTTGTTTTTAAATAGACATTTTCAGATGTACACGAACCTGAGAGTATGTAGATATTCATGTAAACCATGCTTAAAATAGACATGTTTTGATCTATGCATATAGATTATGAATATGTTTACATACACATGTCGTAACTTAAATATATACGTTCATTCATCGACACAATCACACACAAATTATGCTTACGACAGGAACCGATTGTGTTCATGAAAGATAATTCTAAAATTATTGGCCACTGACAATGAACTTTTTCGGGGTCTACTTGCAAATATGGTGTAACTGGTCAAAAAATAATCATTAGCCTATTGTGATATTCGGTATTTAACCCAATGGGTTTTCTGGTCGTCCAGGATATATTCAATCTTATGCAAGTATTTTTATATCTAAAAATTCCACTGTATATCAGTGTATGTATTCACGCTTATGATTATATATATATATAAGAGAGAGTTTTATAATTTGCTTGAAGCATTGTGCATATATTAGTTAGGAGGTTGATTTTGAAGGCTATCACAATGAAGGTGTAAAGAATAAGGTAACAATGGTGTTGTGTGTTAACCTGTATTTTATTCTTGAATTTTCAGATAACATCTTTTTCAAAAGATCACTGGAACTGAAGCAGTCTAGTTATGGCATTTCTTTTTAAATGAATTTTATTTTAAAATTCATTTAAAAAGAAATGCCATAACTAGACTGCTCGTCTAGCCCAAGATAGGGCCAAAGTGGAGTATTGCAAGTCATGAACTGCTCATCCACCTGGGTTCTATCCTTAAGCATCAAGAATCGCCACACACGGCCAACAGGTAGCCCCATTGGGGGAGTCTTACCCCTCTGCAGAGGTGCAGTCGATGCATTCTAACGCCCCAGGCGACAGGGCGGCAATTATAGTTTAAGTTTCCGTACTTTCATATATTGCTGAAATCACCCGGGTGTGTTTTGTTCAATGATATTCAGTCTTTAAGCATGGTAAAGTTCATCGCTTAACCTCGGTGATCTAGCGGGAACCGGTGCTTTCAGTTTTGACTTTAGAAGTTTAGTAAATTTGTTTCGAAAGAACATTATTTTAAAGTATCACCAATTATAGTTTAAGTTTCCGTACTTTCATATATTGCTGAAATCACTCGGGTGTGTTTTGTTCAATGATATTCAGGCTTTAAGCATCGCAAAGAAAGTATAAATCACTCTCATGATTTGCTTAAAAGTGTTTCCATTTGATTGTCAAAAGATACGCATTTACTATTGCGCATGGCTGCTAACTGACAAAGAAGAATATAAGATGAAAATAAAGAAACGTTTGTTCACGTCTTGCAGTCACACACAAAGAAAATCGACGATACATTTTTTGGCCTTTAAAATCATTATATAGAAATATCAAAGGAAAACTGAAATAACAATAACCCTAAAAAGGAGAGAAAAAAAAAAAAGATTTTTTTTTTTATTTCAAAATTTTTCTGAATATCTTTTCGTTTCCTTCCTATCACTGCTTCCTTTCTATTGCTTTGTTCTGCACCATCTTCCCTTTCTGTATTTTTTCTGTCCAATATTTTGGTATTTGTCTTTTTTTTTACTCGAATTTATTCTTTGATATTTTTTATTCTTTTTTATGACGTCTTCATGATCCTCTCACTTTCCCAACGTCAGTTTCAGTTAGAGACTCAATCAGTAGTTCCTTCCTTTACTTTACACACTTCCTACGTTCTTAGCAACTTATTAGAGAATTGCATCTATTTTTTCTATTCTTTTCTCTTACGCTTCTCCGAAATCTTTTTTTCCCTTCCCTTCGTCTATTCTTTTTTTGTTTTTTTTTTTGCCTTTCATTCAGGGGGCGAAGCATCTTTTTTATGTTTCCCGCTTAATTCGTGCATTCTTTTTATTTTATCTTCTGATAATTCGGACATATTTTCTTTTAGAATTAATTATCAAAGTTGCCTCTTGTTTATTCCTCTCATCTTGTTTCATCTTCATCTTTTTTTTTCTTGCTCTTCTTTTGCTTCTACATCCTCTTCCACCCCTTGTTTTTTTTCTCCCTCTTATTCCTACTCCCATTCTTTTTCTTCCTCCTCCTCCTACTCCTCTTGTTTCTTTCGCATCTTTTGTATTTCTTGTTTCTTCCTCCTCCGCGTCTGCATCCTCTAGTTTCTTTCATATTCTTATTTCTTCCGCATCCTCCACTATTTCTTCATTCTTCTTCCTCCTCCTCCTCCGCATCATCTTGTTTCTTTCTTACTCTTTTTTTTTCTTGCTCCACTTCTTTTTTCTTCCTCTTACATCTTTTGCTTCTACATCCTCTTCCACCCCTTGTTTTTTTTCTCCTTCTTATTCTTACTCCCATTCTCTTTTCTTCGTACTACTCCTCCTCTTGTTTCTTTCACATCTTTTTCTATTTCTTGTTTCTTCCTCCTCAGCGTCTGCATCCTCTTGTTTCTTTTCTATTCTTATTTCTTAAGCATCATCCACTTTTTCTTCATTCATCATCTTCCTCCTCCTCATCTTGTTTTTTTAATTTTTTTACTCTTCTTGTTTCTTGCTCCACTTCTTTTTTCTTTCTTCTCTTCATGTTTCCTCTCTTCATCTTTCTTCTCTTTATGTTTCTTCCCCCAATTCTTGTTTCTTCCACCGATTCGTTCTCTTCTGTTTCTATTTCCTATTTTTGCGTCTTCCTTCTTTTCCACCTCTGGTTTCTACCTCTTATTTCCTATTCTATCTTTTTCCCTATTAGCAAGATTTGAATATATATTTTCTATTCTTTATTCGTACAATTCACCAAGATCCCTTTTCCTTCCAGTGTATTTTTTTTTCATTCGCTTTTCATTCAGGGGGTGAATCATTCTTTCCTGTTTTCTTTTCCATTTTCATATTTCCCACCCGACTCTGTGAAAACAGTCATATTCTCAAAACTAATTATCCAAGGAATAATAATAGTAGTAGTATTAGTAGTAGTAGTAGTAGTATTTAGTAGTAGTTCTTCATCTTCCTATTTTCTATCCTATCACGATTGGACGATTCTTCAAAACTAGGCAGCAGCATCAAATAGTGATAGAATATTTCTGTCTCCTCCTCATTGCCACATATTCAAAGCGAGAAACTCTCTGCATGCATGAGAGGCTAAAGAGTTCTTATCAACTTCACCACGATCGCAGTTCGACCATTACAAAAAGCATGGCGGAGATAATGGGGAAAAAGCATGATGAAAAATTAAAGTAGATATGCATCTTATAACTTAAAACTTTTTCACTGCAATGATAGTTTCTTTTCATGCCTCTAGAGACTTATGTGAATGGGAATTTCTTTATACTTGAGCGCATACGATCGATAGACGCACATATTCCGGTGTATCAAATATATTTTCGATGTTTAAAAAAAAGAAAATTAAAGGTACATGTGTAAAAACAATCGATGACTCCAATGATATGTATAAAGTTAGGGTAGCGTTGATAGGAAGTCACCGACGTTTGGTTACTGAGAGTTTCTCACATATGCGATTTCGAAAACTAAACCTTGTCTGAGAATCGCATAAGCGAGAAACAAGATCTAGATATACACGCTCTATCCCCGATATTCAGCACACACACACACATATATATATTTTTGAAAAGATAAATTATCCATTCAGCATATTGTTATATATATATATAAAATGTTGTTCTGGTTCCAACGGGAGAAAATTCAATATTTTATAAAAATAAAAAAAAAGAAGGTCCGCAAAATGTATTATGTTTTCAGAAAAATATTTCTTATACTTTTTATCTTGCATATGCAACACGTGTTTCAGATCTTCTGGTATCTTCTTCAGGCTTTGATTGATAATATGAAAATGAATTCTTACATGCGTGTATATATATACATATATATATATACCTGAGTATTTCACTTCCCTCTTCCTGTTTGGTGGGAGTGGAATATAAAGGAATTTCATTTTTAACATTAGTCTTTTAAACAGGTGTTTTTGTTTTCTGGGTGGCTTGGTAATAAATTCGTTAACTGAGCTTTTATTACTCTTTTATAGTTCATCATATGTTCATTTGATATGTTAGGTGTATGTTTTTGAAATTTGTTTTTTGTTCTATATATATATATATATATATATATATATATATATATATATGTGTGTGTGTGTGTGTGTGTGTGTGTATGTATGTATGTGTGTATGTATGTATGTATGTATTAATTGTTTTAATACAATAAACTATTTGTTTGAGTCTATTCAAAAGGGACGAAATTCAAACAGTTTTTCAGGTTTGAACATGGATACGTCATGAAAAATATGTTGGCTGAAAAGTGCAAACCATGTGAAATTCATAAAAGAATGTTGTAGAATTCCAATTACCGTCAACTTGGCAGACAAGGCAACAAGGAAGCCGAAACTTAATACAGATCTTACAGTATTGCAAGCCTATTGCAGAATGGCCGGTTATTTACCAAACACATCAACGCCACAGAAACCAAGCCGCCAATCAGTTCTCAAGGAATGGAATCACCCAAATGCATAAATGGAGTATTCCTAAGTCAATAAATACCAGCTGTTTTGGGCACCAGTTAAGTTGTGCTTAGCTAGTTACTGTTGTTCAAAACAACTCACTTCAATAAATGTGATGTGTACAGAGAATTATTTTTTTAATTAAAAATGTTTACAAAAGTACTTTCAATTATAAACTGCCTAGGCAAAACATTTATTTATTTTGTTTGTAAATGTTTTCATAATACAAAACAACCTTACATACACTACATATGTTCAGAAATATTAGTTGGACGTGCAGATATGTGTGAATCACAGATTAATATATATATATATATTTACTCAACTCTTCCATCACTGGCATTAAGTGACACAAAGTCAATTTTAAAGAGAAGTGAACCCGGATTGAATTCAGAGTTTTGCTTCTCAGAGACGGCTAAAGAGCTCAGCCTGCCATACAATTTACCCATAGCTGGTAGGAAATGTGCGGACTGAAGGCAACAATTCTGGTTGACGAATTTCCATTTCCTAGGAACATAACCGTTACACTAGTTATAACCTATCTTAAAATACAGGATAGGAGCTGATCTATATTTACACCTACCTAATTAGCATTATGTCGTCTAGTCCATTAAACATTTACATGGTTAATGCGAACTCGCAGACCAACGAATCTGAGCGTTAAATAAGGGAATATGAAAAGGCAAAGAAGTTCAGAATGATGGACATTATGAATCGTACAATTTCTAAGAACAAATCAACTCTACACGAATTGATTTCTAATGTTTGTTTGGACGTGTTTGAGATTTGGTAGAGATCACCTCAAAAAACACTAAAGCAAAATAAAAGCGACACACAAAATATCTATGTTAATTGATATCATCCTTCGTGAATAAATATAGAAAATCAAATTAGAAATATTTTGTTTCTTAAGAAAATATTGAGAACCCAGGGTGTTATTTTCTTTCTAAATTTGTCCCCAACATTAACAAATAAATTGTAGATGGGCAAAGGTCGTTTATATTTTCGTCACAAATGAATAATCTACTTGCGTTTTTTATAACGTTACATAGAAAGAAATATATATATATGTATATATATATATATATAACACTAGAATAGCTTTCAATCAGTACAATATTTACACTGATCTCTGCACGAAAATGTTGATTAATAGCACAATCTATTTTAAGTATATATGAAATGAAAAAAAGAAAATCCCCACAAACATTCACACTCATTTTCTAGGTTCTAATCTTCAGGTGAACTAGTATTCAATAGTAAAAAAAAATAATAAAAAAACAGGCAGACGTATATACTAGCTAATATGAGGATCGAAAATGTGAATCTCTGAGTCGTGAATTTTTATCGTTTTATATCTATTCTTAATAATAAAATAATAATAATAATAATAATAATATATATTATTTAGATTATAGTCTATAAGCTCCCTGAAATATATAGTGTTAAATCTCTAGTCTTTTGTTATTCTTTATTATATATACATTATAGCTTCAACTGCGACAAAATAACTTTTATGTATATAATATATATATATATATATATATATATATATATATATATATATATAAGGTATGTCCTAAAAGTATCGAGATTAAAGCTCTATTTACCAAAATAGTCGTGAACAATAAATGTAAAGTTAATTTAAGTACAGATTTTAAAGCTGTATTTACTAAGATAGAAATGAAGAATGAATGGAACGTTGATTTTTCAGAATACAAGGTGAGTCAAAAAAGTAAAAGAAATCTCGATAATTTTTGATACACCATGCATATATATTTGTGAATAAAAAGGCCTTAAATACCATGGGTATCGTGGTTATGGACCATTTCCACTCGTGGTATGGAAATGGTCCAGAACCACGATACCATGGTATTTAAGGCATTTTTATTCACAAATAACTTTGCTCTGTTTACAATAATTAAACACTGAGCTCTCATACGGAACCTGAACTCTACAACAAACTACTGGTAGAGAATTAGGACCAGCCTAGAATCACCCTGTACCAAGAAACTTGGTACCGCACCAAAGTATATATATATATATATATATATATGTGTGTGTGTGTGTGTGTGTGTGTGTGTGTGTGTGTGAAATGAAGGAGAACTTTCTAGCCAATCTGATCAATTATGTCTGCGTGGTCTCCAAAATATAAGTTGGTACCATGTTTATGCAGTGGGTGTATAAGTGAAAGCGATTGTTTTACATAGGTAATATTTTAAAAAAAAAGCATGATTCAGTGTGTACTGTAGAAATCGTATTATTGTATATCGATATGTCGAGAATGAGATAAGATTGAGTATACATTGCTCTTTCAAAGAACCGTGCGGTCACCGAGCAAAAATATTAAGGAACAAAAAAACAAAATCACATACCTTCTGCACAAACAATTTGCTACATTATATTCACAGTAGCGGACATAATGCAAAATATATTAAGCCAGAAAATGAAATATAAGTCAACCAGTGATGCCTTATCAGTCTATTGTTATCTATTCTGACCTTAGGCAAGATATTTCACACTCGCCTACTTTTCTTATCCAAGACGTAGCGTGTGCAGAACACCCACCGTGAATGCCTCTCGATTATTGTGTATATTTTCGCCCGTAAGAAAATCCATTCGCGCTATTGTGTTAACGAAAACACTGTGAGACAATATATTATGGCTAATATGATTTATTGTTTAACCCTGTGTGAGGAAAGGTTCAGAGTACGTTTCGCCAAAACAGGCGAAGGAAAAGAAAAAAAACAGTGTATGGTTTATTGATGTTTGTGGTCAACCATAATAACAGGCACATAATTAACACAATAGATATCTTATTTTTGGAACAAGATCCATTTTAGGATTCCTCCCACTTTCCACTACGCCCCTCTCTCTCGTATATATATATATATATATATATATATATATATATATAAATGTGACTGAAAAGGAGAGGAAGATCAGGAAGACGTTAACGAGAAAAATATATTAAAAATCGTGGAACTTTTCTGGATCAAGAGCAAAATCCAATAAGAGAGAGACAGACAGACAGACAGACGGGGGAGAGAGACAGAGTGAGATCAAGAGGGGAGAGAGAGAGCCAGTGAGAGGATAGGGAGTGAAGGAAAGGGAGAAGTAATAGAGGATAAAACGAAAGAGAAAGAGAAAGGGAGTGACAATGTTGCAAGGATTGAGAGACTGAGAGAGAGGAGAGAGAGAGAGAAGAGAGAGAGAAGAGAGAGAGAGAGAGAGAGGGTGGAAGAAGTGGCAGAAAGGAAGGTAGAGATAAAAAATGTGACTGAAAAAGAGAGGATGATCAGGAAGATGTTAACGAGAAAAAGTATATTAAAAATCGTAGAACTTTTCTGGATCAAGAGCAGAATCCAATAGGAGAGAGAGAAAGACAGAGACAGACAGACAGAGACAGAGGGGGAGAGAGAGGCAGAGAGAGGATAGAGAGTGAAGGAAAGGAGAAGTGATAGGGGGTAAAACGAAACTGAAAGAAAGAGAAAGGGAGTGACAATGTTGCAAGGATTGAGAGACTGAGAGATAGTGTGAGAGAAGTGAGAGAGAGATAGAGAGAGGAGAGAGGAGAGGGGGAAGTGGCAGAAAGGAGGGAGAGATAAGAAAAGTGACTTTGAGAGAAACAAAAATAACGAATGAAAAAGAGAGGCGAAAAAGCAGAAAAAGAGACAAGTTGAAACTTGAAAGCAGGAGAGAAAGAAACGGTCGAAGGAGAAAATAATGGAGTAGGGATAGGGAGAACATGGCGAAAGAGAAGTCAGAATATGGTGAGCAAAGAATGAGAGAGAAATGTGGGTGGAAAAGGAGAGAATGAAGTAGACCCATCTTCGAAACTCAAATATGGCTCGCGTATTCCGCAACTAAGAAAAAAAAAACGCTGTTTGTACGCTAGATTGAAAAGAAACTATATTTGTATGACCTTTGTGTGTCAGATGATGAAATAAGAGATATATGTGGTAGGAAACCCATCTATCTTCCATGATTATCAGCATTCAAAATTATGGCTTTTACGTGGGTTCGAACATCGATCACTGTCATTAGTGAAGAAATTGCAATACACGAGCCCAACAGAGAACATGCCTGTATAAAATATGAAGTGACAATGATGAAGTAATCACAGCTAAATAGGATCTAATGAATCGTTATCACATTAAAACCAGTCGACAAACTTTTAAAAAGCAAAAATATTTCAAATATATGTTCCTGAATTCACCATATTTCTTTGAATAAAACTTTTTTTTAACGAGTTAATCCATGGAATTGTAGCTTTGGTTTGGTTTGGTTTGGTTTGTTTACGGCATATCAACATCAGTGGGTCATTTAATGCCGATAAAGTTTTGAAATAAATCAATTCTTAACGAATAATACATTTTTTTTATAAATACATTTTTCTAGTTAACCCAAAAATGGGACCCTAACAGGTACTACCAATCCGGGTCAGAGTGGACCAGAGAGTAATGGTGATGAAGGGTGCTCCACATTACCCAAACCTCCAAAACTGGAACCTCACCATCAGATAGAGTTTAACGTCATTCCCAGGACATGTAGACCCGCAGCTACCGCCTTCTAGCACCCATATGATAGGGCCAAAGTGGAGTATTGCATGTCATGAATTGCTCATCCACCTGGGCTCTATCCTTAAGCATCACGGGTCGCCACCCATGGCCAACAGGTGGCCCCATTGGGGGGAGTCTTACCCATCTGCAGAGGTGCAGTCGGTGCATTCTAACACCCAACCGACAGGGCGGCATCTTGTTTGTGTATCGATGTTAGTAACTACATACCATTAAACTATTCATTCTTATGATTTCATATAGTTCTGTCTAATTGTGATACTTTAGAAAAATCTATTTAACTGTAGAGAAGACTATCAGATACTGTCACTCAAAGTGGACCTGGGAGTAATGGCAACAAAGAAGTGCCTTTACTCTGTCTAAATCTCTAGAAATCGAGTCTCACCACTGGATACCGTTTAGTGTTTATCCTGAACAGGTTAATTGGTTAGGTTATTGATTTTAGTATTTATATGAAAAGCAGCAATGGCCTCTTTTTTTTATCTTAGCTGATGGCCATCATCAAAGTATGAGAAATGTCTTGGGATGAAGATAAGCGAATAGAACGCAACTTAGAGAAAACAACAAGATAGAAAGATGATTGGTAAATCTTGTTGTGTGAATGTTTTGAAGAAGAGATTGGGAAGAACAAATGATCATGTGATGAATGTATGGAAGAGCAAAAGAGAAGTAATAAAGGATTAGAGTGAGTGGAAAATGAAAGGGGAAGAAAAAGAGGCTGGGAATTAGATAAGAAATGTGACAGACAAAAAATTTAAGGAAAAAGAAAATAATATCAAGGTAAGAAAGAGTATAAAAGAGTAATCATGAAAAAAAAAGAAAAAGAGATTGATAAATTAAAGAATGCCAAGAAAGGTAGACACGAGGTGAAATATTCTTTTACAAGTGAGAGGATTTTCATAAGATCTATATTCAAAAGGAGAAGTAGAAAGATTTGATATGGCGGGAAATAAAAGACGACTGGGGAGAATAAACTCCATTACCGACCAAAAAAATGTTGGACTCTTAATAGGAATCATCACGAACATAATAAAAAATAAAAGCAAATATTAACATAGTGAAGATAAGACATAAGAGATGATACTCAATTTCATGATACGTAGGATAATCTAGGAGTAAAAGAAAATCTTTAAATAATACCGAACTGATTGGATCAAGAAAACACCCTCAGAAGTAAGAAGAATAGATATACGAAGGAAATGTTGACCCCCTCCACCAAAAAAAAAAAAATATATATATATATATATAATAATATATAGATATATATTTGAGTTATAGGTAACAGAGCGTGAAAATAGAGATCGTAAAAAAAGCAGTCAATTTTTAAAATTTACCTACTGATTAGGAATACCGCATGGGGTAGGTGTGTAGGGAAATGTAACTTTTATTTTTATGAGGTCAGTTGGTTGACTTAATAGAGAATTTGATATTTGGAGTGTGGGCAATATATTTGATGTCCGATGTGTATCAGGGGAACGTGGAAGTCTATGTGTCCTTCTGGAAGTATGTGTGTCCTTCTAGTAGTATGTGTGTACTTCTGGAAGTATGTGTGTACTTCTGGTAGTTGTGTGTACTTCTGGTAGTCTGTGTGTCCTTCTGGTAGGGTGACCCCAGGGCAATTACTCCCTTTGCCAAATAATATCATTTATACTCATTCATAAAATAAGACATAAAATAAAGGAAAGGGTTTTTGATTGATTTCTGTTAGAAATTATACTTTTTGCCTTTATGTTTTACCCTCCACTTAGGTCCTTACTTAGGCTAGACGGATGATTGGAGACCCCCCCCCCCAATCAATCAGCTGGTTATGTCAACCCCTAGCATCAATAGGATTATCCCAACCCTATTGTCCTTATGGAAACCACAATCCTTGTTATCATATATGTGCTAAATGGCAGTGGTTGAGTGCCTTAATCAAGCATCTGATCCAGTGATAATCCATTATAAAACCATGGATTTTTTATTGAAGTGTTATCCATACAGAGAAAAATGATTAAGCCAAACAGAGGAGCTATGAAACAGTTCCAATGTTGTATCTCGTTCTCGAAAAAATATCACGTTATTAACACGAAGTCCGGTACTTTCATGTGGTATGGACAATCATCAGACAGAAAAGAAAAGTGGCGAATCTGTTGTTGTGTAAAGACACGCGTTAAGGTGAAGTAGACGTTACAATCAACACGAGGAAAAGAAAACATACAAGAATATAAATAAAATGCAGCTACACATAAATAGGAGTGGTTAATTAGAGAATAATAAATATAGAATTTGTAAGGCAACAAATGACACGTTAGATATGTTTTAACATAGCAACATTTTGATATCAACTTGCTTCATAATTTGATTATCACAAAAGCGAGAAAGTGACAGTCACTGTTAATTGTCTACTTTATTAAAACTGGCATCTACACGTGTTTTTGCTAAGATATTGAGCACTTTTTATTTTTAAATATAAGTAATCATATATATATATATATATATATGGAAACGTTTCCAGCCACCCTCTAACAATACTATTCAGATTGGCAGAACAAATCGAATAATACGAACAGACGAAAAATAAAAACGAAAACAAAAAGGAAAACGAATGTGTCGACATAAATATATAAAAAGTGCCCAAATCTAAACGTAGTCCCTGTCTAGGAAATTGAATCAATATCAGAAGCCACCTAACATGTGTCACCGAGAAAGATGTTCAATATATATATATATATATATATAATTTAATATACCAAACTTATTGGTAAATCCTCGCGGTGAGAAAAAAACCAGCAAATAGTTTGATTGTAAAAATATACTACCAAACATCAACCGGGGAGAAAAAAAAATTTTGGAAAAAGAAAAGACCAAGATAATCGTACCAACTAAAAATAATCTATTGGTACAATATTTGGCCAAAAGAAAAAAACAATCTATATGCATATATATATAAGATATATATATATTCATATACAATCGCTAGAAGACTAAAGCTAATAAGTAAAAAGTGCTCAATACCTAAGTAGAGCAAATAATAAAGATAATTCTAATGAGTCAGACGAACCTACTAAAAGTTTCGCTTAATGCTCTTCAGGGCTAAGATCAGATCTCAGACCGGAAGAGCATTAAGCGAAACTTTTAGTAGGTTCGTCTGGCTCATTAGATTTATATATATATATATATATATATATATATATATATATATATAGGAATAAAGCTGTCATGTGATTTAGTACAGAGAAATTGTTGCAAAAATCATGCGGCTCATTGTTTAAATTTAGAATTTATTGGTTTCACATACACAGAATGAAGAGTACGGCTTTCAGTATGCGCACATGGGGAGTTGCTTATTTTAACCGGGCATGAGTCTAACTTGAATTCAAAAAAGAAATTTAATTTTACATTTGGTTCTGTTTTGTTTTAAGGCATGTCAATTCTCGTTCTGTTCATTTAAATGTCAATTCAAATCAGTTTGATAAAGAAAGTACCCAGGCTGCTTAAAGTATCTATTTTTGCTCATGCAGTCACCTAATTAATTATTGAATTGTTTCCTCGTTGCTTAAATTTGGTCAATTGATTCAATAAAGTCATTTGTAGAGCTCAAATCATAGGACAGCAAAATTATAAACGAGATGATGCCGGTATATATTACATATCCTAAGGATCCCTGTTTTCAGCACAAGTTTAAATTGATCGAGCTCGCAGCTTGGATTGAAACCGTATCTACACTTTTACTCAAACCATCTGGTAATCTTTACTGTACGCTGAGATGCTCTGTAATTCTATAAGTTAATAAACGAAATATGAAAAGGAAAGAATAAATAAATAATTATTAAATAAAAATATATAGTTATTATACAAGTCATATTTTTTAGTATTACATTAATCTGGAAAAGAGACAAAGTAAAAAAAAATAATCCCGGATTTTGACCAATCAATGAAAAAAGTTAATAGAATGCATTAGTCTTTTCTTTTTTTAGTTAGACAGAACTGAAAGCTTAATACGTGGGCATTACTAATGGATAAAAGCTTATTTATGATTTTTTTTTTTTTTGCTTTAGCTGATTATAGAAAGATTAAACTTTTCTTCTTCTTCTTTAGGATAATGCTCATTTTTCTGTCTGGTTTTTCGTTCTTTGTTTGAGTTCCACCAGAAGTTGATCAAAGTTTATGGCGAAATTTGCTATTCTGTGCAATGTTTACAATAACCGTCCTCTGTGGCACGTGAAATAGCTCTAGGGTTAAGAGCTAATAGACCCACGTTTCTCGATTTTTCGCAGATAAATCACTAATTTGCTATCCAGTCTGAGAGGTCCCCAGACACGAAACAGTTCGGCAAAAGACTTCACTATAAAAGAACAGAGATATCGGGCCAATAAAAGTTTACAGAATGAACAATTCGTTTGTGTTTAGCAAATGGATAATTAGAGTTTGAAACGACGATTGATAATAATTAGATGTTTGTATTTATTCCGAGAAGAAGCTGCTGGCGAAATCTTAGTTTTTCCTCACAAAACAAATATAAACGTGTTTAATTTAATGCAAAAGTACACAAATACTTTTCTGTGTATGATAATAAAGAATAATCTTCCTTGCGCACAAGGTTTTATCTAGAAAGCAATTTTCTTAATAATACACTAAATATCTAGAAAGCAAATTTTCTTAATAATACACTAAATATCTAGAAAGCAATTAATACACTAAATATCTAGAAAGCAATTTTCTTAATACACTAAATCTAATAGTCAATATTTATTACATATAACATATACGAGATAATATATCATCAAATATTTAACTGTCATGGTATGTTCATTTGACAAACCGTCTTTTACCCGTGTGAGACTACCTGTTCTGCGCTCTGCACCTTCAATGCACGATGTCTAGACCCCAAGCGTTGTGATATTCTGCGCTGGCCGAGTTGAAGGGCACGAGTTAGAGACAGGCTCACAAGGATTAAAAACAAACAAACAACTACAAGTGTTTGTAAACAAGACGTGGATGGAAGAAGGGGTGTGTGAGACTTCGCTCTCTATCCAACTGGGTGCTACTGCTATCCCTATCTTAACACCTCAACGACCAGAGTTCTAACTGGCTTAGTGCTCGAGTTTAGCTGTATTTATGTCAAATTCCCCTTCCCCAACCATCTTCTCCGGATCACACAGATATCCAGCACTTAAATCGAATCGCAGACTTCTAGTCGTCATTAACACTTAAAATTAAAGTAATTAAATATTTTTTTTCAGACACTAGGTCTTCAATACGTCGACAATTAATTTTTTCAAAAGAGATTTTCTCATAAAAAATACCTTTTGCTTTTAATACCTGGGTGCCTAAGATATTATCACTTAGTGCCCTAACTTCATGGTGGTCGTACAAGTTTCTTAAACTTTACGGCCTAATCTTTGGATTCATAAAATTCATTTACTTATGCCTGGCTTTAACCTATTCTCTTTCTTATTCATTTATTTATTCTGACCATGTTCGTCTTCAATCATAGTATCACACCCGATCCAAAATAATAGTTCATGTGTCGTATTACTTGCCCAGAGAAATGTCTAGCCAGTCTTGTTCGTATCACTTGGATTTGTATGTTAATAGGTGAGTTGTTTTGCAGCTGCTTTATTGTTACTTTCGTACTGGATTTTGTTCAGGGGAACATGCAATATCTACGTGTAGTTCCCATATAGCTTTAATTCCAATCATTTTCGTTAGAGTGGTGAAGCAAATGTATCTTCTGTTGAAGTGAGTTAGTGTACTTTTGGTTTGGACAACAGCAACTAGCTAAGCTAAACTGAAGCAGTGCCCAAGACAGTTGGTATTTATGGAAATCAAGAATAGTGCCTTCAGCTATTTGGGTGATTCCATTCCTTGAGTCCTGAGTGGCTGCTTTGTTTCTATAATGTTATGAGGCTTCATAAATACCCTGGCATTCTGCAGTAGTATTGCAGCAACCGAAGCAGGACACGTCTGTCCCACCCGAGGTCTGGTTGCAAACTGATTAACTAACTAAATCTCGCTTGACTTGCGAGATTCTAACTGTCCAGTAGTTTTCCATTCCTTGATATGAAAACACTGGCCCCTTAGAATTCACCAACAGGGAGTTGCAAATAATCTATGCTGTCCCATAGATTATGCAACATGAGAAAACGACGAGATTACAAAAACAACCACTGATGAGTGAATAACACAATAAAGTATGATGCTGAACGACAATAATGAGTGAACGTAACAATTATGAACATTAATAGAACTAGAAAATATATGCACCCTCCAGGTGCAAGTATTTAAGTTTTAATGTAATGAAATATCGTATTAAATTAGAAACGCTAATGAAACTAAATAAGAATGCAGATAAAAAGATTTGAAACAGAGGGGGATATAATCGAAAAATAGAATAACTGAAATTTATTCTTCCATCACTCTCGTCTTTCATTGTTATTTTTTCTAATTTAAGTATTTAATTAAAAGATGAAGTAAAGAATAAAATGACAGTTATCTTTTCTTGTTAATGGATTTCATATAAGATTCATTGAAGAGATTTTTGCTTATATTCATTAAAATAAAGCCAAACAATTAGAAACCAATAATACTAAGCATATATTTATTAAGATTACATTTTTAATATCAATATGCAAATTAGCCTTTCCGTTCACACTGTAAACCGCTATTTTGTTGTATATATAAATACAATTGCATGCTATTAGAATGTAGATATGGTTAACAGTATAAATAATGTTAAACAATTTTATTAATAATTGAGGTTAAAATAAGGATAAATTCATGGTGAATGTGACGTCAATAACTAAGGGAATTGTGACTTGAGTACTGATTTAGTTTCGGTTACAGACAGAAAAACACACAATCTCCATTATAATAAGATTTGAACTAGACAAACGCGAAGAATCAAACTTTATAGTTTAAGATAATTAAATATATCCTTTCCCCATCCCCCGACATTTTTAAATTGATCATATGTCATATGCCAACATGATATTTTAAATTCAAGTTGTGAGCTGCATTTAAGCTGATATAAAAATATTGAATGCAATTAAATTTGGAAATATAACAGAGACATGGATCAACACGTGAGGAACAAACTTCTGTCGTGAAAAAGAAATAGAAACAGTGACGTATTGAAATCGAAATCCAATGGAATATTCCCTCACAGGTTCAATCCTATTCGCAGCGCTATATTGAAGTACGTCAGTTAGACAGTCAACAATTGGTTTGAGCAATGTGACTGGTCAAGACAACTGGTATTTATGGGAATTCAGAACAGTCCACCCATGCATTTGGGTAAGTCCATTCCCTGAGTCCTGATTGGCTGCTTGGTTTGTAGGGCCCTCTGAGGCTCCATAAATCCTGCCACTTTTCAGTGGTCTTTACGGCATCTCAGAATCGTATTCAGTTACGACTGTTTGCCGTCTTGTCTTGCTAATTCGACGGTAATTGGACTTAGTATTCTATAAGTGACAAGTGCGTCAAGACGGAAAACATAAAAAATACTTGAAAATATCATATAATGGAACGATATGATTTTGAGACGGAAAACATAAAAATACTTTAAAATATCATATAATGGAACGATATGATTTTGAGACGGAAAACATAAAAATACTTTAAACATATAATGAACGATATGATTTTGAGACGGAAAACATAAACAATACTTTAAAATATCATAAATGGATATGATTTTGAGACGGAAAACATAAAATACTTGAGGAACGATATGATTTGAACGGAAAACATTAAAAATAAACGACGGAAAAACATAAAATGAACGATAAAAACGATATGATTTTGAGACGGAAAACATAAAAATACTTGAAAATATCATATAATGGAACGATATGATTTTGAGCGGAAAAACATAAAAATACTTTAAAATATCATATAATTGGAACGATATGATTTTGAGACGGAAAACATAAAAATACTTGAAAATATCATATAATGGAACGATAGATTTTGAGACGGAAAACATAAAAATACTTGAAAATATCATATAATGGAACGATATGATTTTGAGACGGAAAACATAAAAATACTTTTAAAATATCATATAATGGAACGATATGATTTTGGAGACGGGAAACATAAAAATACTTGAAAATATCATATAATGGAACGAATGATTTTGAGAAAAACATAAAAATACTTGAAAATATCATATAATGGAACGATATGATTTTGAGACGGAAAACATAAAAATACTTGAAAATATCATATAATGGAAACGATATGATTTTGAGACGGAAAACATAAAAATACTTTAAAAATATCATTATAATGGAACGATATGATTTTGAGACGGAAAACATAAAAATACTTGAAAATATCATATAATGGAACGATATGATTTTGAGACGGAAAACATAAAAATACTTTAAAATATCATATAATGGAACGATATTTTTGAGACGGAAAACATTAAAAATACTTGAAAATATCATATAATGGAACGATATGATTTTGAGACGGAAAACATAAAAATACTTGAAAATATCATGATAATCATATAATGGAACGATATGATTTTTGAGACGGAAAACATAAAAATACTTGAAAATATCATATAATGGAACGATATGATTTGAGACGGAAAACATAAAAATACTGAAAATATCACGATATCATATTAATATCATATGGAAACGATATGATTCGATATGGAAATATGATTTTGAGACGGAAAACATAAAAAATACTTGAAAATATCATATAATGGAACGATATGATTTTTGAGACGGAAAACATAAAAATACTTGAAAATATCATATAATGGAACGATATGATTTTGAGACGGAAAACATAAAAATTACTTGAAAATATCATATAATGAAACGAACATTAAAAAATACTTTAAGAATTCATTTAATGGCGATATGATTTTGAGACGGAAAAAATAAAAATACTTGAAAATATCATATAATGAACGATATGACGGAAAACATTAAAATATGAGATATGATTTTGAGACGGAAAACATAAAAATACTTGAAAATATCATATAATGGAACGATATGATTTTGAGACGGAAAACATAAAAATACTTGAAAATATCATTGATGGAACGATATGATTTTTGAGACGGAAAACATAAAAATACTTGAAAATATCATATAATGAACGATATGATTTTTGAGACGGAAAACAGGATACGAAAACATAAAATACTTGAAAATATCATATAATGGAACGATATGATTTTGAGACGGAAAACATAAAAATACTTGAAAATATCATATAATGGAACGATATGATTTTGAGACCAATTTATTTTTCTAACCGAAATATTATTTACAGTTATTTCCATGTAAAATAATCCTCGACTATTGACTGTGAAAATAAAGTGCATAAAATGTCGCTAAATAATCTTGATTAATTTGGAAAAGCTAAGATAGCGTAAGATAACATATCTGAATTGAAGAACAAGAGATAAAATTTGAAAAGTGAAACTGCTCCCATATGAGCAGGTACGATATCTTAGATCTCCCTTGGATAGAAAAGTTGTTATTTTGTTTGAAGTGATACTTATGTCTGCTAGCATCGCAGACTTTGATGTTTGTTTTTGTTTTTTTGTTTTTTTTGCATTTATATACTTTAGATATACAGTCAGTTGATAGAAATTGTTGCCATTGATAATTTCCCGAATAGGTATATATATATATATATATATATATATATATATATAATATTATATATATATATGAGGTTAAGTAAACAAACAAATGTCTTTATTTTTACTAGCAAATATATGCACCCTCCGGGTGCAAGTATTTTAGTTAAATTTTATAATAAAATATAATATTAAATTAGAAAGGCTAATGAAACTGAATAAGAATGTAGATAAAAAGATTTTGAACAGAGGGGGTATGATTTAAAAATAGAACAACTTTGAAACTAACTCTTCCATCATTTTCCGTTACTCCCGTCTTTCATTGGTAAATTTTCCTAATTAAACTGTTAAGTTAAAATAGGAAGTAAAGAATAATATTAGTTATTTCTTCTTGTTAAGGAATTTCTTTTAAGATTTATTGAAGAGATATTTGCTCATATTCAATAAGATAAAACCAAACAATTAGAAATCAATAATACTAAGCATACATTTATTAAAATCAATTTTTAAGATCAATATGCAAATTAGCCTTCCCATTCATACTGTAAACCTCTATTTTGTTGTATATATAAATACAATTGCATGTTATTAGTATGTAGACAGTCTTAATGATGTAAAACAATTTTGTTAATAATTGAGGTTTAAATAAAAATAAAATCATGGAGAATATGATGTAAATAACTAAAGGAATTGTGACTTGTATAGTAATATAGTTTCGGTTACAGACAGACAAACCCACAATCTCCATTATAATAAGACATGGCTTTAAGCCGACAATTTTTGGAGGATATGTGCTTAATTGAAGTCATACCTAATTTTGAAATTATTAAATTAATTTTCAAAATTAGGTATGGCTTCAATTAAGCACATATCCTCCAATATAATATATATATATATATATATATATAGTGAAAAAATTAAAAAAAAACACAGGTTCAAATAAAGTGAGTTGTATTTATTCAGCCAACGCTGATTTTTCAATTTTTTCACTATATTACATACTGTCGGATTCACTTCCATTTTTCACTTATATATATATATATATATTAAAGAAATGGATACAATAGAAACCTACTCGAGTTTCACCAATAACGCAGATAATACTAATCTTCAAGCCTCATCTCAAACATTCAGAGAAAAAAATGTAAGATGCAACGGAAAAGGAGGAGAGAATTAGTGATAAAGGCAACTGAGCCATTTAATTTATTATCCGCTGTGGATAATCAGGCGATCCTACCGGCATAATAATAAATACTTGTAGAATACTCTTACATGAATATTTCAGTATTCCCTGCAATATCAAGTTATTTGCATTGGTGTTTTTTTCTATTTAAGGAGGGGGTGTAATTTTCATAATTCTTAAAATAGACTCTCATTAAAGTGCCTCTTGTGAGACATAAACCATTTACTCCCAACATTAAGTTTTATCTAACAACCGAATGACTTAGAAAGGATTTTGAAGCCAGGATCTTAGCAGAGTTAAACATTATATTGAGAAATATATAGATGAGCACCGGAGATACTAGTAAAATAAGTGAACTTAAATTAATAAAAACAGAGATAAAGAATCAATAAAAGAACATTTTCTTAAAAACAAAAGATGGATTTACATGAAAATGTTAAAATAAAGATTGCACAAAACAAATCTACCAAATCTAGGACCACCACCCTTTATAAATATATAAATGGTGGCATGCTTCCCTGCTGAAACAAAAAAAACAGATTTGGTTTCTTTAATAACATATCAACCCTCATGGGGTATTTAATGTCAAAACCGTTTTTGTAGAATAGTAGTGGTAATATTTAACTCATAGTTGGGGAGATGAGGTTCATACTATTCCAAAATGTATAAGTCCAAAAATGATGAGTATGTAACCCTATTTGTAGACGATTGATTTATTTAATGGTATGTCAACCTGTCTAGGGTTATTATACGCTTAAATCTTATGAAATCTTTCATTCCAGGTTAATATTTATTTAGACAACATTCTCCAATGTATTTTCAATAAAAAAAACATAGCCAAAATCCTGTCGAAAATCAAATTCGTATCAACTAACGGATTACTGTCATATAGACAAGGCGAAATATATTTATTTAGAAATAAAGTTTTTTTTTAGTTTGTTTGAAGCATTGTGCGTAATATAGAGATGTTTGAAGGCAATTGACAATGCAATATGTGTTGAAAATTATATTTATTTACCTTTTTTTTAAATTCTAAATAACTATAATTCAACACATATTGCATTGTCAATTGCCTTCAAAAATCTCTATATTTATTTAGAAGTTTTTCCAATTCTAGTTTGTTTAGAGTAATAGATTTCTTCCAGTGAAATTGTTTCGTTAATACTTTAAGCCACGTTCCTATTTACTATTACAAACCTGAGTTTAACCATTCGTATCCCAAACTTGAAAGTGAACCGAACCGGATAGATGACTTTGAACGAAGGAAATTGCGTTTTCTGTTTTCTCATACTTCTGTTTGATATTATCACTTATTTCATCTTGAAAATTAGTTGACACTTATTAGTTGTTTTTGAAACGGATATCGACCCCGTAACTATGAGATGCACGTTGCTAAGCGCAGTGTTTCTATAAACGTATTTGAAGCGATATCCCTTTCAATTTCCTCTTCTGAATCCTTTCATTTCAAATATCATTAATTAGGGCGGTTTCCTGCTGGATCAGATTACTAACTCACATGTGCGCTCAGTGTTCTACGCCAGGCAAAAGCTAGGACTTCGATAACTGATTTTCCAGGCAAGCAAGCCCAACCCAAGAAAATGTTCGCTTAATATAACCATTTCAGTTCTATGTGACCATTCACTCACCGGAACATTTGATATATAATCTAAGAGATGCCGAAAACTGAATTCGACGGCGCTTAGCAACCGAGTTCCTTACCTATATGTGTTATATTTTTGTTTCATTTTTTTTCTTATATGATTTGTGTGATGTGCATTATTGGGGGATTTTTGTGAAGGCATTCTAATCTACTCTAACAATTGCACAATTTGGTATTTTACTTTGTGTTTGATTTGCAATTTAATATTGATATCCATGCTCTCTCAATGATATTGAGTAGATTTTATGAACTTAGCAAGTTATATTATCAACACACTCACACACACAATATAATATTATAAATATATTACTGATTGAAGGCAAACAATGCGTATAAAAAATAAAAACAAAAAGATATTTTGTCTTAGCGATTTCGAAGCATAAACTTCATATCAGAGTGCATATCAGAAATGTACGTGCTTTCGTTTTTCTTTGTGTGGGCCCTTCATTTTTCCTTCTTCCTAACTGATACGAACCTCTGATGATGAAGTTATGCTTCGAAATCGATAAGACAAAAATAACATCTTTTTGTTTTTTATTTTTATACGCACTGAATTGTCAATGGATTATCATGCTAATGCGCAATACAATTATATATATATATTATATATATATATATATATATATATATATATATATATATGTGTGTGTGTGTGTGTGTGCGCGCGCGGCGTAACACATTCATTTTTCAAATGTGGATGTTTGGATAAAATAACTTAGAATAAATTACCAAACTGGTCTCTGGAGGAAGTATTTGCTACATTATGTCATCTTACTCAGAGTAACCGCGAATTTTTTGTTACGATATATATATATATATATATATATATATATATATATATATAATATATATATATATAGGTTAAGAGAAAGGAAATGATTCCTACGGTATGTGTATAGGATAAAATCGTATGAAAAACACATGTGTAGTTAATTTTATATTATCACCTTTTTCATAGCTGAAAATATGCCAATATTTCAATTTAATCAAATCTAATGAAGATTTTTTGATCAAATCGAAATATTGGCAATATTAGCAATGCAAAAATTGTCAAAATAAATTCAATTAACAACATATGTGGTTTTCACATCATTATATATTTCCATCCAGCTGGCGGTAGCTTGCAAAAGTCTACCCACACAGGCGTGTAACGTCAAAACAGGGCGTCTTTGGATGATATATATATATATATATATGTGTGTGTATATATGACACCCATACACACACCTACATATGAGTGTGTATGCGTGTGTTTCCTTATCATCGACTATATTTTCCTTTTATTTTATTTTTAATCATTCATCTTTTTTTGTCGTCTTTTATTTTGGCATTCAGTCTGCAAATTAAATGCAAACCATGTGTTCTTCGTGACCTTTGAACTTTGTCACTACCTCCATTCATCTACCGTCGACTTGAATATGTTAACTTGCTATTTCAACGATTAAGCGCATTTGAATCTCTGCCAAAGTGCATATGCCAGATGGAAGTGGCCAAGAGACGATGCCAACGAGGTGAAATGAACTCTGGCTTTAACACCAAATAAAACAGAGGAGGGTCCAGAAAAGTTGACAAGATGAATGTTATTTCTAAATTACCATAGTGAATTGGTAAATTGATCGAAACTTTGTTATTCCAATATAAACTTAAGCTTAAGAATAAGATTATCTTATATACTTATGTATCATAAGTTTATTAATATTTCATATTTATAGATAATCATTATGAAAAACATTAATTTTAATCAAAATATTTTATTGTCATTTATTTTTTAATGTATTTATTTACCAAGCCCTCCGCACGAGCAGGTTACGGTACGAGGTCAATTTCTTAAGCGGATTTTTAACAGGTTCTTAGACTGGTTACGTAGCCATGGTTAAAGATTGCAGTATGTCCGGCTATTTACGAATATATTCATCGTCAAGAGAATCGTGCTAAGAGAAAACCCTAATAAAGGACTATACAGAACATGTAAATATTAATTTATAATGAACACGATTTCCTGACATCTAGGCTCAAAATAACCCTAGACAGACTGAATGCCGTTAGAAATAGGGCAACCATATACCTCGTGTATTAGGATGATATATTTTTTGCACCTGCTCATTATACACACTAGCAAATATATGCACCCTCCGGGTACAAGTATTAATGTCATAATATATGACATTAAATTAGAAAGTCTAAAGAAACTAAATAAGAATACAGATAAAAGGATTTGAAACAGAGAGGGGTATAATCGAAAAATATAACAGCTGTAGCTTCCTCTCCCATCGCCCCCGTCTTTTATTGCTAAACTTTTCTAATTTAACTATTTAGTTAAATTAGGAAGTAAAGAATAAAATTACAGTTATTTCTTTTTGTTAATTAATTTCTTTTAAGATTTATCTCCGAGATTTTTACTCATATTCATTAAGATAAAATCAAATGATTAGAAATCAACAATACCAAGCAGATATTTATTAAAATCAAATTTTAAATATCAATATGCAAATTAGGCTTGACGTTCACACTGTAAACAGCTATTTGTTGTACATATAAATACAATTGCATGTTATTAGTACGTAGATATGGCCAGCAGTATTAATAATGAAAAACAATTTTATTAATAATTGCGGCTTAAATAAAAATGATTCATCGAGAATGTTATGTATAATAACTAAATGGATAGTGACTGGAGTAGTGATATAGTTTCGGTTACAGAAAAACAAACACATAATCTCCATTATAATAAGATGTTCTTTGTCAGTAAAAATTTCACACTGAACGATTAGAACGGTAATCGTTACTAAAAATAATAAATACAAATAAGAGAAGAGAGTTTTTTTTTAAATACATTGTCATGTTAAGTTATAAAGTTAATATTTTTCTGTTAACCATTTCCACGATTTTATAGATACACATGTTAAAGTTAAGGGAGTGACAATTTATACATCCATCGATTTTTTCAGCATTATTAGATCTATCTAATAATAAGGCTATGTAATGAATGTTTCTTCATTTTGAAGAACTGCGTATGAATCTATTTTACAATGTGTGATTGAATCTAAATAATGATTGTTTTTTAATAGTCAATGCATATTTTCATGAGAGAAATCAATATTGAAACAAAATTGTAATGCTACTTTCAGAATAAAAGAGTATTCTTATCAATAGCTTTCATAAAATTTTAGAAAAGTATAACATGAAATAATAGCAAATAATTTAGCAAAGTATAAGTTATACTTGCATTAGTCGAATTAGGACGTTTTTAAACCAAATAGAAAGCAAATTTTACCCGAGTGTAAAATGCTATTAACTTAATTTCACTGCCAATAGTTGCTTTGCCAATTAGAACATAAACAAAATGTTACTCTAATGTTAATAATACCCTTTAGAAAAATATGGATCAAATTATTCTCCCTCAAGCCATGGGTAAATAGGGTAGACTGGGCACTTTAACGTTGGCACCAGAATCGGTAAAACAAAACTCTGAATTAAAACCAATTAAAATCCGTTAAAATGACCCTGTATCCTATCCTGCATATGGAAGAGGAATTGGGTAAATACATATATTACTCTACGTAAAAAAATCTTATTATTCGATGTAATTAAAAATAATTATGTTATAGTCAGTGGAGGAATGTTAATATACAAACAGCAAATATAATACGTGAATAGAACGATATATAAAAGTTCAAATCAAGTAGTCAGAGCATCAATCATATGACGTGTTTTATATATCACTCGGATTTATAGACAAAGTCTATATTTTAGGCAAATAACGTGTTTTTTTTATTTAAATGAGATAAATATGTTTCTGCTATGTATTCATGTGTTTATCTGTATCAGTAACATTCACATTCGCGAAACCGCATATATCTATGCATACACATTTAGGTATATAATTATGGGGAATGTGTATATATGGCGCGGGAAATGACGATGTACAAAAGTTCGTACATATTTGTGTGCACCCAATGTATATGGAAGTGTTAAAGAAATATGCTTCTCATATTTATAAGTATACATCACACACACCACACACACACACACATATATATACACACACACACACACACACACATTATATATCATACACCACAACACATATATATATATATACACACCATATTATATAACACACCACACCACACACATATACATATATATATATACACACACACACATATACACCACACACATATATTATATACCACACATATATATATAACACACACATTACACACATATATATATACACACACACCATATATATATACACACATATATATACACACACATATATATTATATATACACACACATACACACACCATACATATATATACACATCACATACACATATGATATAACACACATAACACCACACCACACATATATACACACACATACACACATATTATATATATATATTATATATATTATATTACACACACATTACACAATATATATAATATATAATATTATATACACACCACATACACACACACCAATACACATATATAATACACACACATAACACACCACCAACATAACATATATATTATATATCACACACATACACACCACACACATACACACACACACATATATATTATATATATATATATATACCACACATACACACACACACACATATATATATATATATATATACACACATACACACACAAACATATATATTATATACACACCACACACACACACACATATATATATATATTATACACACACATACACACACACACTACACACACATATACTATATATTTACACACACATACACACACACCACAATTATTACAACACAACACACACATATTATATAATACAATACACACGCATTACACACACACACATATATATATACACACACAACACACGCATACACACACACAACATATATTACACACATACACACACATACAACACACAACAATATATATATATACACACATTATACACACCACACATACACACACACATATACATACACACACACATATATATATATATGTGTTGTGTTGTTGTGTGTGGTTATTTTGCGGTTTCTCTTCATCTCGTCTTTTTCTCGTCCATACATATGTCAGCTTGCGTGCTTATAATTGTCATTGTAGCCATAGCCGAAAAGGCTCCGGCTCTCCACATTTCTGTCTCTTGGCCCGGCATTCTGGTTGGCCAAAGTAGATGGACTGGCAGACTGCTAAAGCATCAAGTCCGCTTACATTAATAACCGACTGTCAGTGCTAAGTATACAGTGCAATCAGACGGAACAATAACAGGCGTTTTGATGGACGTGTTGCAAGATCCGCAGAGTGGCAAAGACAGGTGGATCAGCAAGTCGACAGCCGATGATTATCAGGAAGACATGAGGAGTAAAAAAAAAAGTAAAGGAATCAAATCATAGGTATTAGGCGAAAAAGAGAATATACATGATCTCACTCATACTCAATTATACTGTATATGTCTGATTAGGAAAATACTGGAAGGAGGATTTTCTAACAGATGTGCAGGAAATGTAACTAGCAAATATAGATAAAATTCTGTCTGAGACACTTTATTAACTTTACAATAACGCCCTTGTAAATGGAACGGAGTCGTCTAATCTTTCTGCTGTTATGGTTGAAATAGAAGTACAGCCTACTCCTTAGAAGCTTGATTGGAAATTAGTCTAGAGGAAGCACAAGTCTGAATTAAACTCTCCGCCTCTTCACGCTATATCTAATTAAAGAAGACAGGACACATCCAGAGGAGAAACTAAGAAATTTCGTCCATAGGGCACTCTGAATCTGTCTGTACAATTCTTATGAAAAAATCGATGATGTCTCATATCACACTTTCCTTAGATGACATCTTTTAGCACAATGGTTATCGTCGTAGCAAATGGAATCACTGACCCGATTTTAAATCCAGGGCGAAGCAGTTTGCGTTTCAATTCGCACGTTAATGGGCTTGGGAAATGCATGAATTGATCTGTCAACTCCTCTAGCGGTATGGTCAAATTGCACGGCAGACTGCGTTCTTTGTATTATTTAGATTTGTCGGACAGTTATCCTCATCTTTATTGATATACACTCCTGAAGATGGGCGAAGAGCTCATCGTTCAAAAACGTTATTATATATATATATATATATATATATCCGGATGTCACACATGGTGTTTGCCGAGTGTCTGGTCATGGCCACCAAAGCAAATACGCCTTTATACGCACAACAATGCACGTGCAATCCCGCGCTATGATACAGTCATAACGTCAAACCAACAACGCATTTTCATGGACACAGCATGACAACATACGCACAAGTACCAAAACCCAATACGTAAAAATAAACACGGAGAATACAGTTATATAAAAATACATCATTTTCAAAAAAAAAAAAAAAAGATTCATTTTAAAAGGAAATGCCATAACTAGACTACTTCAGTTCCAGTGATCTTTTGAAAAGAGAATTATCTCGGAAAATTCAGAATTAAATACATGTACACACAAACACCATTGTTACCGTATTATATTTTCTTTACAACTGCAATGTATAGCCTTCTAACAACCTCCAAACCAATATATACACAATGCTTCAAGCAAATTATGAAACTCTCTCTCTCTCTCTCTCTCTATATATATATATATATATATATATATAACTTCATCAACATTCTTAGTTTTTCGATTGTTGACCTTCATTCACCCGTAAAAAATAATAAAAATGTTTTATAAAATTAGCAGGAACGAATATGATACTTAGAAAAATTTACACGCCACTTAAAAAAATCCGTCTTCATTTGTAAAAAGGACATAATAATGGGTAACCAGTAAGGATTGAACTGACTATGCCTTATCATACCATAATATTTTTTGCCGAAACAGGCTTGCTAATAATTTCCTTGGAATAAGAAGACCTATCATATTTAATACTTAATAAATACAAGAACATTTTTAAAGTTGTTATCACTTAACATTGAAATATATCTTAAAATTTTCACTGCCTAACAATTTTCACTTTTGGGAAAATATTAGTTGTGTGATATAGTTGTTTTCAATGTGCACTACTGTTATTAATGGAATCATAAAAATGGAAGAAGGAGATGAAGAGAGAAGAAGAGAGAGAGAGAGGAGAGAGAGAGAGAGAAAGGAAGAGAGAGAAGAGGAAGAGAAGAGGAAGAAGAGAAAGAGAGAGGAAAGAAAGACAAGAAAAAGAAGAAAGAAAAGAAAGAAAGAAAGAGAGAGGAGAAGAAGAGAGGAGAAGGAAAGAAAGAGAGAAGAAAAGAAAGAGAGAGAAAGAGAGAGAGAGAAAGGGAAGAAGAGAAGAGTGAGAAAGAGAGAAAGGAAAAAAGAGAAAGAAAAGAAGAAGAAAGAAAGAAAGAGAAGAAAGAAGAGAAGAGGAAAAAAGAGGAAAAAGAAGAAAAAGAAGAGAAGAAAGGAGAAAAAAGAAAGAGAGGAAGGGAAAGAAAGAGAGAGGGAAAGAAAAGAAAAGAAAGAGAGAGAAGAAGAGAGAAAGAGGAGGAAAAGAGAAGAAAGGAGAGAGAGAGAGGAGAGAAAAAGAAAGAGGAGAGAGAGAGAGAGAGAGAGGAAAGAGAGAAGAAGAGAAAGAAGAAAGACGAGAGGGAAGGAAAGATAGAGAGAGGGAAAGAAGAGAGGGAAGAGAGAGAGAAAGAGGAGGGAGAAAAGAGGGGAGGAAGAGAAAAGGAAGAGGAAAGGAGGAGGAGAAAGAGAGAGAGGAAAAGAGAAAGAAAGAAAGAAAGAGGAGAGAGAGAGAGAAGAAAGAAAGAGAGATAAAGAAAGAGGAAAGAGAAAGAGAGAGAGAGGAAAAGAGAAGAGAAAGAAAGAGGAGAGAGGGAGAAAGGAGAGAGGAGAGAAGAAGAAGAAAGAGAAAGAAAAAGAAGAGAAGAGAAAGAGAAGAGAGAAAGAAAGAAGAAGAGAGAGAAGAAAGAAGAGAGAGAGAGAGAGAGAAAGAAGAGAGAGAGAGAGAGAAAGAGAAAGAGAGAAGAGGAGAGAGAAAGAAAGAGGAGAGAGAGAAAGAAGAGAGAAAAGAAAGGAGAGAGAAGAGAAAGAAAGAAGAGAGAGGAAAATAAAGAAAAAGAGAGAGGAATAAAGAAAGAGAGAAGAGAAAGAAAAGAGAGAGGAGAAAGAAAGAAAGAGAGAGAGAAAGAAAAGAAAAAGAAAGAGAGAGAAAGAAAAAGAAGAGAAGAAAGAAAGAAAGAGAAGAGAGAGAAAGAAGAAAGAGAGAAGAGAAAGAAAGAGAGAGAGAGAGAGAAGAGAGGGAGAAGAAAGAGAAAGAGAGAGAGAGAGAGAGAGAGAAAGAAAAGAAAGAGAGAGAGAGAAAGAGAGAGAGAGAGAGAGAAAGAAAGAGAGGAGAGAGAATTAATAGAACTGAGAATGTTTTATTACAAGGGTCGTTTCGTCCGGTTCTTTATCGTGTATTACAACAGGAGAACGATTAAAAGTCAAATTGTAAACTTTATTAAGTAAAATGGGGTTGATCTAATATGTTGTATATATGTTGTATATATGTATATATCTTATTATAATGGAGATTCTGTGTTTGTTTGTCTGTAACCGAAACTATATCACTAAAGTCACAATTCCCTTAGTTATTGACGTCACATTCACCATGAATTTATTTTTATTTAAACCTCAATTATTGATAAAATTGTCATACCTTATTAATACTGTTGGATAAATCTACATACTAATAACATGCAAGTATATTTATATATTCAACAAAATACTGGTTTAACGTGTGAACGAGAAGGCTAATTTGAGTATTGATATTAAGAATTTGATTTTAATAAATATATGCTTAGTATTATTGATTTCTAATTGTTTGGTTTTCTCTTAACGAATCTGAGCAAAAATCTCGGGTATAAATCTGAAAAGAAATCCATAAACCAGACGAAAGAACTGTAATTCTATTAAATAATTCATAATCTAACTAAATAGATAAATTAGGAAAAATCAAAGACGGGAGTGATGGCAAATGATAGAAGAGTTAAATCTAAAGCTGTTCTATTTTTCGATTATACCCCCTCAGTTTATCATTTTCTAAATAGTTTATAATTTGATACAATATTTTATTACATCAAAACCTAAATTCTTGCACCCGAAGGGTGCATATATTGGCTAGTATATATAATGATTGAAATTTAATGTTAATAAAAAAAAACAATTTAGAGAGTCAGCTGTAAAGTTCAAAGGCTAACCAAAATACTCTCAAGAAATGTGACCAAATGAGGTACATTTTTCTAAAATAGTCTACCTTGCGATCCAAACAATACTTCCACCGGTATTCCAGTACTTGGAAACCAATGGTCCAAAAAAGTCTTGAACAACATATATGACGTCATCATAAGAGCTTTTCAGCACAGAATCTCAGTTCCAAACAGTCACTTCTGATTTGCACTGTGCTCCCCTAAAATGAATACGAATGGCAATCTTTCAGTGGGTAACCATAGAAACGCATTTCATTATTGAAATTTCTTCAGGACTCTCGAAATTTCCTTGTTCATGAAATGAATTCCAATAGCCTCCGGGGAACTGAGAGTAGAGCTGCTGGCACCTTCAACTCACATAAAACCCAGATCGAGATTTTGACACACGCTCCCCGGTCAGTTTTTCTCTCTCTTTTTTTAAAGTGTACGACTAATATATATATATATATATATATATATATTAAATATTCATAATACAGTAACTGAATCACGGAGAAAGAACATATCCTTTCTCATACTTGTAGGTAGGATGGTAACGATTCAACTGCCAGGTCGACTTAATATACCTTCAGGCCTGATTCTGCTACTACGTAGGTCAATAATCGAATAGATCCAATTGCAATTCCGAACTTGAAGTATACATGACAAAAATCCTAGGAACACAAGTGTCGTAACATATTAAACTCATCATATCTCAATTAAGTTAGTATTATCTATCTACCTAGAACCTAAGCTGTGCATCCCGCCGAAAGTAAATAACGATGTACATGAGTATATATTCCTATATAAGCTTTCTTCGCTAGAGAGATTGCAAGATTGAATTGAAGGATGATGAACATGATGAAAATATATCAAAGTGGGCTCCCATAAAAGTGCACCCATTCTTAGTAGCAAAAGACCCCCCCCCATATATATATATATATATATATACTCACACAGTAAAATAGAATATTTGACGTCATATTTCAAACCGTCTCCTTTTTTCAAACCTCAATTTTTTTTTAAACAGACTGAATAACAAGGACTACCACTTGCTTTTCTCGTTATTCTGTGATAAAAAAATTTCTTATTACCTTCCATATACCAACAATGCCCTGAAGATGATCTAATTAATAGATCGAAAACACTGCATCGTCGGCCAATAAACTCACCAATTAACCCATTCAAACCTGTGTTTTTCATTTTTTCTTAATATACTACATACCGTCGGATTCACTTCCTTTCTTAACACACACGCACACACACACACATTATATATATACATACATACATACATACATACATACATACATATATTGAAACTCGTGATGGTCATTCAATAAGAAGTTAACAATGGGAAGCACTAGTCACATTTGCACAATTTTCATTGAAATCGGTTGACTAAAACGTGCTTTTCAGTACATATCACGCTTTCTTCTGAAAACGGTAGATATTACTAACTGATCAGCCACCGAATATTTGATGTCATATATCTGTGTTCAACCCGAGATTACCCGCCAGTTTGAATAGTATCAAAACAAACTTTTAGAGCTTAAAATATTTTAAACAATGCTAAGATTATATTTATTGTAAAAAATCTGAAAACATATTCGCTTTGACTTAAAAGAAATAGTCCCTTATTTATTAAATGAATCTCATATATATATATATATATATATATATATATACACATCATATGCTCCACCTCAGACACAAAACAATCCACCTGGTCTAGCGCTAGGGAAAAAGGGATAGAACCCTCGATGTTTGGGTGATACCGAAAATAGATACCTCAGTCTACTTAACTTTATCTTTAATTTAGGAAAAAGACTTTTCATAAAAACTTATAAAACATTTTCTATCATTTTTCATAATTCAAAACTTACAAAAATAGCACTTTTACTCGTTTCTTAGTAAACCTAAATCTGCTCTTGTGACTGAGATCGGGAAACCCATTCGTATCTCAATCCCCAAAAGTAGTATAGTTCTTTTTACCAGTAGATAAGCTAAGCTCTGTTACATAGACAACCTTTTATTGCAATTTAAGAATAAGGGTATAAAACATAAGTGAGTCATCCAAGATCAAAATCAACTAATATGAATTCTAATATAATTTTAAATGTTTCCATGAATAATTAATGATTCCTCAAAGCTTGGTTGAAATCGGATAAGAAATTGGCGGACCCTTACTTGGTCGAACGGGTTGACATCTTGTTAATTATATTAAGATTATATACGTTGAATAACACGACATGATGCTCTTTTGTTAGTTATAGTCAATACGAAAAGTGAATGTATGAAAGAGGTCCTATAGCATATAAAGAGAAATGAGAACTCTGTTCCAATTAACGTCCTATTAAGTTAAGACTGTTTGTTGCCGTGTCTTACCAATTCGACGGCTATAAACATCACAGTCTCTGGCTGTAAGACGAATACAGTATTGCTGTATAGTTTCATGCAAACGTGATCCGATGGACCATCGGATTTTATTTGCATCTATGTCACAACATGAAGACGAACCTATACAGCAATACCTTGTTCGTCTTAGGGCTACAGCCAGAGACTGCAAATTCTCATGCATCTCTATCTTATAACAGATATGGTTGAAAAAAATTAAACAGTTAATTATTCGAAAAGCAGCAGCAGAAGGTCGATGAGTTGAACGGCTGATATATTAAGACTAACAGCCAAGACGTTGATTCGTTTCAAATGAATCAGTCGGCACTGGAAATATAAATAAATTCATTGGATTTACTATTTGTTTCTTGTTTCGTCTACTGTGTTTTCAGATTTCTTTAGATTGCTCCGATTACGATTTTCAGAGTTCTCTCGTATTCGGCACTTTCCATTCTTTGGTGAGATAGAATATTTATACAGATTTTCAAGCGCTCTTTGAATCTGTGATCTACTGGAACGGCCAAATGAAATACCAGACAGATTTTGTTTATGATTGCTATAACTGGTTTACTTGCCCGAGAAAATTGTTTCAGGGAGAACTTCTTAGCCGTAAAGAATACTAACGTCTTTTGATTCCCCTTGACCTCTTCTGTTTATAACTGTCATTGAATCAAAGTCACTGGCCCAATTCCTGGTGATTTACTGTCTTTGGCGCGTAATGTCTAACTGTTGCCTTTATTCATAACTAATTTTTTGAGACTAATTTATGTATCAAGCAATTTTCTATTTTCATTCAAGAGAAAAACTGATTTGTTATTACGAAAAGTTGCTTAATATTTTTTTATTCTGATCAATAAAAAAATGCCTTAGATCATCGATGGATACTTACTATATTAATCAAACAGTTGAGAACACTAGGTGCACTGCCCTTTATGCGGAGGCGCGGTTTAGAATACGCTGACAGTATTACTTGAAGAGGGCTAAGATCCAGAAAAAAGGGATGTCCTAGCTATGGCACTGAACTAAGTCTGTTGATGAGGCTAGAGTCCTGGGTCTCAGATGAGAGTGGAGTACTCTTTCACTGTCATTGCACCCAGGTCTTCTATAACCCAGATATAAAACCCTGATAGTAATACTATTAGGGTTCTATATCTGGGTTAAATAGGAACCGCGTGGTGTAATGGATAAAGTCATGGGAAATGGACTCATCGCCCCGAGTTCAAATCCTGGACGTGGTAATTACATTTCACTTAGCGCCAATACCCTTGGGAATATCTCTCTCTCTCTCTCTCTCTCTCTCTAGCTATGGGTAAATAGTAAGGCAGACTGGGCTCTTTAACCATGGTTAGGCAAACGGTCTAAGAGAAGGAAAACTCTGAATTCAAACCTGTTAAACTCCGCTTAAGAAATTGACCTTGTGTCGCATCCTGCTCGTGCGGAGGGGTTGGTAAATATATATATATGGGTTAAATAGACTTGTTCAAATGGATTCGTTTACTATAGGAAAAACTGTTTTGTACAAATCTTAGCACCCTACAAAGCAGCAGCTGTACGATCACTTTCCCATTATCTCACAAACCCTCTAAGTAGGGAGGAGCAGGACATGCAGGGCACTGCTTAGGAAGTAAAGAACTAAAAAGCACTATTCTCTAATTGACTACTACACATGGACACAACTGACATGAACGATCAGTAAAAACTCATATTCAACGGCTGTGCAGACAGTGGGTGGCATTTACGTGACATACCATGAGCGATGTCTGATAGGGACGGATGAACGGACGGACAGAGAAAGATGGGGGGAAGGTAACCAGTGTTCTCGGCATGCCATGCTGGCGATTGCATTAAATGACTTTCCTTCATGCTTAATACTGAAAGGTTCAAGCTTATAATAATGTTATAATTGGTTGAACAAAACAACTCCGACAAGGGTGTTAAACATAACAAGGACTTTAATATAAGCACATGGAAAACATTTATACCATAGAATACATGTACGTGACAAATATACATAAAAGGAATTAGATACAAAGTTATGGTTAGTTATGGCGAGTCCATAGACTAAAGTCACTTACTAGTGGTTGTAATGGGGACCAAAGCCTCCCCCTCCACACACACACGAGAATGGTGTAGACATAAACCCATTGTAGTCAAGTCCCGAGAGAGCGAGAGAGAGAGAGAGAGAGAGAGAGTTCAAAACTGGCGCTTAAATACAAAAAAGCCCTGGTGGTCAAAAACGGGAACCCAGAGGGAAGATAACTCTTCCAGGCAAAGGGCAGACAACCCAACAATACTGTTATGTCCATATATCTGTGTCAATATAGCTTTGTCAAGATGTATAAGTATATCAACTGATATCTTTTAAACGTATTCCAACCGTTCAATCAATCTCAGAGATGACTCATTTCTTTTTGATGTCTATAACTTTTTCAGTCACTGTTTGAATTGCCCTGGGATATTTGGCTCTTAACCACCGAGTATGACTTCTGTTTGTAATTTTGTTTCACTATATTATAAAGTCTCGATCCAGGACTTAGATTGACCATTTTTCAACCTATTTTTTTCAATATCAAATTGTAGCGAGCTAGGGGGGGAAACTAATAAATACCATCTTTCTCTTTGTTTACAACTGTCTGGTCTTGGTGGCTGGGGAGCGTAAATCAACATAACCTTATATATCGTTACATTTTTGCTTTTTATAAAAATAATTATGCACACACACACACACACATATATATATGAGAGAGAGAGAGAGAGAGAGAGAGAGAGATACAGAGAGACAGAGAGAGACAGAGACAGAGACAGAGACAGAGAGAGAGAGAGGCGCGTGGCTAGTGGTTAGAGACGTGGAAAATGGACTCGTCGATTTGAGTTCAATTCCTAGACGAAGCTGTTGGCATTTCACATAGCGCTAATACCCTTGTGAAAGGTATGAATCCATATATTCTCCCTCCAGCTATGGGTTAAACAGTAGGGCAGACTGGGCTCTTCAGCCTTGGGTAGCTAACCAGTCTAGGAGAGGGATGACTGAATTCAAAATTCCTGAGGTCGGTCGTAGATTGGGTTTGTGGCACCAATTCTTTCCTATCGACTGTGCCAAAAAGTGTGGATGGTCCAACACAAGCCTTCACCACTATAAACAAATACCTGTGTGGATGTTCATTGTGTGTATGAACCCTCATACGTCGAAAATCGACGGGAGAGTCCATTATATATATATATATATATATACATATAATATATAAAGGTTGGTGTCATAAGAGAGAAAAAAATGTAGAAGCTTCCAAGCGTTATCATCTAGCAACACTCTCTGGTTAAAAATGAGACTGTTCACATCCTTCAAGTTTAAATGCAAAAATGTAAATCCTGATTATCTTGTGCTGCTTATCCACCGAAGTTGTATTTCTTATGAGAAAAGATTAAATGTGATATTCCGTTTTTTATAAAAAAACAAAGGGAAGAAAAACCACATGATACCCAGAACAAATATAAGATAGAAAGATTGTAAGGAAAATATAGAGAGGAGATGAGTGCGTGGAAGCGATGAGGCTAGTCTGTTTCAGTTGAACATAATGAAAAAGGAAAGAAAAAAAGGGGAAGGGCGAGAGTTAAATCAGGATTATTATACACTTTAAATATTGAACTATTTTCACTATATCTGAAGTAACCATCTCAATCATTGTGAGAAATACATTGTCATAATGTGCTATATTCACAGGTCCTGCGAGTATAAAATAATAATCCCCACATAGGAAGAGCTTGATTTGATGATAGTATAGGCAAAAACACTAACAGTCCTTCTATCTTAACTATCTATCCTATCGAGACAGTGAACATTATTGCTATGTATATATTAATATTGATAATGTAGTGTGTTACATTTATAACTAAATAGCGCTTAATATCGTTGATGAAATACGATTATTTAAGGGTTGCGTGCACTTGGAGTCTACTTGGTTTGAAAATCGCACTGGCGAGAAACTGTCAGTAACGAAGCACCATTGATTTCAGGCCCACGCTACCCTAACTCTCTATATATAAATCGCAACGATGGACCGTATAAATTCGGGCAGAGAGGCGGACTAATTTCGGCGTGCTGGGTTTCCATTCGTTGGGGGGATTAAAATGGCGACAGGGTGCTTGTTTTTATATTGGATAATTAATGTTATTTAGGGTGTATATTAGAACGGATGTAGTAGATTCAATCAATATGAAGGACCTTTTTGAAAATGTTAACATAGAGGATATTTTCTCCTTTTTGAGGGAAATAAAATTATACCATAGAATATAGACATGAAACAAATCAATGTCATAGAGTATGATTCCCAATAATGCTAACACATTGTTAAAACCAATTACTAAATGTATATATATGAATACACAATATGTATAACAACCCAACCGCTAGGCATGATATAACCCTGGACGGGTTGATATGCCGTTAAAATTAATAAACCAACCAACCTTAAAAATAAAATATAAAAATATAAAATACATTTTTTTAAATTCAAATATAATATAATAAAATATAGATTTAATAGTGATCTTAGTTTTTGTTGTTTTCTATTGGTCGTTTTAGTTTATGCTAATTTAAATGATTTATTTGAATCACGGGGTTAAGTACTATATTTAATGCGTTTGCTCCTAGTCTCTTTAGTCAGATCTCAGCCCTGAAGAGCATTAAGCGAAACTTTTAGTAGGTTCGTCTGACTCATTAGATTTATCTTTATATATATATATATATATATATATATATATATATACCACCCAGCCATTTTTTCGGCCCTCTGCAGTTCAAACAGCGAGCTACAACTACAGATCCTTGAGTCCTATTTATTTCTCGCACCCAACCTTTCCTGTGCGTTCAGAAGCAGTCCCATCAGTTACTCCTATTCGGCACCTCAAGCCTAAACTTATCCAACGGAGGGACTCGCAATTTTCGACCCCCCCTTACGGTTCGTAATTTTCTTAGTTTTACGAATTCTTTGTCCCATTGAGAAAAAAAATCCATTTCTCGTTTTCTCACTGACTATTCCATCGTCTACAACAAAAAAAACAAAACCAAACCACAATAACACCATTTATCAATGTACTTTTTCTCTGATGAGCGTTGACGAAAAAAAGATCAATTTATTTTAGATTTTAAATCTAATAAGGGTACCCTCACTTTTCTTTTTAAGAAAAAAAAAATTTTACAACATGCATATGCTTTTACGCGTCCTTTTTAAATTCAGTACTGACAATAAACTTATATATATATATATATATATATATAAGTAATTGGTAATTTGCTTGAAGCATTGTTAAGTATGTTATAAAATAATAAAATTCGAAGGCAATACAATGCGTAAAAAATAAAGACAAAAAGATGTTTATATGTCTAATCGATTTCAAAGCGAAATGGATTAGAAATCGATTAGACATATAAACATCTTTTGTCTTTATTTTTTACGCATTGTATTGCCTTCGAATTTTATTATTTATATATATATATATATATATATATATATATATATATATATATATATATATATATATAGGGGATATATACCTATCACAATATATATGTATATCCATTTTGTTCTTACGTATGATATATAACATGATTTCTTTATCTGTCTCCCTTTCTTAATTGCATTTCAATATGGCAGTGTTTACATACAGACAAACTTCATATAAATATATTATATTCATTCATATATCAACACAAAGAAAGCAAAAACTCTAGCACACACTAACCTTACATGAATGTCGACATTGAGAATAATGAAGGTAATAAAACGAATAAAGAAGAGAGAATTGAGTCGAGAGAGTGTTTACTATTGAATGCGAATTCTACAGCGCAAAGTTTATATTGTAAAGGTTCAGAGAACATTGTTATT
Source organism: Doryteuthis pealeii (assembly GCA_023376005.1). Taxonomy (NCBI): domain Eukaryota; kingdom Metazoa; phylum Mollusca; class Cephalopoda; order Myopsida; family Loliginidae; genus Doryteuthis; species Doryteuthis pealeii. Next base: position 11,945,552 of record CM042146.1, read on the forward strand.
TGAGTCTGATTCTTATTAGGAGATGATGTAAAGAGCAAAGGGCAGATAACTGGTTTATCTTATTTCTTTTTCGAATTACCAGTGTCTTCGTTTATCGGAACTGTGAATAAAGTATTCTCCAAAAGTCACGGATAATTTACAAGATATTTTATAATCTAAGAGATCAATATACATCAACTTGTAGGTATGTCTGAAAATTGTTGTTCACCGGTCGATGAGAATCGATTGATATATACAGATACTTGATTTACAGACAGTTCTATACTAAATACAAATAAGACCTATATGTTAAAGTATATATGAATTATACCATTAGTATTATCTGCGTTATTCGGACTATTATCCCTATCTTCATTGTTATTTGTACAACGTTTCAGCCGATATGCCCTCTGGCCTTCTTCAGGTATTTCTTGTCGGACTCTGGAACCTTCTCGGACTCGCAGATGATACTAATCTTCAAACCTCATCTCAAACATTCAGAGAAATAGTAATTATACCATATATAATATACCATAAATAAATATTTATGTAAAGTACATTCATAAGAATCACTGTAGAATCAACTTCCATACTCAACTCCACAGGAAGGCTGTAACTAGCGTCCAGTTACCATACAAAAAGGGGGGCTGTAGCCGAATACAGGCCCTGTACTAACTACTAGAAAGCAGTCATAAGCTGGGTACATGTGGGTCAGGAATCCACACTAAAACAGCATATGACTGTGTTTTGGTTGTTAATGCAATTTTTTTTCTAGAGCAAAGAATAATTTTATGAAAACTTGATCGATATTATATATTATCCAGCAATCATCATTATGTACCCAAGATTAATGTGTAGCAGTAAAAAAAATACTCATTACAACTAATACTGAGTTACAAACGGATCACCTGTACATGTAAAACTAATGATGGGGAGTATTATCTGCGTTATTCGGACTATTGTCCCCATCTTCATTGGTATTTGTACAACGTTTCAGCCGATATGCCTCCGGCCTTCTTCAAGCCTCATCTTTAACATTTAGAGAAATAATGATGGAGACATCAGTATTTTCCGACAAGCAGCAGATTTATATCCGTCAGGACACTGGGTGTTGATATAGAGTAGTGTTTCCCAACTTTATTTTCAAGTATAGATCCGTTTGATTGCTATTTTACAATGGTGGACTCTCTATAAACATTCGATGTTTAAAAATTCTAAGTTTTTTTATGATTAAATATATTTGGCTTAAGTAGACCCCCCAAAAGTGATATGGTCCTAGGGGGGTCAAACGGCTCCCGGTTGGGACCTAATTATATAGAGGTCTTACCAAATGCCATGGCTGATTGGGAGGCATACAGTCATAGGAATCTATGTTGTCTATACGCCTTGATGATGATGATTATTAACAAAGTTATTTGGCATTGGGTCAGAATCGAACTCACTAATAACGATCTGCTAGCTTAACTAGATAACCATTACGTCACGCGAGGCGCCCATGAGAATATGACTCTAGATATATTACGGGCATGATCTTACCGATTAGACGTTACTCACTGTTTAACGGGTTAAGAAAGTTCAAGTGAACTGACGATAATATAAACAAGAAACTAGTATAGTGATCCAAGACCAAAGTCGGAAACCATATGGAATTTTCCGTTCATTAGGAAAGCAACAACAACCAAGCACGGTTCCACTTTGCCAGAAGTTGTGCCAAGATGCTGCAGCTGGTTTTCCGCATCTCATCGTTATCCTTTTCGTTCTACGCGTCTGCCGATGATTCTTTTTTTTTTTGTTTTTTTCATAATTGTTTTACATTTGTGTGATATCGTATGTTTTGGTGTTTTTAATTTCCGATCATTTTTTTCTTCACTGCCAATAGACTTGGCCTAGAACAACATAAAGCCAAATAAACTAACGCATGAGAAATAGAAGATTGTTTTGCCCCTTTGGATAACTATAGACAATATAAAGACTTGCGAAAACGGCTTCGATGTGGGTTAAACAGCAGAAAGCCAAAATAGGTGAGAAATACCTAACTACACTATCGGCCTTAAATAAGTATACGCTTAATATTCTTTTAGTAACCAATAATTATCTCATAAACCAAATATATCAGTTATTTTATTAGTCCTTGTTCAACATCATAGAACCAGTAATGTATAATTAAGTATTGCTTATTACAGAACTATACGGATTTGAACCTAACCAAAATTAAAATTTCAACAGCTCAATTATATATATATATATATATATATATATATATAATATATATGTGTGTGTGTGTGTGTGTGTGTGTGTGTGTGCCTATACAAACTATATATACATTATATATGTGTGTGTGTGTCGACACAAACTATATATATATATACACAAACTATATATATATATATATATATATTATATGTGTGTGTGTGCGTGTGTCTACACAAACTATATATACATATATATGTGTGGTCTACACAAAAACTAATATATATATATATGTGTGTGTGTGTATCTACACAAAAACTATGTATACATATATTTATATGTGTGTGTGTGTGTCTACACAAAAACTATATATATATATATATATATATGTGTGTGTGTGTGTCTACACAAAAACTATATGTGTGTGTGTGTCTACACAAACTATATGTGTGTGTGTCTACACAAAACTATATATATATTATATATATATATATACACGTGTGTCTACACAAAACTATATATATATATATATATACACGTGTCTACACAAACTATATATACATATATATATGTATAGATGTGTGTGTGTGTGTGTTTACACAAAAACTATATATAGGTGCGTGTGTCTAGATAAAAAACAAATATATACATATATATATATGTGTGTGTGTGTGTGTGTGTGTGTGTGTGAATATCTACACAAAAACTATATATACATATATATATATGAGTGTGTGTCTATACAAAAATTGAGCGTAAAACAAAATATAGAAATAACATTAGCAGAATGTTTTTTTCTCATCAATAAAGTACAATATCTTCCATTAACAAAATACTAGAAAATGTTATAAGATCATTTTCAGCTAATCCAAAGATTGAATAGTATACTTCAATTAAGCACATATTCTCCCAAAAATTGTCGGCTAAAAAAGCCATATCAAAACAAATCGTATTTACTTCTCATACTGCGTGTAGAAAAATTCACTATAAGAGGAATAAAAACCTACTTCTAAACAAAACGAAAAATCTAAGAAAGTCCGGTTGGTGTAGGGGTTACGGTCCTCGCCTCTCGGCTTGACAGTCAGGGTTCGAATCACGCACAAGGCGGCCTTCCTATCTATAGCTCTGCTGATGAGGCCTAATAGGCCGAAATGTACATACAGAGATTGATTTTTCTCGATTTGTTTAGCCTTACATTTTAATAGGTATGCCTGCCTAATTAATTATTAATTAATTAACTTTCAAAATTAGGTACGACTTCAATTAAGCACTTATTCTCCCAATATATATATATATATATATATATATATATATATAAACTTAACTGCCAGCATAAAGCAAATATCGTCTGTTTACAGACTGGATCTCTCTGATGATCGTAAAATATATAAACAAAAATACCGCCCCGTAGCGTCAGCTGTCAAATGGCCGATAGGTTAACGAATCGGGCTGAGGAAAACCCAGTCAGCTTTCGCTTATGGTACGTGGTAGTTGCTGTATCTAGCCACACTGAAGAGACGTGAAACGTCAAAACACGATTTCTGTGGATCATATATATTATTCATTCTTAGCCTTCTTTTGTTTCTTCGATTAATATAACATATTCTTTAGTCTATTTCTTTCGTTGCTTTCCCCTTCTTTCCCCCATTCTGATATTCATCTGTTATTCTGGTCTTCGGCTTCACGCAGTGTTGAACAGCAGAAATTGATTTCTGGGCATTTTTGCTCCGGTGTATTAGTCTGGACTAACCATTTCTTTGTCTGTCTAAATATTTCATAAGTATTTTTTTATTGCTCCAAGCCAGATTTCTGGTGGTCGATTGAGCATCGTTATAAGATCTGTTGATGACTTCGGCCAGACGTCTCAGGATATTTACATCAATGCTTACGTCATCACACTTACCAAAGTTCTTTTTTTACTTATCATTTTCTCATAGATAACTCCAGTTTCGTATATGGTTGTAACAGACACATGGATATTTTTGTTTGTATTTAATCAGTTTTTCGTATGGATTTTTGACTATGTTTTGGATTATCCTATTATTAATAAGAACACCTGTACAATATATAATGCTTTCTGCAGGAATATTTTCCATCCAATTTACTGTTTATTCTCTATCATGATGATATTCTTATTTGCTATTTCAAATAATAATATGCGATTTAATGTTTAACAGGCACTACCACTCCAAATCAGAGTGGACCGAGTTGTAATGTTGCTGAAGAAACTACTCCACACTGGCCTGAGTCACTGAACTGAGATTTAACCACGCGTGTCATACATAGGAAATTACTCTTTTTGTAGTGAGATACACTAGGGATATTCTAAGCTCCACTAACTGTTAAGTTTCTGACCGCCACCCTTGGCCAGTTTAAAGGACTTAAATAAGTAAGTAACTAAGTAAGTAAGTCCTGCGGTATAGAATCCTTTGGTAAGTGAATAAGTCCTGAGTTTATGGAATCCTACGAAGTGTCAAAGGTCCAGTGATATAATTCTATGTTCCGTCGTCCACGAGGGTTCAAAGCAATTGAGCGTAGTTAAGATTCGAACAGCCTATTTAAATATAATAACAGCAGCAGAGTACTGCCAATGATTGGCCAATAAATTGGTCACATGATTATCGCCGAGTCTATAAGTAAGAGTGGACATTTGGCACACACCTTATATACAAAAAACGCCAACACTAATATGTTTGGTTGGTTGGTTAAATGAAATTTTACAGCATGTCAACACTTTTTATGCCGAATACGTTTTTGTTTGATTAATTCTTGTAGGATGTTCACATTTCAAGCTCATTTTAAAATCTATTTAACCTATAGATGGGATACTAACAGGTAATACCAACCGGTTCAAAGAGGACTCCACACTCCCCTGAGCTTCAGATTTGGACCCTGAAGAATAATTAAAGTTCCAATTACCGTCGAACTGGGAAGACACGGCAACAAACGATTGTAACTTAAATACAAACCCGAATAGTCACAAAGTCTACTGCAGAATGACAGGATTTATATTTAAGACTCCACATTGTCATTCAAATCAAGCAGTCAAGCAGCCAATCAGAACTCAAGGAATGGAATCACTCAAATCACCCAAATTCATGAATGGGTTATTCTTGATTTCTATATATACCAACTGTCTTGGACACTGCTTAAGTTGTACTTAGTTAGCTGCTGTTATTCAAACCAACAGTAGACTTATTGATCTCAATAGACCCATATCTATTTGGCCATATATAATAAAAGGAATGTGGATTGCCATTTAAGAAATTCAGTCGGGATATCATATAGGTGTTATGGATTTACATGACCAGAAATGATTGGAGCGAACTCTCCGACCAGCCATCTAGCACAAGTAAAACTCCAATCAGGAATCCATCCTTAAGAATCACGCTACTACCGATCGAGCTATTTTAAGTAAAGTCAGGTTTATACAACGTAAACATTCAACTATCAATTTCATTTTTTTTTAATATTCAACATTATTTTCATAATGAAATTTCTATACATATCCCTTTGCTACTTGTTATAGAATAATGGCTAAGTAGTATACCTGGCTATTTGTTAGTCTGATTCTCAATGAGTGCTTTACTTAGAGGACCTAGTACTGACAAAAACACACACAGGTTGTTTGTTGTAGAGTAATAATTAACAAGCCACTCTCCTTGCTAGTCAACTTTGTTCGAGGCAAGTCCTACGTGGCGTAGTGCTTATTTCAGTATTTTGGGGTATTTCCCTGTTAATATTTGGAAAAAAAAGAAGTTTATTTGATGTCGCATCTTACTCGTACGGGGTGAGTGTGGGAAATTACACACACACACACACAGAAAGGATAAAAATCTAATAAAAAATCTACCTCGAAGTAAGATGTGCCTCGTGTTTTCAAAATATATATATATATATATATATATATATATATATATATATATATATATATATATATATGTGTGTGTGTGTGTGTGTGTGTGTATGTGTGTGTGTATAATTCACACACACCCAGACTTCTTTCTTCTCTTAATATAAAAAAATAAAAATTCTCCTGACGCCCATGACATCTTTTTTCCCCTACCTCTTACAACACACACACACACAAACCTTAAGGTTCATTTCCGCTGTCGTCCTTCGCAAAAAAAAACATTTATACACACACACACACACACACACACACACACATAAAAAAATGCACAATGTTTCCTTTCGATACACACACATACACCATCCCATACCAACGCCGTAAAATAGAATATTTGACGTCACATTTCAAAACCGTTCTTCTTTCAAACTTCAATTTTTTAAAACTGAATAATACATAACTACCACTCGCTTTTCTCGTTACTCTGTCATAAATAATTTATTATCACCTTCCATATACCAACAAGTGCCCTGAAGATGATCTAATTAATAGATTAAAACACTGCAGCGTCGGCCAATAAACTCGCCACTTAACCCATTTAAACCTGTGTTTTTTCAATTTTCCTAATATATATATATATATATATATAAGATGAACACAAAGTGATAACACATACAGGAATATTTATTTTATGTTGTTTATTTTTCTGAACTAGTTTCTACCTTTGATCATCATCAGAACATTTCTTGTTGAAGAAATTGTTTTTTTAGAGAGTCTAAAAAATCAACAGAATTATTTAAGTGTTTGGCAGGCTACTATAACTCGGGCATAGAAGGATATTAAAAAGGGGCGAGTCCATCTGTTCACAGAAAAAAAACTTCATAGACTTTATATATAACATTTGACCTCGTGAGGAGCCAAAAAAATGCATACTTCGCAACAGTGACAGCCAACTAATTCTTTGATTGTATTACGAGACCATAAAAAATGACATCTATGTTCAGACTAGAAACTTTAATCAATGATAACAATTTTTTTCATTCAGCACATCAAAATCTGAAGAAATTACCATTGTAAAATTGTGTAGTTCTATCTTTTTAGAGCTTCAATTTTACTATATTTGATATAATCTTTTGTAGGTTATCTGTCATTTTGCATTGAAAACACGAGCCACATCTTACTTCGTGGTAGATTTTTTTATTAGATTTTTCATCCTTTCTTTCTCCTCATGATAGCAGACACATGATTTCAACAAAGACATATCACATCTCCATCACATGGCTTGTTATGGTAGATCAACCAGAATAAATTTAATTTGTAAACCCAGTCAATAACCAGCAGAGATTGCTGTGGATAACTGAAAGAACACTTGAAGGTATTCTCAGTCTCCTTTTCAAATCATTCTTCCTTCGTTCTGTCTTAGAAATAGTTCTTGTTCGACTTACTAACAGTGCTCTAATAAATACTTCCCAGGGTATTCTGTTATAGAAAAGTTTCCAGTGATCCTATTTGAGAAAACTGTATGCAAGGCATCTTAGTAATAAAGGAAACATTATCTTCTAGAATAGGCCTTACAGTTTGCTATAGAGGTACAAATATGAAAAGAAGTCTAATAATAAACTCTTTTTCAATATATTTTATGATACACGTACAGAAGAAATCTGGTGGTTCAGCCATGCAATATTACTCAAACGGTTACTACTGAAAAAGTTACAGATTTATTTTATCAGAAAGATTACATAGTGAGACTTAATAATACGATCTAATTTTTCTGCTTGCAAAGAATTTAATTTAGAATCAAGTCAGTGGGTAAACATGGCCAATTTTGTGCACAAATAAAGTGCCAAACTAATAAGATTTCCTGATAGAATTCGATGAGGAGTTTTAGATAGTAAAAGATGGTTGAGTTCTATTGAGAATTGGGGGAGATATGGGACTTCAAAGGTGCCCCCAAAATGCCATTTTCCACCCATTATAAGTCTACGTATCTTGGTGAAAATTTAAGTTATCGATTTTATTGTTTTTTCTAATGTCTTGAATTTACTGATGGTGAAAAAAGTACTTAATTCGGAGTTTTAGGTGACATTTGAGGCCTGATAGCCTGCTTGAGAGTGGGCAAAAATGCCATTTTCAACTGGTATTGTTTTGGGGCAATTCTGAGTCATAGTCAATAAAATGTTTTGGATCACATGTAGATATTTCAGTCAAAATATATATCTTCTCGATTTTAATCATCGTAGTTCTTTCTTGCTGATAACTAAACTATGATTAGTATTATCTGCATTATTCGGACTATTGTCCTCATCTTCATTGTTATCTAAAGAACATTTCGGCCCATGTGCCCTCCGGCCTTCTTCAGGTATTTCTTGTCGGACTCAGGAACTATCTCAGACTCGGGAGTCTTCTTTTTGGACTCGGGATCCTTCTTGTCGTAATCAGCAGCCACCAGAACTTTGAACCTAACCCTTTATTAAGTCCACGGGGGTATCCTGTTCTCATTCCGCTAACCATAGCTGGGTTAGAGGCGTTACGCTATGTTAATTGTTATTCTATGTTACTGCTGCCCCTGGCTTGGATTGAACATGCAGTCCAGAGATAACTGCCTGAACTGTCTTAACCTAACTCCTTTATCCACTAGGCCATGTCTCCAATTGGACTAAAACATTCAGGGAAACTAATTATGGTTTTCCTTTTTTTTTTTCTATCTGAATACTTTATGCTGTCAAGAAATTTGGTTGTATAGTGAGCATTTCAAACAAAGTAAAGTAGACACAGATACAAAGCCAATTTGCAGAGATGACGAAGAGATAGGATGTAGATATCAGAATGGAAATTTCAGACTCGTGATTACTAAATAAAAAAGAAACCACTTATCTTTATTTCTGATGATAAAAGTTCTTTATAACCGAATTATAAACTCGAAAATGTGAAGTGGCTTCTTGTTCCCTATCAAGAAAATATGTATTCTTTTATAAGTCGTAGCCTACGTACCATTTGGGTGAAATGTTTCGTTTAGGCTTGGAATTTAGGCCCTGGATTCTTACTCTCCCATTAAGTAATTGACTGCCCTTTTCAAACATTCTTTGGTATAGTATCTTACTGCCTAATACACATAGAAGAAGATTTCTCGCTTTTGAACTTTTGTGGTTGGAACATAGCTGAATATCAGAATCGGTGGTTAGGGTTTTGTCTTTGTTTATGGGATATCAATCTTAGTAAGTTATTTTATGCCAACGCCGTCATTGTAGAATAATAGTAGTGTCACTATTTAACCTATAGTTAGTATAAATGGAATATATACCTTTCTCAATGCTATTAATCCGAAAGGAAACGTAATAGCTCGACTAGATTTCGAACTCTCTTACTATTTTGTTACATTCCAGCACGCTGGTCACTATGCCATGAGGATTCCTCCACCAGAGTCACTGATGCTGGGAGTCAGTGACTATATCACAATAGGCTTTTTTTTTTCAAGTAGATCTCGCTTGAAGGATAGATAGATAGATTAAAACAGATTAAGATAGATAGATAGATAGATTGATAGATCGATAGAAACAGATTGAGATAGATAGTTAGATAGAAACAGATTAAGATAGATAGATAGATTGAAACAGATTAAAATAGATAGATAGATTGAAACAGATTAAAATAGATAGATAGATTGAAACAGATTAAAATAGATAGATAGATTGAAACGGATTAAAATAGATAGATAGATCGAAACAGATTGATAGATAGATAGATAGATAGATAGATAAATGGATAGATTGAAACAGATTAAGATAGATAGATAGATAGATAGATAGATAGATGGATAGATAGATGGATAGATTGAAACAGATTAAGATAGATAGATAGATAGAAACAGAATAAGATAGATAGATAGATAGAAACAGAATAAGATAGATAGATAGATAGAACAGAATAAGATAGATAGATAGATAGAAACAGAATAAGATAGATAGATAGATAGAAACAGAATAAGATAGAAACAGAATAAGATAGATAGATAGATAGATGTAAATACATGCACACACATACATACGCGCGCGTGTGTGTGTGGAGAGAGAGGGAGGGAGCAGTAAATAAACCAATAACATATACGACGCAAAACGTGTTTCGTTAAATAGATGAACATTTTGGCTTCATGAAATATACCTTATTAGATTGTCATTTAAATTAACGATATAATTCTTCTTTTTTTTTTAGTTTATTCTACAAATAAATAATAAAAGAAATCGGCTGTAATAAGTAAACGCAAAGTTAATTATATAAATGTCGAGTTTGGAGATATAAAATAAACACGTCAAGTCAGGATCTGAGAATAATATATAGACACTATCAAGACCTGTGGATATGCCGCAGTATAATAATTCAATTATTAGAACGTTTGATATGTTTGCTTAAGAGATATTGTAAAATAGTTCACAATGTAAAAAGTATGATAATCTTTACTTAACTCTCCCAAACTCTTTTCTTTCTTTCATTCTTTTCATAATGTTCGATGAAACAGAATAGCGTTATCGATTTAGCACGTTCACCCCTCTCAATCTTTCTTCTACTCTTTATTTTTTGTAATATTTTTCTGCGTAGCATGTCCATTTTCCTCCCTTTCTTGATAATAAAAGAGGAATGATCTATTAATTAGCTGAAATGACTACACTCATAAGAATAAGAAGTCGGTGGGTTTGTAACACCAGATAATCAGGATTTACATTTTTGCCTTTCACTTTAGACGATTTGAACGTTCTCGTTTTTAACCAGCGGGTTCTGGAAGATTATAAACTGTCATGCAATTAAGGAGCACGAGTATTAATATATAGATTGGTACCAATTAATTTTAAAAAAAAAAGACTATTGACACGCCCAGTTCATTCTGTGCTGCAAAATGAGAAAATATACCGCGTACAAATGTGGGTTATTCATTATGCTAGACTAAATTCCTTAGTATAAAGCGATGGTAGTAGCCCATGTTAATAGTTTTACTTTGAACTGAAAGTACATTCACTTTGATGCTGAATCTGAATCTGCTTTCAATTGCGCTTTTATCTGATAGCCCAGAAAAGATATCATTACATTTTCTGGAAAGCGACGACCCATGGCTGCAAATAGAATACAAACCAGTTTAACAGTAACGTATTTCAACATATTCATCAAGGCGTCACCCTTATTACTTCCAGCCAAAGTTGTTTGTGAATTCTTCCAGTTTTCTGTTCAATGTATTTTAGATTAAAAAAACGTAAATGATTCTTAAAGTACTCACGTAACCTCGCCCCTACTTTTAAAGATTTCACCGCTCGGTGAACATTCGAGTGGTCTGATAAATTATTATCTTCCAAGTACTAAGTGGGCTGAGCTTTAAAATTATATAAAATACTTAACTTGTTTTTTTATAAGTTGATTTCATATATTTCATGTATGTTTTCAAGAAATACATAATTGGCAATGACAAAGTCAGACAGTTTTATTAGTCTGATTTTTTTTTAGATGAGTCCTGAAAATGTGTTTTGTTTAAATTTTTCTGACGATGATCTTCATCTTTATTATGAACATAAAGTTTCGGTTAATGTGCCCGCCAACCTTCTCCTATATTTTTGTCGAATTTTGGAGACCTGATTTTGTAATTGGGAGCCTTCACGAAACTTAGAACCGAAATCTTTAATTTAATCATTTTTAGGTAGAGTGTTCTTATTCTGTTTGGCATGACCGGGTATGATCTTTAACTAATGTTAAATATCCGACGTTCCCTGAAGACTCCTGATTCCTACATGAAGGCTCTCAAGTTCGGCAAAAAAGGAGGAGGCCGTTGTGTGTATAGGAATAAGGACGAGGACGACAGTCCGAAACATGTAAAAAATACAGATGTGTTTAGGATTAGTATTATTTACGTTATTCGGGCTATTGTCCTCATCTTGGTGCCCTCCAGATTTCTTCATGATTTCTTCTGCTTAACACAATGATTCTTCACTAAGGAACAACCAAAGACTCTGCTTAACACAATGATTCTTCATTAAGGAACAACCAAAGACTCTGCTTAAAACAATAATTCTTTACCAAGGAACAACCAAAAACTCTGCTTAACACAATGATTCTTCATTAAGGAACGCCCAAGGATTCTACCTAGCAATAAGAAACACAGGGGATCTCCACTATAATGTGCTCTCACCTGCAGTCTAAAAATGGCCACAAATATCGTAATATAATTAACAAAAGAAAACCGGAAAAAAGTCACGGAAATCTTTGGAGTGTTGCTACTACTCAGCCACCACAGTAAAAGAAAACATCAGTAAGAGCAGGTGTGAAAAGCTTTCAAGAGGTAAAATAATATCCTTAATAAATACATTATTGTTCTATTAGAAATCGGAAATTTAAGGAGAGAAAGAGAGTAATCCTTAACATTCTCTTGTAAAACAGTATAATGAAAGCGGAAAGTGTCAAAGATTCCCAACAGCATTCATTTGAAGAACAATAGCATTAATTAATAATATGCATTCGATATTGAGATACATCTGGCAAAAGGCCTAAACATTCACAAATAGTTCCTGGTTGTTGGTGCGATGCAATTAAAATAAAATATGAGTCGACCACAGAACCAGTTCTCTTCTTATTGTAACTCAAGTGAATAATGATATTTGTGCTTCTATTTGTGAAGGATTCTCATTAGTATTTAATAATTATTTCAGTTACATCCCTAAATTGGATGATTAAAGCATTGGAAGTGAATACATCATTTGACTTCGCAAAATTCGCAAATTTGAAACTAATGTCTTCTCTTTCTTTGATCATTAAAAGGAAATTAACCTTATTAATATCGCTGTGTTGTACCTGTTTTTAGGTGCGTATTTAAATAAATTGTACAAAATGGGACAATAGTAAATTATATTCTTGTATACATTTATTAACCCCTCCGCACGAACAGGATGCAACACAATATCAATTTTTCAAAGCGGAGTTAGACTGGTTTGAAAGCAGATTTATCCATCTCCTAGCCTGGTTGTTATACCAAGTTTAATGAGCTTAGTTTTTTTCTATTTGACCCATAGATGGAGGAAGAATAAGTTGATACGCACCTTTCCCAAGGGGATAGCACAATGCGAAATGCAAACAGCCTCGTCCAGAATTTCTATTCGGTTTGCGGTGTCATTTCCTACGACGTTTATTCTTGAAGAACTTTTTTAATGTAGGATTTATTTAACTAAGGGGCGGTTTAGCTCAGTCGGTAGAGCGTTCGGCTAGGAATGACAAGGTTCCTGGTTCGATACCGGCCCTCGCCAACTCAGCGTATGAGTAGGGATCTGTGCGGTAGAGTGAGGAGCTGATGGCAGGTGTGGCGCCCCACCTCAGATGCTAAAATAATCTCCTTGGTCTAGCACTAGTGAAAAGGGGATAGGCTCCCTCACTGATTGGCTGATACTGACATTAGACCGCCCCGACGACTTTACTTATTTACTTACATATATATATATATTATTTACGCGCGTGACGGCTAAAATGAGTCACAGAGAAGCACGCAGTAATTTTTTTTTATCTAGACTAGATTTCTGACCATAACGTACACATTTTTTCCTGACGATAATACACACACACACACACACACATATATATATATATATATATATATATATATATATATATATATATATATATTAGTATGCAGACCCGCCCATCGGGTGGGGATTGCTATAATTAACGGCGTTGATCCCAGGGGGGCATCCCCCGGGCTATACCTGCCACCTCGATTTAAAGAGGCAGGGCTGGGTTTATTATCCAGTGCCTGAGGCGCCCCTGAGAGGGAATGCCGACGGGATCAACGCAATTTTTTGCCCGCCACCCATGAGCTTCGGTTGGTGGGTGGTCCCAAGTTAATAGGGCCTTGTGCCTAACCCGTACAAGTGGGATACGAGGTAAATATATATATTAGGAGGAATATCTTCCCAAGAGTATTACAACTATATGAAATTCAAACAGCCTCGTCCAGGCTTTAACTTGAGTCCCCGTGTCCATTTTCTACCACTCTAACCATTACACCTCACGATATATATATATATACATATTATATATATATATATATATATAATATATATAAAACGAAGGGATACTATTAGCAATTAACTACACAAAACGGAAATTAAATATAGTTCAAATATTGATATTTAACATACGGATATGATTAAAAAATAATTAGTGAAAATTTAAGAAATTATTGTTTTCAGTTTAACGTCGTCTTTATTTACTGGCTTCTGTTTTAAAACCGCACAGAAAAATAACGAAAACTGCTATGCAAAATTCCACAGCGGATAGAAAATAAGTAGGTATTTACCCGCGTTCGCCACGTGTGGGATGCAACACCAGGTCACACGTATAGGGCTCCGGCAAATATCAGTCTCGTTATTCAGTAGTAATAGATCTGCAAGACTAGATTGCTTAACTTCGCTAATAGCAAGCGAAATGCGACTATATTTACATTCGTTTCTGTAACAGCACATTTTACTATTTTACCCTATTTTTCCATTCATGTCAGTTTTCTGTGTACAACTTTAAACTGTATCTGGTGGTAAAGTTCCAAATTGGAAATTTTGAATTCTGGGGAATGCGGAGTGAGGGGGATAATTGCCTCATACCCCACTTGTATGGGCTGCGCACAAGGCCTCGTTTTAACGGGTGCCCACCCGCAAACCGAAGCTCACGGGTGGAAAAAAAACAAAAATTGCGTTGATCCCCTCGGAATTCCCCAACAAGGGGGGGACTCAGGCGCTGGGCAATAAACCCAGCCCTTCCCCCAAGGTGGCAGGTATTTCCTGGGATCGACGCTATTATTTGTACTTTACAGTTTCTGTGGCCGAAGCACACTGGACCCCCCCCCCCGAGTGGGTCAGGCAAAAGAGTCTGGGGAATGCGGAGTACTTCTTTATAGCCATTACTCACAGGTTCACCCTGTCCGTAGTGTTAGTACCTGTTATGGTTACATTTATGGGTTAAATAGTTCAAATATGATAGTTAAAATTGTGTTTAGAAATATTAGTTTAAAAAAAAAATGATTATCCAACAAGAATTTAAAAAAAGGGTTGACATGCCGTAAAATCAAATCAATCCACAATTCTTGTCAAATAATCTCAGAGATGAAATATATCTGTAACTCTTTTCAGATTTTCGAAGAGGTCATACGGGATTCAGACATGAAGAATAATTAACGTTCCAATTACCGTCGAACTGGGAAGACAAGGCAACAAACAGTTGTAACTTAATACAAGCCCGAATAGTCACAAGTCTACCGCAGAATGACAGGGTAATTATAAGACTCCACAATGTCATTCAAAACAAGCAGTCAATCAGAACTCAAGGAATGGAATCACCCAAAACACCCAAATTCATGAATGGATCATTCTTGATTTCTAGACATACCAACTGTCTTGAACACTGCTTAAGTTGTACTTAGTTAGCTGCTGTTATTCAAACCAACAGTAGACTTACTGACATCAATAAGACCCAGCAGTTCCTATTGATCACATTGACTCAGATGTTTTGGTTATGTAGTTTAAGATTTTAGCAACCTGTTATGGGTTACGTTCACAACGTTTTGTATTTTACCTCTTGCGGTATATTTCATATTTTAAATCGACAAGTGTATATCACTACTGGCTAAAAATAAATAAAACATAAATTGAAATCTACATTGATAATAAATCCTAACTGTTGATTTATTTTCATTATTAAAACAAAAGAAATAATATGTTCTGCTAAAAGGAAAGTTCGTAAAACTGGTCTCCGTTAAAAGAAAGATAGTATACGACAAAGCACGGAAAGGCAGGAAAAAGAGAGGAAGAAAAAGAAATAACAAAAAGAGAGGAAGAAAAGGAATAACGAAAAAGAGCCAAGATAAAAAGCACAAAGAAAAAGAAATTCAAAAATTGAAAAAAAAAACAAAATAAAATAAAAAAATAATCCTACAAAAGAAAAAAGGAAAGAAATGCAAATTCCCAAGAAAGAAAGAAAGAAAAGAAAAAGAAAAGAAGAAAAAAAATCACAGTAAAAGAAAAGAAAGAAAGCTGATCCATTTGTATGTGTTTAACTATATTTATCCGTGTTCCATTGCAATTTCATTTTAAATTGCATCTTTTAAATATGTCAAACATTTGCTTGTCTAATTTTATAGGATATCAAATATTCCTGATACAAATAATTTGCCCACAGTTTATGGTTTCCAGTAACACTAGCGAATAAACGATACACAATTATTTGGATTAAATTACCAATTCCGATTTAATAATAAGCGATTGTTTTCACAGTTATATGGTTTCAAGTAGGCGCCATTAACGCAAAGATTATCATGGTAGCGAGTGGAATCAGTGACAAGAGTTCAAATCCTAGACGAAACTGTTTACATTGAGCTAATATACCAGTAGAACGTATGAATCCATCTCTTCTCCCCCTAACTATGGGTATATAGTAGTACAGTCGGGGTTAGCTAGCTGAAGTAAGGCAACATGTCAAGAAGTAGAAAACATTCAGTTCAATCGAACATTCCTGAGTTTAAAAAAAAAAAATCAAATTGTGTCGAATATTACTCGTGGTAAAGGGCTTTGTTAAATACATATATGGTATCAAGTAAGTTATGATATTCCTTAGTAAATAATTGTAGCTTTAAGTAACTAATTTTGATACAGATAATTTGCACGCAGTTAAGTAGTGCCAAGTATTATTACCTAACATTAATAATTATATATAATAATAGTAAATATACGAACAATTTTCAAAGAAAGCTATTTGAAGTTTACAATTGAAAAGCATTGGAAATTATTATTACTATGAAAATGCATTGGAAATGATTATTACTATGAAAATGCATTGGAAATGATTATTACTATGAAAATGCATTAGAAATGATTATTGCTATAAAAATGCATTGGAAATGATTATTACTATAAAAATGCATTGGAAATGATTATTACTATGAAAATGCATTGGACAATCATTACACTGGTTTACAAAAAAATATTTTTGTCTGAGGCTAGAATGTGAATAGGCGTTTTTTTTATTACTAATTTGGGTGTGCTGAATTCAAATTCATAAACACCTATCACCTCTAGTTTTCTGTCTTTTAAATAGTCTCATTTTAGTATATACAGAGTATATACGTGCTTATTTCAACAGTTGCAACAGTCTATTAGATAAAACAGTATAGATAAAGAACATTGACGGAATAAATATACTTGGATGGCACAATATACACAATTCATAGTACCGCAGACAGTTAGAAGTGTGTTTTATTAGATTATCTGCTGTATTTTGCCTCCGGGATGACATGCAAGAGCATCCAGCAGAAGTCTCCCATCATGCTGGGGTTTCAATTGCCTTGGTAGTTGCTCTCCATCTTCGTAATGTCCTGGGGGAATCTTTGTCCGTGCTCATTACTCACTGCTCCAAGGTTTGGAGGGAAGAAGTTGAGGTGGGAATTGAGAAAATGAATTTTGAGTGACATTCGGCATCCCATATCCTCGTAAGTCTTTAGCAACTTCTCAATACAGGCTTGGTAATTTGGTACGCGTGTGTTACCAAGGAAGCCACTACAGACTGACTTAAATGCTTCCTATGCTCTCAGTTTCCTGCATAATAACTAAAAAAGAAGACATAAGTCACACAATATTAGAAATTCACCGTGAATGCATATACGCCTTTATGTACAGTATGTGTATCTAAAAAAACTAGAGGTGATGAGTAAAAATGGATTTCAAATCTGAATTCAGCACCCCCAAATTTGGTTAAGACAGCTATTTTTGTGCTTGCCTCAATTTCTTTGTAAACCAGTGTAAGTAAAAAGTAAAAGTAAAGTCGTCGGTGCGGCCTAAAGTCGGTATCAGCCAATCAGCGAGGGAGTCTATCCACTTTTCACTAGCGCTAGACCAAGGAGATTGTTTTTGGCATCTGAGGTGGAGCGCCACACCTACCATCAGCTCCTTACTTTACCGCACAGATCCCTGTGCTACTTATACACTGAGTTGGCGATGCCCGGAATCGAACTAGGAACCATGTGATTTCTAGCCGAACGCTCTACCGATTGAGCAAAACCAGTGTAATTAAATATAATAATCGTAAATATACGAACAATTTTCAAAGAAAGCTATTTGTATCTCTAAGGTGATCGTAACAGCCACTACCACTGCGGATAAGAGTGAACCTGTGGGTAATGCCAATTAATTTTTAGTTCACATCCACCAGAGCTTAAGAACTGGAATCACCTCAGATGCTATTAAGAGTAATGTCCTGGATAAACTCAGAGACAATACACATGTTGCTATACATAACTTAGACAATGGGCAACAAAGCAGATTTATTAATTTTAATATTTTTCATTGTTCTAACAAAAATTCACAACATATGCAATTATTTTTCTTAGCGCTCTATGGTGATATATGAGTTTTCGGTAACAGTTATGACATTGTGCCCCATTTTCCAGCAAAAAATAACAAAAAAAAAATACTGAGAGTTATCCGAAATAAAAAACAAGTCGACGGGGCGGCCTAAGGTCGGTATCAGCCATACAGCGAGGGAGTCTATCCCCTTTTCAATAGCGCTAGACCAAGGAGATTGTTTTAGCATCTGAGGTGGAGCGCCACACCTACCATCAGCTCCTTACTTTACCGCACAGATCCATATGCTACTCATACGCTGAGTTGGCGAGGACCGGTATCGAACTAGGAACCTTGTGGTTTCTAGCCGAACGCTCTACCGACTGAGCTAACCCGGCCCCTAAAATACACAAAAATCATTGAAAAGTGTAGAATACTGTTAGTTGTTATTCTGTGTTACTTTCACCCTTAGCCAGGATTGAACCTGCAGTCTGGAAATGACTGTTACAGATTGTTAACTATTGGACAGTGGAACAGTCAAACACCTCCTCAGCTTAATGGACTCTTCCTGGCAGTAATTATTTAAGCTGTTATAGGGGGTTCATTGGAGAACTAGTAACTTCATGGTTAGGCTTGGCCAGTCACATTGCATTGCTCAAACCAATTGTTGACTGTCTAACTGACTTACTTCAATAAAAAGGTTAACATTCTTATAGAACCCAGTAATAGTTTCATTTTAGCTATACACTCAATTGCTATGATCAGCGCGCGTGCGTGCACACACACATACATACACACACACACACCAAAATAACTTAAATAATTTTAGTTCCTTTTTTATATAAACCTTGAAGTATATTTTTGCTTAAAATTCTCATCTTGTCAAAAACTTATCATTTAATCTGTAAAAACACACTATTTTATCCCGTTTTCAAAACGAGTCACTCCCAATTTGACCCCCATGCTCAGCTCCAGCTAATATTGAATAATGTAAATACGTGACCTATCAATGACGTATAAGATATAGAAAAATGCTTATTCTACATGATCTTTCTGTTTTTATAATCGCGGCTGCTTCCAGAAGAAAGCAATATTCTGGATAATTGCGATTCATGCTGGATCTAATGAGGGCTTGTAAGAACAGTGCGTATAATTATAGAACAATTATGATGGTATTTGCTGTAAATAACGAGAACAATTTGGCATATAAATAGCATCTCGATTCTAGGAAAACATTTTCGCTTTTCGGAAAAGGATACAGAAAGTGACCTTGGTAATTTCTATTTCATTAGAAATAAACTAATATCAAAATGTTATATCCAGTTTTTCTTATCTGTTCTTTCTGCGAAATAGTCATATTATTAACGTAAATTAAATGTTCTTTCTACTAAAATGATGTCTTAAACATTAATCCCTTTCTCAAGGTCAATCTGATATTTTCTGCTTTGTTCCTTTGTTTAAATGACATTTATTATTGGGGAGTGTCTAAGCCATTCACCTCGATGTTTCTGTTGAGTGTGTCATATTGTTTAATTTTATCTGACCTAGTCTCTTTGTTTAGAAATATATAAACTAGGGGTTCAACCTTATTTACCTAACAGAGCCCAGCGTATCGTCTTCGTCTTTCTTGGATGGTTTGTACCCGACGCTCGGACCTGTGTCCAGTGGCTTTAGAGTCTGAACTGTTTAAATAATATTAACGGCATGATCCCAGGGGCCCATCCCCACAGGCAAAGCTTGCCCCTTGATTTAAAGGAGCAGGGCTGGGTTTATTGCCCAGTACCTGAGGCAACCACTTGTGGGGTGCTGATGGGATCTACGCGATGTTTATGTCTAAGATCTCATGAGCTTCGGTTCGTGGGTGGTCTTGCATGAAAAATAATATTGTGTCATACCCGCATAAGTGGGATGCGTGGTAAATAACTACTTGGATGGTTTGTAAAATGGGAGAAAAATGGGTGTAAAACTGCTGTTTTTAACGGACACTGGATGTCTTCTAGAGAACTTGACAAGACCACTGACTTAAGGGTTCGTCCTTATTTCTTCCTCAATTTCCAGCATTTATTTCTCATCTTAATTGGAGGGTTTCTGAGATGGAGGTAGGGGGTCGTTTAGCTGTTATTTAGCAGAGACAAGATACCGTCTAGAGGATTTGCTAAGAACAATGAACGATATGTACGTATGGGGAGAGAGAGAGAGAGAAAGAAAGAAAGAGAGAAAGAGAAAGAGAAAGAGAAAGAAGAGAGAGGGAGAAAGAAGAGAGGGAGAGAAAAAGAAAGAGAGAAAGAGAGAGATAGAGAGAAGAGAGAGAGAGAGAGAGAGAGAGAGAGAGAGAAGAGAGAGAGAGAGAGAGAGAAGAGAAGAGAGAGAGAGAGAGAAGAGAAGAGAAAGAAAGAGAGAGAGAAAGAAGAGAGAGAGAGAAGAAAGAGAGAGAGAGAGAGAGAGAGAAAGAAAGAGAGAGAGAGAAAGAGAGACAGACAGAGATAGACAAAGACAGAGACAGAGCTAAATAAATATATGCTATTGCTACGCCTTTATGATGATGATGATGATGATTTACCTTCTAATCGGTTTACTGGACATTATTACGTAGAGCGAGACGATTGTTTTTTTTCTTTCCTTTACTCAACATGGAAAGTTACGATTCGTGAAAAATATACACTGAAGAGAAATAGTGGATAGGCACAGAAGAAAAGAGCGTGCGGCTATACGTTTACTCACTGCATCTCTAACCATGGCTATGTTCATTTAAACCGAGCACCTTATATCCCGTGAGCTTGGTCGCGGCATTTCAATCAATACGAAACCTTTGAACGGGCATCAAAATTCATCTCAAAGAGAAGTGATTAGCAGTATGAAGGCAAGCGTAAAAATAAAATAGAAGAAAATAAAATAAAAATCCTACATCATTTTTAGCCGGCTGTAATTTAAGATAAGGATTCTGCAGATTATTTTTATGTTATTTTTTTTTTTTTTTGTATTCATTTTTTTCCCCTTTAGTTACTGTGTTGATTGATCCTTCTAATTTTTTTTTTTATTAATCTTTTTTTTTTATTTATCTATTTTATTTGGTCAGATCTTTTCTCCTCTCTAATATTCATGCAGTTATTAATCGCGTATTTCGCTGGCCGCTGTGAATATTGGCAAAGTCTGCTTTAGATTCAAATAATGATTTGGGGGTAACAAACAACTCCAATGAAAAAAAAAACTTATCAAAACACTTTAGCCCGATGCAGAAAACTATAAACACATGGATCCGTTTAAAACGTTCATATCTAACAAATCAATCTCTTTTTCACGCTCGGATGAATTCGCAAAAGAAAGGGAAAAAAAAAGGTATACACTATAGATTACTATACATATAGAATAAATCGGAGAGTGGCCTATTCACGTATTTTTGCGATGATTACGCAGATATGTATTTTTGGTTCTATAAGGCATACATGCCAATGAATCTCGTTTCGACTCGAACGTATATACGCAATACTGTTCATAACTGAAGCACAATTGCGTAACGGTTATTATCTTATGAAATACAATCAGCGAATAGAGATCAAGTCCTGGACGAGGTAGTTTGGGTCTCCCTTAGAGGTAATTATCTTCCGAAAGACATGGATACACCTATTTTCCTGTCAGGTACGGGTTAATAGTAGGGTAGACGTGGTTCTTTAGCTTAGACTAAACAACAAGACTAGGTTAGTTGGATTTATGTCAACCCTTTGGTTATTTTACGCCGTAAACGTTTTTGTTTTATTCATTCTTGTTAGGTATTCAATGTATTAACTTTTTTAGCACATTTTAAACACATTTTTATATATATATCTAAAGTATATATTGGACCCTAATTGGTACTACCACTCCGGGTCAGAGGGGACCTGTAAGTAATGTTAATGAAGGGGTACAGATGGAAAAAGTATTTTCAATTTATTTTTGATTTTTGATTTTCCCCCAAAACGCATACGATAACGAAATGGAATCTATGTATGCTTTTGCAAATGTAAGAAAATATATGTATATATGATAGATTTATCCGTTATAGGAATATACAGGTTATTCCTACTGATTAAATAATTATTTTGATGCTTTGAGTGTACATATATATATATATATATACACAAACATATATCCACTCACAATAGTGTATGTATATATATATACACACAAACAATATCCACTCACAAGTGTATGTATATATATATACACACAAACATATATCCACTCACAAGTGTATGTATATATATATACACACAACATATATCACTCACAAGTGTATGTATATATATATACACACACAAACATATATCCACCATAAGTGTATGTATCTATACACAAACATATCCACTCACAAGTATGTATATATATGCACTCATAAGTGTATGTTATATATACACAAAATATCCACTCACAGGTGTATATATATACACAAACATATCCACTCACAAGTGTATATATACAAACATATATCCACTCACAAGTGTATATATACAAACATATATCCACTCACAAGTGTATATATACAAACATATATCGTGTTCCATATGGGCCAAGGTCCAGTTATAGTAGTAGTTGTCGGTAATAGTATCCGTCGTTAGCTCAGAGAAACAACATGAAAGTCGTATAATCAAACAGGAGTTCTTTCTTCCTAGACCCGTGGGGTTTTTTTTCAGAGAAGGAGAGTGATAGGCTGAGGTCAAGCTGTTCTATGGTAAAT
The DNA here is from genome assembly GCA_023376005.1 of Doryteuthis pealeii. NCBI lineage: Eukaryota > Metazoa > Mollusca > Cephalopoda > Myopsida > Loliginidae > Doryteuthis > Doryteuthis pealeii. The sequence continues at coordinate 11,968,629 of CM042146.1, forward strand.
CACGTTCATGTGCGCTGTTCGTTGCTAGCCTAGACACATCACCCCAAGAAATACATGTCTGCCTCCGACCAAGGTCCCCGATGGGGAAAGGGACATTTGCTTCAGCAAAAAACCTGGGACTTCTGTTTTTGTTTTTAGATCTATTTCTGGGGTCGTTGATCGGTCAATAGCTGGCACCCGTTGAGTGTTTACAATTTTAAACTTTAACCTCTTTTTCTTCTTATTTCTTTTTTTCTCTTTCTACAGAAATCCGATTACCGTTTTCTTTTCAATCCCCAAATTCTCCATAGACCATAATAATTAGCAACACCATTCACAGATATATATACATATATATATATATATATATATATATATATATATATATATATTGGTGAATGAACCAGTTGAGCGAAACCTATTGTTGTATTGCATTGTTTGCCAGGTTTCACTTTGAAATTGGCCAACTAATCTTAAAGATGACCTTGTGACACATCCTGCAGGTGGCGAAGTTGCTAATACCCCTCAACACACACACACACATATATATATATATATATATATATATAAAATATATTCGTATATAGACAAACACACATATATATGTACACATTTATATAAGAATACATAAATAATACTATCCATAAGAAAAAAATGTGTCATCCATACTCGAGCAACAATTTCATTATCCTGACAATATTTTGAAGGAGATTGAATTAAAATGCATGTAATTAATAGATGGAATCCGGAGGTGGATGCATTTTGCAATTTAAGAACAAAAACCAAACAAATGGAAATATATATATATATATATATATATATATATATATATATATATATATATTAATACGTTTTTATCTGTTTATATGACTAGAGACAATACACGAATTAATATTTTTATCTAATTTTACGGATCGAATGTGCTTCGTAACTACTTGCTGCTCTTTGACAACAAGCGAAATCTATCAATAGTTGCAAGAGATCTACATTAATAGTTTTTTTTTCTATACAGGCATATGCACACATACTCTGGCGCTATCGTGTCTGCTTTTTCAAAAGCAATTACCAAGAAGAGATATTTAAAGCGTTTCATTTAGCATTTTCCTTCTTTTTTTTTTTACCGAATCGCAAAGAAACGAATGATTCGATAAAATGTCAATTATTTCTCATAATAATTCTAATCGTTTTCAGTTTTCTTTCATGAGATGAAAATTGTGTAATTGCTGCTATTAAATCCAACTGAAATTTAAAATGGACAAGATTGACATTTAGTGACTGATCAATCCATTTTTCATTGAAATTATTCCTTTTAATCATTCCCGCAGACAAGTGAACGTGCGCTCGCTGCTAACTAAAACATAGATAATAGTAGAGATTTACATTGGAAAACCTAACAAGATAATGATAGCTAATCTTAATGCTATTCACTAGCCTCTTGCCGAGTCTCTTCCGCGTATCTATCATACGTAAGCGTATAATTTCAATCATTGTTAATATGCAATATTTCGAAATCTCTTTGATTATTTAATAAAATTTGCTTTGTATGGCACATATGTATTTGTTTTCAAGATGCATTTCCGAACGGAGACTAGCGGGCGATAATATAAATTATTTTTTTTTATCAGCCTGTCGAGTGGTGGAGAAACGGTTTCGTTTCCTCCGTGCATCTCTAGGTCTTCAATGCTCAATATAAATCTTCCTTACGACACAAGAGTTTTATTTAAAAAACCTGTCGCAGTTTGAGAGCTCAATGTGTGCTCTTAATGTTAGAGTCACAGAGCAAATATATAAGTAAAGAAATAACAAAAGACTTGGAGATTTAGCATTATAGTCTAAGCTCCCTGAAATAAACTATAATGCTAAATCTCTAAGTCATTTGTTATTTCTTTACTTATATATTTGGTCTGTGACTCTAACATTAAGAGCACACATTGAGCTCTCAAACTGCAACAGGTTTTTTAAATAAAACTCTTGTATCGTAAGGAAGATTTATTCTCTGGACTTTTGGATTATATATATATATATATATATCATCCACTTTGAATGCGTAGGATACAATTCCGTGTCAATTTCCTAGCCGGGATTTACCAGGTTTGAATTCAGTCTTCTTTCTCTCAGACTGTTTGAATGAATTAAGGTTTAAGTGCTTAGACTGCCTCATTGTTTACACACAGCTGGAAAGAAAATAATTGGGTGCAACACCTTTTCCGAGAGAATTAGCGCTATGTGAAACGCAAACAGCCTCGTCCAGCTTATTAACTAGTCACGCAGACTCCATTTCCAACGACAATAATATTCACACCATGCACCTCCACATATATCATGCGTAGAAGTGTTTCTAGTTTTTGTTATAGCAATAGGCTTCTTTTAATATTTCCATACATAATAATCTTAGTGTTTCTAGTAGCCTATGCAAAATATTATTAACTCTCTTCGGTTAAATCATTTTAGATAAAAAAGATAAACGTCATCCAATTGAAATCACTTGCTGGATTCAAATTGTACAATGCAGTTCTATATACTTGCTTGCTCTTTTTTTTCTCTCTTTCCGTTCATCTTATTCTGAGAATAGAAAAGTAAAAAAAAAGAGAACAGGAATTAAAGCGTTGCTGGGGTCGAATGATCAGTCTTGTATGTGCGTTGGGTGATTGGTTCAGCCAAAACATAGCAAGATCACCGACACTGTGAGGCGGCGAACCGGCATTGTACGCAAGACAAGGCCGTCCATCTTGCCTTTATCCCTGAGCAGAAATGTTATGAAATTGAAAGAGTCTAACAATGAAGGATAACGGGTAGTGCCGCCAATCATCGGTGGTTAGAGGAGGGGAAAATCCGGCAGTTGTCCAATTGTGCAGTATTGGCATGTCAAGGTTTGTATAGGATACTGAAGTAAGGAATAAAGGATGGAGAAGAAGATGACGGAAGAATTGGTGAATGGAGAAAAGAAGGCGAAATAAAATTCAATTCGCTAAATGGCTCTGGATGTAGGCGAAAAGATACACGAAGAAATATCCGATCACAGCTATACAAATACACGATGTATATGTTGGTATCTCTGTATATATGTGTGCATGCGGTTACTCAAATCCAGGAAGATTTTGTAAATGTTGATGTATATAATTTTCCATCGCGTCACACAACATATACAATATATATATATATATATATATATATATATATATATATATATATATATATATACACAGTTCCTTGGTACAAGGTGATTCTAGGTGGTTCCTAATTATATACCAGTAATTTGTGGTAGAGTTCAGGTTCCGTATTAGAGTAAAGTTATTTGGGAATAAAAGGCCTTAAATACCATGAGTATCGTGGTTATGGACCATTTCTACTCGGGAGTGGAAATGGTCCATAACCACGATACCCATGGTATTTGAGGCCTTTTATTCCCATATATATATATATATATATATATATATATATATATATATATATATATATATATATATGGTATTAGTGGGAAAAGTGACTTACCGGTGAAAATGGTCACAATGGTTAGTTGATTCAAGTTTCACAATGATGAGACAGCGATATAACAAATATAAAGTGCTCAATACGTTAGTAGAGAAAATTTATAATCATAGAGGTACACGGTAATAACCTACTCGAGTTTCACCATAAGGATCTTCAGGTTTAAATCTACTGGATTAATCAAGATATTGATTAAATGCAGTCGATTTCACGTGTGTGTTTTTTCACGATAAACGGTTGATCAACCGTTTATCGCGAAAGAAACACCATGTATTACCGTTACCTCTATGATAATATATATATATATATATATATATATATATAGATATATAGATAGATAGAAATATATATGTATGTATGTATATATGCGTCCGGACACACTGAACCGGACTATTTTCAATATAACATTAAACACACGTGGATTGGTTCTGTAGGTAGCTTACAAATGTCTAGCCACACTGAAGAGACTTGATAATTCGAAACACGTGTCTGTGGATGACTATATATATATATGCTTCCCATCCCCCTAGGGTTGAGCACTCTGGGGGGATTTTCGCTGATGACCGCAAACTAAAAGCGTAAACGCAACACTCTCCTATATAAGGGATGGAACACTCTATGATGGCCTTTACATACAAAGCAATGTGTGTATTAAAACAGTTAAAATCCCCTTCGCATTCTGTATTTGATAGCAGCCTGATGGTTAAAGTGACGGACTGACACTAAACCGATCGGATTTCAATCCCGGTTGTAGGTAGCTTACAAATATCTAGCCACACTGAAGAGAATTGATATGTCGAAACACGTGTCTGTGGATGATATATATATATATATATAAGCCCGCCTCACGAGTAGGATGTAACACAAAGTCAATTTCTTCAGTGGAGTTTAACAGCTTTGGATTTCAGCGTTTTCCTTCTATTAGACTGGTTGCTTAACCAAAGTAACAAAAAACAACAGTCTGCCATACTATTTACCCACACCTGAAAAGGGAATAGTTGGGCTCATACCTTTGCCAAGTGTATTAGTGACATTGAAAATGCAAACAGCCTCCTGTAGGATTAGAACCCGTCTCGTCAATTTCCTACAACGGTAACCATTTACACCATTCGCATCCCCATATCGGTAGAATTTATACGAAAATATTATTACATCCAGATATATTCCCTTTGAATTCACAATGTTCCAAAATATCAATTTATATTGATTTATTTCCTTGAATAACACCGCTTCCCACAAGATAACAGAAGTTAACCAGCGATGTACCTTTTCCATAACTAAATCGTTGACCACTTAAGCAATAGCTGTTAAAATAGTTTGTAAGCAATCAGAGTCCTTTGTTTATCAAAATAAATTAATGCGACATTAAATCATCCTTAAAGGGTTGATATACCGTAAAATAAAACAGTATTTCCTTTATAGTCAATTTTTTCAGAGAATTACTTATTGACTGTTTTAAATGCAGAATGTATTTCCTTTAATTTTATAATTCTAACAGATCTTGTACACTGATTTATTACCACTAAATTTGTTACAAGTCAATTTATTCTCTTCAAATTCAAATTTTTTTTTAAACATTTTGAAAAAATCCATATTGATATTAAATTTATTACATATTTTATTTAAATTAATTTCCTTTCAAATTCAAAATCTATGTCCTTTAAATTCAAAACACAAAACAAAGAAAAAAAAAGAAAGATACTGATTCATTTCCTTTAAATTTATTACATACTGATATATTTCCTTTTATTTAAAATTTATTTCCTTCACATTCAAATCCTTTTTCCTTTAAATCAAAAATTTTAAAAAATTAAATAAGATAAAAAAATAAACAATAATATTGATTCATTTCCTTTAAATTTATTACATACCGATTTATTCCGTTCGATTTCACAATTTATTTCCTTTAAATTCTAACTTGAAAAATATTACATACTGATTTATTTCCTTTAAATTTATTTCCTGTAAACCCATTCAGGTGAACTTATATTGTTTTAAATGCACTGAAACGAATCTTGAATCTAACAAGTCCTATTGTGAAATAGAAATCCTGACTGAAATCACCTTAAAAAATATCAATGCATAAAACCATTAAAAAACTTATAATACATTCATTTCTGGAACTAAAATTGTTCACAATTATTTGTCAATGAATTATTGCATACCGCATTGTAACCCCACAAATTACACGCATAGAAGACATTGTATTTTACACAGGTTGTCAGTTATGCGGACTGGTAGTTCTTTGTAATTATTTTATTAAAATATCTTGCCGTCTATAATCGATTCAACCATACTGGTAATTATTAAGCATGGATTCTGTATGCCGAAGAGGAATACCAGTAAGAACTATATATGAAATGGAGAAATATTGAAAATAATTGTAGAATTTCTTATTAGGTAATCGGTATTCAGCTTTATTACAGGTTGAATCAACATTGAGCATCAGGTGTTGATAGATGGTTTATATACAGTTTTGGGCTGTTCTAATTTGAACTTTGGTGAAGCTCATTCCCTGGACTGGTCGCTTATATATATATATATATACACTCACATATGTATGCACACACACACATACATTTATATGTATACATATATTGGCATATACACAACTCCCAAGAACACCCCCTCACATATATAAGAGCATTAAAAAAAATAACCCACCTCAAAGAGGTTTTTCACGGAACAGATGGACTTGCTACTACAAACACACTCTTCTACCCGGATTTTAATAGCATGTCAAACCCTCAAAAATACTCCAATTTTTATAGTTCTTCCATAATGCTCCCTTTCAAAAAATCTTTAAAAAATTTTTTCAAATAAGAAATTTTCTCCTGACGATGACCTAAGGTCGAAACTAGTTGAGAATAAATAACATATATATAAATATTCCTGTTTGTCTTATTACTTTTTGTTCATAATTATATATATATATATATATATATTTAATATACCAAGCGTGTTGGTAAATCCTTGCGGTGAGAAAACACCCAGCAAATAGTTTGATTGTAAAAATATACTACCAAACATCAACTGGGGAGAATTTTTCAAAAAAAGAAAAGACCAAGATAGTCGTACCAACAAAAAATAATCTATTGGTACAGTATTTGGCCAAAAGAAAAAAAACAATTATATGTATATATATGTATATTCATATAACCGCTAGGAGAATAGCTAATAAGTAAAGAGTGCTCAATACCTAAGTAGAGCAAATAATTAATAATATATAATATATATATATATATATATATATATATATATATATTAATTTGTTGTGTTTTTAAAGGTCAATTTTATTATAAACAGCTACCCAGGTATTAGCTCTCACAATTTGTTTGAGAGCACTGTATTTTCTTTGTTTCATCACAAAAAAAATTTGTTTATATATATATATATAATATATATATATATATATATATATATATATATATATATATATATATATATACCCAAGGATAGTTGTGTCTAGCCACACTGAAGAGGCATGATATGCCGAAACACGTGTCTGTGGATGACTTATAATTATTAATATATATAGATATAGATATATATATATATATATATATATATATATATATAATATATATATATATATATATATATATATATATATATAAGAGAGAGAGAGAGAAGAGAGAGTGAGTGACGGAGTAATTTATTATATATATTCTTTGCTGAATTGAATCTTTTTCAATTTCGGGATGAAAGAATCACAAATATAGAAGGATTTTATGTGACTCTCTTTTCCATTGCTATTGTATTTCAAATCTGTAAGAAACCATGGTATCAAGGAAATATTCATGTGCATACAGACTTTAAAGTTAAGATGCAGAATCCTAACTGCTGATGTATTCTTCAGATTCATTAACAATAATCCATGCATATCTCTATAACGATATCAATGAGGGGGAAAAAAGAGCTACATGCAATGCGTTACTGTCTAATGCTTTATTTTTACAGCAGAGTATCTTGTAGGCCTATAGAATATGTGGATAGTTTTCTGCACACAATTCTTCCTCACGATATTCTATGAGCCTTAACATGGTTGCCACTGAAATAAAAGAAAACATTTCTTGATTTCTTTACGCCTTATATTTGAACAGATATATGCTCGTGGATTTAACCCTGAAGATCCTTATGTTGAAACTCGAGTACGTTTCTTTTGTATCCATTTTTAATATATATATATATATATATATTATAATATATATATATATATATATATATATTATTATTATTCTTATTATAATGGAGACTGTGTGTTTGTCTGTCTGTAACCGAAACTAAATCACTACTCAAGTCACAATTCCCTTAGTTATTGACGTCATTCACAATGAATTTATTTTTATTTAAACCTCAATTATTGATAAAATTCTCAATACCTTATTAATACTGTTGGATTATCTACATACTAATGACATGCAAGTATATTTATATATTCAACAAAATAGCGGTTTACAGTGTGAACAGAAGGCTAATTTGCATATTGATATTATGAATTTGATTTTAATAAATATGCTTAGTATTATTGATTTCTTATTGTTTGGTTTTATCTTAAGGAATATGCGCAAAAATCTCGGGATAAATCTTAAAAGAAATCCATAAACAAGAGGAAAGAACTGTGATTTTATAAATACTTCATAATCTAACTAAAATAGATAAATTCGGAAAAATAAAAGACGGGAGTGATGGAAAATGATGGAAGAGTTAGATTTAAAGCTGTTCTATTTTTCGATTACACCCCCTCAGTTTATCATTTTCTAAATAATTTCTAATTTGATACAATATTTTATTACATCAAAACCTAAATACTTGCACCCGAAGGGCGCATATATTTGCTAGTATATATAAAGTATCCATAAAGTTTATGTGCACTTCAAAGAATCGGTAATACAAAAAATATACAAAATTTTAGAAGTGCACACAGACTTTCTGGACTTCTGCATATATGTATTACGTACACACATACTCATGTATTCATGCAAAGAAACACAGACATATGTATGCTCATGCGTGCAGTTTATTTACCGTACGAAATAACCGGATTATTAAACTACTGATCGGCACTCATGCTTAGAATCCTAGTATCTTTTGTGTTCTCCTTGGGATAAAAGTAGCAACCTCACCGACCCTCGGTCGAGGATCAGTGTAATGTGTGCGCTTTGCCAAACGTCGTATTTCTAATATAATTCCACATGGAGCTTATGAAGTAGAACGCTGGAGTACTAGATGTATATCTTGCGAGCTTATTTCTCGTTTGTGCATTAAAATCACATCAAGATTTAAAAGGTTAACTTTATCTATGGGTTTGCTTTTACTTGAAGGATGGTACGGACAGTAAATTCATCACACTGTGCATTATCATATGTTATGATAAATCTAAATCAATACAAACTTATTTTATGGGGAATGTTTAGTAGAAACAAAGGAAAGTTCGGGTTTGCCATTAGCGTTGTTTTAAGGGCACTTCGACATTTCAAATATGATGCTCAGTGCTCAAATTATTTCATTTTACCTAGCGAATTTTCGAATGTGAACAATGATTAATGTTATGAGACCGAGGTGTTCAATAAAAAAAAAATCAAGTGAGGTATACGCCATATCCAGCTTTGGGTAAATTAGGGATTGAGTAACGGTCTATGGAAGACACAAAATCGACACTAATTATAAATGAATACATACACATACACACGCACACAGACACACACTAATACACATTGGTCATTTACACACACACATTTGTCATTTATACACACACACACACGTACATTTGTCATTTATACAGACACACACGTACATTTGTCATTTATACACACACACACATACATACATTTGTCATTTACACACACACACACACACACATACATTTGTCATTTACACACACACACATACATACATTCATTTACACACACACACACACACACACACACATACATACATTTTAATTACACACACACACACACATACATACATTTGTCATTTACACACACACATACATTTGTCATTTACACACACACACACACACACACACACATTTGTCATTTACACACACACACACACACACACACATACATACATTTGTCATTTACACACACACACACACATACATACATTTGTCATTTACACACACACACACACATACACACATTTCATTTACACACACACACACACACATTTGTCATTACACACACACACACACATGTGTCATTTACACACACACATTTGTCATTACACACACAACATTTTCATTTACACACATCATACAGTCATTTACACATCACACACATACATTTGTCATTTACACATACACATCATTTACACACATATATTTGTCATTTACACATACATCATTTACACACATACATTTGTCATTTACACACATACATACATACACACATTTGTCATTTACACACACACACACATTTGTCATTTACACACACACACACACACATTTGTCATTTACACACACACACAGATTGTCATTTACACACACACACACACACAGATTTGTCATTTACACACACACATATATATATATATATATATATATATATCATATATTATTATTATTATTATTGGTATTTAAGTCTCGAAGACTATGATATATATTTTTTGTGCCCCTGAAGTTCCAGCGCCCCCTGTGACTGTGAAGACCAATGTTCGAAAAACCTTCTCGACTACTAATATCATTTACACACACACACACACACACAAACATAAGTGCACTTCCTTTGAATATTGCAGAGGCAAGAAACTGTTAGTTACCAAGCGCCGCAGACCATAACTTAGCTAGATATGATCTATCAATTACATTCAGCACTATTATGTATAAATGTATCGGTTTATCTCAGTCGATAGAGCATCCGCCTTGGTAGCACACTATTACAGGTTGGATAGCGACAATAGTCAATCTAGCAAAATAGGAGCACTGCTTGGATCTGTGCAGCAAACTGGGAAGCTGGCGGTTGGCGTGGTGCTCCACCTCAGACGCAAATCAATTTCCCTAATGTAGCGTTAGGGAAATGGGATATACGCAATTGTACTAATACCGCTTACACACACATACACACACACATATATATATATATATATATATACATCTTGATGATATAATTTGATATATATATATATATATATATATATATATATATATATATATATATAATTCTTTCTCTAATAACATTCTGACATTTCGTTACGTTGAATCTTTCTTTGAATTTTGATGCACTCACTTCCATTTCATATAACCCCTATTTATACGCATTACCTCTTCACACAAATAAACACACAAGTGCGTAAAAGAAGAAAGTAAGAAAGAAAGCAATGAAGAAACATTATTATTGCTCGGTACCAACGAAGAATACTCTTCCAGGCCTTACCGAACTTACTGTTTGGTTTTATGCGCTTTATTGAAATACTCGCTATAAAGCGAGATTGACGTTGCCATGGATTGGCCAGTTAGACGGTCAATTCGCCCGCATACCAAAAGTATAAGAATGTCACGTGAAAAGAAGTTGATAAAGATGGTCATAAAACGGATGAAAGACAGCAGATGTTAGTAAGATGAGCGTAGTCCGCCGCTTTCACTATGTTTATTACAGGGGCCCCCGAGTTGAACAGAGAATCAAAAGCAGAGCCGCACACATACTAATAATATATATATATATAATATATATATATATATATATATATATATATGTGTGGTGTGTGTGTGTGTGTGTGTGTGTGTGCGTGCGTGTGTGTGTCTGAGGGGCCAGTTTATCCCAGTCGGTAAAGCACACACCTAGGAATTGCGTCCCCACTAAATATGTAAAGTGAGGAGCTAGCTGCAGGTGTGGCACGCCACCTCAGCAAAAATAATATCTCTAGTCTAATGCTAGCAAAAAGGGGATATATATATATATATATATATATATATATATATATATATATATATATATATATATATATATGAAATAAATATTTTTATGAAAAAGGGGATATATATATATATTATATATATATATATATATATATATATATATATATATATAGATAGATAGATACATAGATAGATAGATAGATAATAGATATGAAATAAATATTTTTATAAAAAACAAACAAATAATATTTATTTGATAGTGTAAAAACAAACAAAAATATTTATTTCATACTTTCGGATTCATTTGCATTCACTTTATATATATATATATATATATATATATATATATATATATATATATAGAGATAGAGAGAGGGGGAGAGTATCATTTGCTATATACATAATTAAAGAGTGCTCAGTATCATTGAAAGAGCATATACAATAAGGTTAAGGATAGACTCGCTCAACTCAACAGCGCTTGTTAACCGTCAGTTTCTCGCCTCAGCAAAATAATGAACCATTCAATGTTTATCATAAAGTATAAAAGGGAAGAAAAAGAACATGCTAAACAAAAAATATAAGCATAAAAGAAAGAGCGAAGGAAGAAAAGAAAGTGATTCGGTGTGCGTGATGAAGCGATAACGCTAATGTGTTTCTATCGAACATTTGGAAAGAAGGAAAAAATAAAGAAAAATGTGTGAAATAGGTTTAAATCAAGATTATTATACTTTTTTACATATTGAATTCATTAGAAATAGCTCTAAAGTAAACATATTAAACGTTGTAATAATTGAATTATCATAGTGCGATATATCCACAGGTCCTGCTAGTTAGTGAATATTTTCATATGCTCCACCAAAATAAGCTTGGCAACTATCAATATACAAAGCAAAAATGAGAAAGAGAATTTTTTTTTTTCAGAAACACTATTGAAAATTTAGCCCCACACCTTTAAACAGAACAAATATCAATGTATACATAGCCAATTAAATAATTAAATAACACTATTGAAAATTTAGCCCCCACCTTTAAACAGAACAATATCGATGTATACATAGCTAATTAAATAATTATAGAAAAGAGTAGAAAAATATCTCCAAAAATAATTTTTTCATTTTTTTTTCATTTTATTTTACGATTTTTGGTACTTATTTTCTACCAGGATGGCACCCTTTTTATTCTTCTATTCAAACCTTCGGTCTTTAGTCTTTTAATTTATTCTGTAATTAGTTTCGAAAGTATATAACCCCACTGATATTTTTCTAGTTATAAATTAAGAAGTAAAATAGACTACACTCAGCTCGACAACTCATACAAAGATCCATCTATCCGTCATCAAATATGTACCAATTATATACCTATTAATACAAAGCAGCTAAATGAATGGAATAAAAGAGCAGAATCCTAAAGTCTCTCGTCAGAGAACTTTTTGATATCATGACAGCAGAGTGGAGAGCTTGCATGAAAGCTGAACATTGGACAAGAACAATACAAAAGCATAGATAAGAATTCGCCTGACTTGAAGAGAACTTCTGTCAAGTGAGGCCAAGCCTGAAAACAATGTATGCCATCTCGTTCTTCTATTGACTTTTTAGTCACGTATTGAGCGAGGTGCGAGCTAAGTAGCTGCACACACGAAGGACACGGTAAAAAAAAAAAAGAAAAAGAAACTTGCGGGAAAAGATAGGTGTAAAGATAGATAAGTGTGAAAGATAGAGAGACGTGTGACAGCTAAGAGATGGAGTGCAGTTAAGGGCCAAAGCAGAGATTTAAATATGAATGAAACACACAATCTATCGTGCTGTCTCCTAAACAGTTGATCTGGCTTTGTCGTGATGAAGAGAGAAATCGCCAAATGATTTCATAGAAAGCACGAGCGCCAAAAGGGAAAACAGAGATGGACACGGAAGACAAATAAGACAGGAAGATTAAGTTGAGTTTTTTTTTTTTTACTTTCAGATTATATCAGCGACACAGAGAACGAGGCAGTCATGATGGTTTGACTGTTCTTGTTCGATGAAAAGTTTAAATTTATTCAAAACTCAAAGAATATCTCGAAGAAGTTTCAGAGCAGTTAATGATGGCCACAGAAACATCGAAAATTCTTTATATATACTAGCAAATATATGCACCCTCCGGGTGCAAGTATTTAAGTTTTAATATAATAAAATATCATACTGAATTAGAAAGGCTAATGAAACTGAATAAGAATACAGATAAAAATATTTGGAACAGAGGGGGTATGATTGAAAATTAGAACTACTTTGAAACTAAACCTTCCATCATTTGCACTTACTCCCGTCTTTCATTGGTAATTTTTCCTAACCATTTAGTTAAAATAGGAAGTAAAGAATAATATTACAGTTATTTCTTCTTTTTCAGGGATTTCTTTTAAGATTTATCCCCGAGATTTTTGATCATATACAATAAGATAAAACCAAACAATTAGAAATCAATAATACTAAGCATATATTTAGTAAAATCAAATTTTTAAGATCAATATGCAAATTAGCCTTCCCATTCACACTGTAAACCGCTATTTTGTTGTATATATAAATACAATTGCATGTTATTAGTATGTAGATATGGTCAAGAGTATTAATAATGTAAAACAATTTTATTAATAACTGAGTTTTAAATAAAAATAAAATCATGGAGAATATGATGTAAATAACAAAGGGAATTGTGACTTGTATAGTAATATAGTTTCGGTTACAGACAGACAATCCCACAATCTCCATTATAATAAGTAAAGAAATAACAAAAGACTTAGTGATTGAGCATTATAGTCTACTTCAGGTAGCATAGGCGAAGTGTCTAAGCTCCCTGAAATAGACTATAATGCTCAATCTCTAAGTCTTTTGTTATTTCTTTACTTATATATTTGCTCTGTGACTCTAACAATAAATGCACACATGGAGCTCTCAAACTGCGACATTTTTTTAAAATAAAACTATTGTGTCGTAAGGAAGATTTCTTCTCTGGACTTTTGGATTATATATATATATATATATATATATATATATATATATATATATATGTAAACACGGTATGTTTGAATGGCTTTTTTGCCGACAATTTTGGGAGAATATGTGCCCAAATCGTAAAATCTAGGAAGTGCGTTTGGTAGGGTTGTGATATCGGCCTGTCAACTTCAGTCCGTTTAAAATCACGCACAGGGCGGCCTTCCTATCTATAGCTCTGCTGATGAGGCCTAATAGGCAATGTACATACAGAGATGATTTTTCTCGATTGTTTAGCCATACATTTAAATAGGCATTCCCGCCTAATTCATTATTAATTAATTAATTTTCAAAATTTAGGTACGACTCCAATTAAGCACATATTCTCCCAAAATTGTCGGCAAAAAAGCCATTCCAAACATACCGTGTTTACAACTTATCATACCGTCGTGTAATAAAAGTCACTGAAGAGGAATATTAACCTACTCTAAACAAATCGTAAAATCTAGGAAGTGCGTTTGGTGTAGGGGTTGTGATATCGGCCTGTCAGCTTGTCAGTCCGGTTTCAAATCACGCACAAGGCGGCCTTCCTATCTATAGCTCTGCTGATGAGGCCTAATAGGCCGAAATGTACATACAGAGATTGATTTTTCTCGATTTGTTTAGCCATACATTTAAATAGAATTCATTATTAATTAATTAATTTTCAAAATTAGGTACGACTCCAATTAAGCACATAATATATATAATATATATATATATATATATATACACATACATATATATATAGGTGGTGCGCATATCTATATGTGCTATGATATACACACGCACATATGTGTGCAATAAACTATTGGGATTATTGTAATGGATATTACTCAGTCTTTTATTTTTAAAGATCTGTGTGTCATGTACATAAACAGTTGGTATGAGCTGTAAAACTAAACTGGCTTGCCTGCGTATATATATATATATATATATACTCAGGCAAGCCAGTTTACTTTTACAGCTCAACACCAACTGTATATATATATATATATATAATATATATATATATATATATAATATTATAAACTTTCTAAGTAATATGTTTGACGATTGCCCATAGGCAGATAAGTGTCCGTTGTTCCAACCCAAATGAAACTGATTTTCAATCTTGTCTTAGGCAACAATATCCCATTTGTTTGCACAACAGGATCTTAAGAAACCTCATTCTTCTCTCGGTCATTTTGGCAAACCAAGATTTGTTTATATATAATGGAAAATATAATGATGACATTGAACATGTACACATGGCCACAAAATATATAGACATTAACGTACTTAAATATATTATGATTCAATTCTAAATGTCCTAATTCAGCTTGAGACATTGCGTAAAATCCTTACATTACACTTTATGCAGGGTATGATACAAGCTTTTTATGGATCCCCAAGGAGGTGACACTCTCTATTAATATGGGGTCAGATAATGTTGATACACTGTTGATTTTGAAACAAGTGCATAAATTGATTTGAATACCCCATTTGCTGCAATATCGATGGTGAATCTGTAGATTTACCGTTGACTAAATTGAAATAAATGTATTTTAATATATCATCATCATCATGTCGCGCGCACAGCACGGATATCCATGACAATCTTTCGCCAAACTTCCCTATTACCCATGGCCCCTGGGAGGTCCTCTGTGCAGCATCCCGTGTTCTCGCATAGTTGGTCAATGTAGATCCTTAGCGGGCGTCCTACGTTAGCATATCCATGTGTTGGATTCCACAGGTGTGTGTGTGTGTGTGTGTGTGTGTGTATGTGTATGTGTGTGTGTGTGTGTGTGTTTACTACAATTATGATATCTAATGATACATCTTTTTTTGATAAATCTCATTTTTCAATTTCGGGTTTGGGATGAGTAATTTTACCAGATGTCAACCACAACTGGCCCTTTTAATGCCAAAAAATCAATATTTTTTTAAATAATGCAAACAATTATTTAGTTTCAAGTAACAAATAATAATCATTTGTATTTTAAAAAAATCGTTGAAGTGGCCTATTGTCGATATAATCCTGGCAGCGAAGGGTCTTTCCAATTTTCACTTTTTCCCTTTCTATCTAGATTGCTGAAATAACCCACTCTCTTCTAATATTCACCCATACCTGGACATAGAATGGATGCATCCAAACCTTACCCGATGCTATTAGTTTGAATTGAACCACAAAAGAAAACGTCAGCATTAGATGTTTGAAAATGGAAATGAAATAGAAATGTAGAAATTAAATAGGAAAGAAAAGGAAGTAGAGAGAAAATGAAGGAAAATTGACAGGATTGTTCTTATTTTATGGAATGTTTAAAAAATTTACATTTAATAGAAAATAAAACATTAAACTGAGCAACACAATTTTTATTGAGTTGGACTCGCTTGTTTTTGACTATTTTTAAACCTCTGAATCCAAAAATGTTTTTCTATATCACATCAACTTATTGAGCTACATGATACCCTTGATTTTTCTCAAAAAACCACTAAAAAATTACAACATCTAAATTGATAACGAAGTACTAGTATTGAAGTTGGATTTACTGACTACTATGATTGTTCACTGGACTTCGTTTTAATCAGAAATTCGAATGCCTCAAAGTAGAAAAATAAAACCCTACAATTAAATGATTAGTCCATCAGAAATCTAACTGTATTTCTCGATCCATTTCTGCACATGTCGAACTAAGTAAATACCAAAAATATACAGGAATCTAAAAGCATTCAAGAAAAGCACATAAAAGACAAAAAAAAAAAAATAAAGCTATGTGAAAAACATCAAAAGGAAGAATAATAAAAAAAAAACTAAGAAAAGATATGTAAAACATTGAAGAAGTCTAGAAATAGAAAGAGATGAAAAGTGTACAAGGATAAAAGAAAGTTACATTGAAAAATAAAGTAAAGATAAATAGAATACAAAAAAAGAATGTGAGTAAAGGCTTTAAAAAGACTTACTTGAAAACGCGAAGAAAGAAAACAAAAACAATAAAAAAAGAGAAGAGAATTTAACCGCAAAATGATGAAGGGAGATAACTTCACGAAAGCAGTGGGGGTGGGTGGTGCGAGGAATGAAAAATCAAACAAAAATTCAAAGCTGGAACTTCAAATAGAAATGAAAGCTAATTTCCCCGCGTTTCTTTCTGTTGCGACCTGCCGACTAGATGCGCAATTGATGATAAGGGCAAACCAAATGTCTTCGGCGTCGGCGATTCCGAGCTGTCCATTTACTTAAAACAATAAGACGGCAAGCAATTTGATTCTTGCAGAGAGGAATTCGCCGTTAAATGGTCCTATCGTGATCAATCACCGGTCATTCATTCATTTAAATATCGATTTAGAACAAAACAAATCAAAATTCAATGTCCGCATGGCTTCGAAACTCTGCACTCTTCGCTAAAGGCCCTTGCCGAATGGTCTCGATTCATGCAGAATTCAATAGACTTATCTTTATTTGAGACCAACATCCATGTGAGACATTAGCGCACGAATCTATATACATGTACGGCTATACAAAGGAATCAGGTTATCGGTACAGGAAAAAGCAGAGTTCCTCTATAGCTTATACGTACAAGAAGAAAAGTTTATATCAAATGCATTCGGTGACACATTCTCATCAAAGTTATCATAGAACCTATTGAGCTGCTTTAAGTCAGACCCAAGTGTGTGAACCATTATATAGGAGAACATGTAGGCGCATGACCTAATGGTTAGAGTCGCAGGAAATGGACTCGTCGACCAGAGTTCAATTCTTGGACGAAGCTGTTTGCATTTCACATGACGCTAATGATCTTGGGAAAGGTATGCCTCCAATTCTCCCTCCAGCTATGGATAAATAGCAGGGTAGACTGGGCTCTTAAACCATAGTCAGGTAACCAGTATAGGAGAAGGAAAACTCAGAATTCAAACCTCTTTAACTCCTCTTAAGAAATTGTCCTTGTGTCATATCCTGCTCGTGCGGAGGGGTATATATATATATATATATATATATATTTATATGTATACACATACAGTCATACACACAACTCCCATGAACCCCTCCCTCACATATATAAGAGCATAAAAAATAACCTACCTCATAGAGGTTCTTCACGCAAACAAATGGACATGCTACTATTAAACACACTCACCTACCCGGATTTTAACAGCATGCCAAACCCACAAAAACACTTCAACTTTCATAATTCTTCTATAATGCTCCCTTTCTAATAATCTATCAACAATTTCTTCAAATAAGAAATGTTCTCCTGACGATGACCTAAGGTCGAAACTAGTTGAAAATAAACAACATACAAGAAATATTCCTGATTGTCTTAATTTTTGTCCACACTATATATATATAAGAGAACAGCACCTTCAATGAAGCTGAAGTAAAATTTGTATCACGATGGTCAGTATATAAAGTATATATTCATGCGCCATGTTTGTGTGTGACAGAGTATGTATGTATTTGTGAATGTAGATGCACAATCGTGTAACGTTTATCGATCTAAAAAAAAATGGAGTCAACGTTTCGAGTTCAGATTCTGGACGAGGTAATTAGCGTTATAAATTTGCGCTAATGCCATCGAGAAATGCCTGAATTAATATTCTCTCCACGCCCCAACTATGGATAAAATAGGCCAGCATCTCCCAGTGCGCCAACATATTCAATGTGTTTGAAAGTGTGTATGTATGCATCAATTTATGTAGATAAGCAATCCGCGTATCGTTTATCGACCGAATGAAATGGAGTCAATGAGTCGGGTTCAAATTCTGGGTGAGGCTATTTGTGTTTTACATTTACGCTAATGCCATCGGGAAAGGCATGAAATGTTATCTTCTCTAAACCACAACTATGTGTAAATAAGAGGTCCGACTGGGCTTTCATATTGGCGTACCATTCATTGACTATGAGCACAGAAAGTATGGATTCTTCGTCACAGAAATTTACCTCTGTAAAGAAATCACATGTGTGGGTTGTGGAACGGGTCACATCTTTAAATGAATATTTAGGCCCTCATAATATGATACCCCGGGGATTATATATATATATATATATATATATATATATATATATAATTATATACGTGTGTGTGTGTTCCCGTGCGCGCATGTAGATAGGTATCTGTGTCACTTTTATGAACGTATTCATGCACAGCTACTACATTTACTCTACATATGAATTAGACTCAGGAGGAAAGTTTTCAAATGAGATATTTTCTACATCAGGATAAGAAAACGCTCAACGTAAATTACTACATTTTGATAAAGATTATCGGGAAGCAATGTTGAAAAAAAGAGATAACTATTTAACCTAAATTCACTTGCTACAAAAATATATATTATTTAGGACGAGCTATCCGGATAAAATATTTCAGCCGATTAAAATCACACACACAAATTATATATACTAGGAAATATACGCACCCTCCGGGTGCAAATGTTTACGTTTTAATATAATATGATATAATATTAAATTAGAAAAGCTAATGAAACTAAATAAGAATGAAGATAAAAAGATTTGAAACAGAGAGGAGTATAATTGAAAAATAGAACAACTGAAACTTACTTTTCCATCACTCCCGACTTTCATAGCTAAATTTTCCTAATTAACTATTTAGTTAAAATAGGAAGTAAAAATATAATTAGTTATTTGTTCTTATTAATCGATTTCTTTTATGATCTATCTCCGAAACTTTTGCTCATATTTATTAAAATAAAACCAAACAATTACCAATCAATAATACCAAGCACATATTTATTAAAATCAAATGTTTTAATATCAATATGCAAATTATTCTTCCCGTTCACACAATTAACCACCATTTTGTTGTATATATAAACACAATTGTATATTATTATGTTGTAGATAAGGCCAACAGTATTAATCATATAAAACAATTTTATTAATAATTGAAGTTTAAATAAAAACAATCTCATTGAGAATGTGACGTAAAAACCTAAGGAAATTATGACTTGAATAGTAATATAGTTTCTGTTACAGACAGAAAAGCACACAATCTCCATTATAATAAGATTTATATATATATATATATATATATATATATATTATATATATATAAGAGAGAGAGAGAGAGAGAGAGATAAATAGATAGACAAAGGATTATTATTAGAATTTAAGCATTAAGTGTTTTAATCAGTAAAGACTTTACAACGTTCTATACTATTACGCAAAGCCAGGAAATAGTAATGTGACATAAGAATTACATGAAGTGCAGATATTTATTCAGTTGAATTAAAATAATTCTGATATATCTGATGTATCACTTGAAAATCTACTACGTGGAATATATATATATATATATATATATATATATATATATATATTATATATTGAGTAGTGGGTAACGTGCGGAACACTGAACAGCTGTGTCAACCTATATTAAGACTCATCAACTGTGTATACTGTAATCACCCCCGACAGAGATCGAAACTACGACCACAGAAGAGTCTCTACCCCTAGGCCCCGGCCCACTTCACACACGGAACTCGAAACTGCATCACCTTAATATATATATATATATATAATATATATATATATATATATATATATATATATATATATATATATAGATAGAGACAGTAATACGAAACATTGGTAATCTCAGAATTAGAGAAAGTTTATTAATAGCCAAATTAGGTCCTAGTATAAACAATAGATTAGAGCTAAACACTGAATACATAATTAATTAAAATACACGTTCCTCACAGTATATAGTACATAGTATGTACATTTCAGTATACATATATCAAATGATTAATACATAAATATATAAATACATGAAAATAATAAAATTGAAATTGAATGAACGGCTAAATCACCATCACGACTTTGCGCGCGGCGTTTTAAAAAAAAGAACACCACGAGACGCGTGTTTATAACATAAAAAAAAAAAAACGACCAAAAAAAAAACAAAAAAAACACGCGTCATTTCCGAAAATCGTCTCTGAAGATAAAGTTTTACTTTGAAATCGATAAGACAAAAAAAAATCTTTTTGTTTTTATTTATTACTTGCTTTCAAATTAATATATTATAATCTATATCTTATTATAATGGAGATTGTGTGTTTTACTGTCTGTAACCGAAACTATATTACTACTCAAGTCACAGTTCCCTAGTTATTGACATCACATTCTCAATGATTTATTTTAATTTTAACCTCAATTATTAATAAAATTGTTTTACATTATAATACTGTTGACCATATCTAAATGATATTTTCCACTACTCCACTTGTACGGGTCAGGCACAAAGGCCCTATTTATTGGGACGGGAAAAAATTGCGTCGATCCCGTCGGCATTCCCCTCAAGAGGGGCGCCTCAGGCACTGGGCAATAAACCCAGCCCTGCCCCTTTAAATCGAGGGGGCAGGTGTGGCCTGGGGGGGATGGCCTCCTGGGATCGACGCCGTTAATTATATCAATGGTCCAGAGGCCGAAGCCACTGTAGACCATATATACATACTAACAACATGCAATTATATTTATATATACAACAAAATAGCGGTTTACAGTGTGAACGAGAAGGCTAATTTGCATATTGATATTAAAAATGTGATTTTAATAAATATGTGCTTAGTATTATTGATTTCTAACCGTTTGGTTTTATTTTAATGAATATAAGCAAAAATCTCTTCAATGAACCTTAAATGAAATTTATTAACATGAAAAAATAACTCATTTTATTCTTTACTTCCTCTTTTAACTAAATACTTAAATTAGAAAAATAACAAGGAAAGACGAGAGTGAATGAAGAGTAAGTTTCAGTTGTTCTATTTATCTATTATCACCCCCTCTGTTTCAAATCTTTTTATCTGTATTCTTATTTAGTTTCATTAGCCTTTCTAATTTAATACGATATTTTATTACATTAAAACTTAAATACTTGCACCCGGAGGGTGCACATATTTGCTAGTATATATATATCACCCATAAGACATCTGGCGTGAAGTGATTGCTGGCAAATTTGTCTTGAAAAATCTTTATTTGTATAGGTGTTATCGGTCAACGCTCCTATAGTCTCACGTTTCGGATGCTGGAAATTACTTCCTTAGGATGAGTGAGTGTTAAAGGATACGTTCTCAATTTAACTTCCCTTTGGCTCACGGCCAAATATAAATGATGTAAGCAAAAATCTTAAATCAGTACTTGTTTCTTTCACCTACCTATAACTGGATATATTGCAAAGTGGAAAAATAGTATTTCTGTTTTGCTCTATATTCTAATTACCACCATTACTGTTAAAGACTCATTATAAGAAATTATAGATTGCTTAAATGTTAGTTATTTTCCATCAAATATCAACGTGAGAGGTATTTTTCTGGTAATGTGTTGAATAATATTTTACCTTTCTTTCTCTCTCTCTCTCATATATATATATATATATATTATATATATATATATATACTAGCAAATATATGCACCCTCCGGGTGCAAGTATTTAAGTTTTAATGTAATAACATATTTTATTAAATTAGAATGGCTAATGAAACTAAATAAGAATTCAATAAAAAGATTTGAAACAGAGGGAGTATAATCGAAAAATAGAACAACTGAAACTTACTCTTCCATCACTCTCGTCTTTCATTGTTATTTTTTTCTAATTTAAGTATTTAGTTAAAAGAGGAAATAAAGAATAAAATGAAACTTATCTTTTCTTGTTAATGGATTTCATTTAAGATTCATTGAAGAGAGTGTTGCTTATATTCATTAAAATAAAACCAAACAGTTAGAAATCAATAATGCTAAGCACATATTTATTAAAATCACATTTTTAATATCAATATGCAAATTAGCCTTCCCATTCACACTGTAAACCGCTATTTTGTAGTATATATAAATACAGTTGCATGTTATTAGTATGTAGATATGGTCAATAGTATTAATAATGTAAAACAATTTTATCAATAATTGAGGTTTAAATAAAAATAAATTCATGGTGAATGTGACGTCAATAACAAAGAGACTTGAGTAGTGATTTAGTTTCGGTTACAGACAGAAAAACACACAATCTCCATTATAATAAGATATTAGTATGAACAAAAAGTAATAAGATAAGCAAGAATAGTTCTTATATGTTGTTTATTCTCAACTAGTTTCGACCTTAGGTCATCGTCAGGAGAAAATGTCTCATTTGAAGAAATTGTTTATAGATTTTTTGAAAGGGAGCATTATAGAAGAACTATAAAAATTGAAGTGTTTTTGAGGGTTTGACATGCTATTAAAATCCGGGTAGACGAGTGTGTTAGTAGTAGCATGTCCATTTGTTCCGTGAAGAACCCCTCTCTCTCTCTCTATATATATATATATTATATATATATGTGTGTGTGTATGTGTGTGTGTGTGTGTGTGTGCCAAAGAACTGTCAATGGCCGGTCAAAAAGGATTTTAGAAACAACAATGAGTGAGATAGAAAGGAGTCAGAGAGGAGGAAAAAGGAAAATAAATAAGAGAATTCCTAAAACAATGCTAGGATTTCCCTTATTACAATGTTCGTTTATTTTCTGAAGTTTTTTTATATTTAAAATATTATTTTAAAAACGTTAGCCTAAACATAAGATTTTAACCCGTTTTCATATTTCCTCAAACGTATGTTGTGTGTGTGTGTGAGAGAGAGAGTGAGAGAGTGAGATAGAATGAGTGAGAGAGAGAGTGAGAGAGAGAGAATGAGATAGTGAGAGAGAGTGAGATAGTGAGATAGAGTGAGCGAGTGAGAGAGAGTGAGAGAGTGAGAGAGAGAGAGTGAGAGAGTGAGAAAGAGAGAGAGAGTGAGAGAGAGATTGAGAGAGAGAGAGGGTCATAACGAAGACCTTGTAATTTACTCCTTCCTTGAAAAAAAATGACATCACCTATTTAAAAGGTGTGTCAAAAAAGTATCGACATATTTTGTACTTTTGTACACACCTTGTTTTCTAAAAAAAAAAAATGTTCCATTCATTAGTTTTTTCAGAATACAAAGTGTGCCAAAAAAAGTAACACATTTAAAGCTGTATTTACCAAGATAGAAATTAAGAATGAATGGAACTTTTTTTTTTCAGAATACAAAGTGTGTCAAAAAGTACAAAAAATTGAGATAATTTTTGATACACCTTGAAGATATCTATTTTACTTTTTAATTATTGTAATGCATTTATATTTTCACGGAGATGTATTCTAGACTAAACCTCCACAAGTTTGCCCCAAAACGGCATTTTGATCCGAAAGAGAGTGAACAAATATGACACATCAGTAATTAAGGACTGACAAACAACTGCAAAGAAACGATGAAACATACACATTACAGTATATCAATCGATATCAACTAAAACTAATCTATTTACAAAATTGTTCCGCATTAGTGTGTTGAAATTTTATATTACGTAGACATACTGTTAGTTTAACGGTAAATAAACAGTGACTCACATCTCGTATATAAATGATATTATATTTGAACAAACAAGACGTGTCATATTATCTTATTAAATTCAGTTTGACCTGAAATCCGTGTGGACGAAACAAATTATTTGATAATGTAATTCAATAAGTTGACGAGATATACGTCGACATTTATTCTTCATTTTCTTTGTAATGTTTCAGAATTACTAAGATTCATCTAACTCTTTGACAATCAAATTTCCCCCACGGTTTTTACCAAATTTTCTTGGTATTATATACCTGTATGATGTTACGTTTCTAAGTTCACTATCTATTCAACTCAGAATTCATTCTATTTAAACAAAGTCGTATTACTGTAGTCTGATAAATTATAATGAACTAGCCATCAGTTTTTGTGCGTGTTGGGAGAGCCGCTGTGAGCGGTTGAAATTAAGGAAATAGTTAAACATGGTATTAGACACACGCCAGAGTTATTGAAACAATTATTCTTCAGTAATGAAAGATTATTTAATATATATATATATATATAATATATATATATATATCTAAGGGAATCGTTTGTGAAGATCCCTTCCATCCGGAATTACTCACCAAACCCTCCCCCACCCACCTACTTACTCTTCTATAAATACAAGTGTACGTACGGTGCTTTAATAAATTGACTGAAGAAGTACCGCTTAAAGCGGAATGATATGTCCCGGTTTCGATTTCTGTCGGAGGGAAGTCGTGTATATCGCTGATGAGACTTAATAAAGTCGAAACAGTCTGTACGATATTCTACACACCGAGCGATCCTTTGCTGGGATTACACTTGTCAAGTTCATTTTCTATAAGAAAAAGTATCGAATTTTATACGATACATGCGTTGTAAGTGCCTTCAAGTAAAAATTTTATATATATATTATATATATATATATATAATATATATATATATATATATATATATATATATTATATATCATTTTGGACCATTGGAAAAATTGTGGTAAATTTAGTATATCCAACCTTCTCTTGTTTCTAAAAGTGTTAGATTTTTCATGTTTATCTACCAGAACATCACTTACTAAAAGCAGCGATTTTACTTTAAATTCTTACAGTGATCTGTACGTCTAAAGTTGCTTATTCCTCCGTGGTTAAATACTTTTATTAAATCATCAGTGTTGAGGTACGCTTTAGGCTTCTCCGTGTTGTATGTGATAATTATTCTGAAGGCGTGTGTCAAGAGAAACGTTTGAAAGCGAGGCATGCAGAGTGCATACAATTGATAGACGGACAATGACACGAGTGCGTCGATCAAATAGGGTGCCCTAACCGAGGTGGAACTGTCATTGTAAGGAATTTATTAGGACAATTACCAGTTCTCAATAAGTGCGTGGGTTGATTGATTAAAACGATGTAATAATTAGTGAGAATCTTATGCAATCATTGAATGTTAATAGGGTTGAACAAGGCTATTATTATTCAGTGATAAAAGGACGAAAAAGGTCAACATTGGTGTCGAATGTTCGAGCGATTAAAAGCGTACATACCTGAATTAATACTTCTGGAGTTAGTAGTGTTTATCGTTAAGGAAAATGTATATGTGTTCGTTAGTATGACAATTCTGGAATGAAGTAGAGATCTTTGAGTGAAAACGTGTTCATTAGTTAATCGGTTTCACTGGTCTGTATTTGGAATCAGGTTGCGTGTGTGGCGTAATGTTTATGGTTGTAGAAAATTGACCCAGTGCATCAAGTTAAATTATGAATGAAGCTGTTCGTATTTCTTTCCCTGCGTTTTGGCTTTGGTAAATGGTGGGATAGAAAGTGTTCTCGGAGCTTGGTACTGCAACCGACCTAGAAGAAAGACACTCTGAAACTAAGCATCATATGATCAAAGCTTGGCTAATTTAACACTGTTTAAAGTTAAGATGTTGACAGCACAGGTCTCCCCTCGATCAACGAAGTTAAGGAACAATCAGTCTGCTCAGAGTTTACAGGGATGACTAATCAAGCAACAGTAGGTATTGTAAACCAGCGGTCCCCAACCTTTTTTGCGCCACGGACCGGTTTTATCTAAGACAATATTTTCACAGACCGGCCTTCATATGCTCCGGCCTACATTTTCTCGATAATCGTTAATGACGTAATCTAATAAATCATCCGCAGTGGTATTATGTCAAATGCAAACATCAACAGACAATAAACAACCTTTTGTTCATTAATTAATAATCAACAACATCTCTGTAAACGAAAATATTTATTTTAGAACGAAAATCCTTTCTAATGAGAAATAATTATAATAAAAAACCCGATTCAAGTGAAATACTGATCATTTCTATATAAAAGAGTGAACAAGTGAATCAAATAATAATAATGACAATTTGTGAGAGCCCTGAGCTTATTTCTCTGTACGGCCCGGTACCTAATGGCTCGCGGCCCGGTGGTTGCGGATCGCTGGTGTAAGCTACTTGAGGCTTGGGTTATACTTTAATTATTACAAGATTTGAAATATTTACTCAAGAGCTATTTCAATATAGTTCAAGATGTAAAAAGTATAATAATCTTGATGTATCTCTATCTCTCCATTATGTTCGACTGAAACAGATAATCGGTTTCGTTTACCCGCGCTCACCCACTTTCCCTTACTCTTGCTTTCTTATAATATTTTTTTCGTGTAGCCTGCCGTTTTTTCTTATTTATTTTATAATGAAAATAGAATAGTCCATTATTTAGTTGGGGGTGACAACACACATAACAAATAAGAATTCGACGGATAAGAAACAACTTAATTAGAATCTGAATTTTTGCATTTCATTTTGGACGGAATCATTTGTAACCAGAGGGTTTTGCAATAAGATAACGGTTGTAAAATTAAGGAACACGATTAAGGAATAGATTGTGATATATATTGTGCATTGGTAGTGAAATCGTCCGAGGAAGAGAAATCTGAATACAAATAACCTTCTTTCACGACAAATTAAATTACCACAGTGAAGAAGGAAAAGCAAGAACCTGGAGTTCGTAAGGCAGTTTTTGGTGGGTAAATTCTCAGCTTGACTGGACTTAGCTTTAATTGCAACCGATATAGATGAAAACTGAATTCAAATCCCCATCATCAGAACCTAAATCTGTATTTACCAAGACAAAAAGAAATAATGGATAAAACATTCATTTTGATTAGAAATAGACTTGTAATGGTTCATAAGATGTAGATTATTGTAAGTCCAGATTTAGAGAAACAATGAAAAAAGGATCGAATTGTAACAACAGAGAATTGAGACTGACCGACGCCAAAAATCAAAACTCCCGCCCAAATACCGGACATTTCTGAGGGTGAGGGAAAGGGAAGATTTATTGTTGGAGATAGGGGAAAAGCAGCGGCCAGTGAACAGGCCAATCACGAATCCTTCTCGAACAGGGTAAACTGAAAGATACAAGTAAGCTTTAATACTAATAAGACTGAAAAGGCAAAATCATTAACCAAACCAAATCTTTGTAACTTGTTCATTTGATACAGTTTATAATATACATATAAAGGACAAATTGTTACGACTCAAACTTCTTTGCTATAACTTGTACAGTTTGACTTGTTTACTTAATGTTACATTTCACGTAAAAATTACCTCCAACCAACATACAACAGACTACTTGATATTAAAAGCACAGACTCTAGCGATTTACGATTGGTCTAAGCACCACAACAATACTATGTAGATTCAAATTCAGAAAAGTGTTTTTTACGCATCTTTCTCATCTGGCGGGAATGACTGCATGAAAAAAAAAATCTGTTTTCGAAATGAGATTTTTTTGAAGAATGCAGACAGCTATGAAATATGCAAATACTTGAGCAGTTTTTTCAGATTAAGGCATGGTCTAACAGACAATAAAATAAACTACCCTCAAAACAAACTTGGTAAACACTTCGATGCGCAGACACCAATCCCATATTCTAATTATTTTCTTTCATTTATCTATTGATTCCATAATGTAAGATCTATATTGAGACGTTCCGAACTAGTTCCTCTCTATTCATACAAGAAACCATCCCACAAATATTGTTTACATTCTTTTTGTTAAGAGAAGATACCATTTAGTTTTCCTGAATAACTCTATATTACACATGCTGTAAAAATAAAACTGACTTTTTGCCTTGTACAATCTCGTCTGTTTGATTACTTTCAATTTATATAATGGATTTATTATGAGTAATTAAGAATAAGCGTATATATATATATATATATATATATATATATATATATAATATATAACTGCGAGCTCACCGAGACTATGAGCATTGAAACAACATATAGGCAGAATGGTAGTACCTGTTAGGATCCCATCTATCAATCAAACAGAAATAAATGAGTACAAAATGAATATTCATTAATAATGAATAAAAGAGAGCGTCTTCGGCTTAGATTAACCCAGCAAGGGTTGGCATGCCGTAAAAACCCATTCAACAACATATACGAATACTCAACCTTGCATTTTCAGTATATATATATATATATATATATATATATATATATATATATATATATGAAATTACGCAGTTTGTTTGATATGGCTATGCCGACAATTTTTGGTAGAATATGTGCTTTATTGAAGTCACACCTAATGTGAAGATTAATTAGTTGATAATTAATGAAGTAGGCGAATATTTAACATTTAAACAGATATATTCACCTAATTCATTAATTATCAACTAATTAATTTTCAAATTAGGTATGACGTCAATTAAGCACATATTCTCCCAAATATATATATATATATATATATTATATATATATATATAAATAGTTTATTGGCAGTACTGAATTTAAAAAGGACGCATAAAAGCATATGCATGTTTTAATTTTTTTTTTAAAAAGAAAAGTAAGGGTACCTTGTTAGATTAAAATCTAAAATGAATTGATCTTTTTTTCGTTCAATCAATTGGAATCGAGTATAAGTTTAGGCTTTGGCGAATAGGAGTAACTGATGGGGCACAGGAAAGGTTGGGTGCGAGAAATAAATGTATATATATATATACATACTGATACTCACTTAATACGGTATTCAATAAAATTGATCCGTATATATTTTCATAGATATTACATTGCTTATATATATATATATAAGTTTATTGAATACCGTATTATGGGGGGGATTAGGATATCATCAAACTTGAGTAGTAGGACAATTATTTGTGTTAACCTTTAATATTAAGTCCATAATTTCCTATTTAGAAAGTACGGGATCGAACAATGAAAAAAATGAAATATACCATGTAGAAATATATGTGTATGAGTAGAGTGCGTTCGGTTTAGGGTATTTTTTAATTCATTTTTATGGTGCTAATGTTAAGAGATGCACAGTGATTCCTTTAAGCATGTGCTGATATTTTAAATCATTTCTACCATTTATATATCGTAGTAAATTTGTTTATAACCATAATTCTACCATATAAAGCTATGGAACCACCTAAACGCTATAAATCCTACCAATATCAAAATGGAGGCAGAATTTCTAAAAGAATATCGCAGTGTTGCGGGAGCAGGGTCCGATTAGTCATGATTGGCTCTGATGGGAGAGAAAATATGTTTAAAGACCCGAAATTTCAAGTAATCCAGAAAAATGACACTGCTAACCCCCTCCTTGCCAAATGGCCCCAAAAATAGTGCAAAAACAATCGGATGTCAACGTATCATTGAACTGAAATGTTGTGAGGTGGGGTAGTTCCCCACGCCTTGTGGTTAACGTGCTTGACTGCAACATCGTAGTAAGCAAGTTCGAATTCCAGTTGTGCTATAAAGTTCACTTTTGTGAAATCTTTGCGATGTTTATGAAACACCCAGCTTTTCCGTTGTAGGCTAAATAGTACAATTACAGTTCTTGTCATTGTATAAACCACAAACCTTGTTACGATTCATTTTTCTTTCTCTGTTTGGATACTGCAATTCTACTCTTCCTCTTTGTCTGATATTTTAGTATTATCATTTGTATGATTTCCTGTATAATTTATTGATTATATAGTCGGACAATATTATTTGATTCTCCTCTCCCGGTTCAGTTAAAAAATCTATTGTCGTAAGAATCAGTGAACCTTACAAACCTTACTGTTTTAATTGCCTTTGTTTCTTGAAGATAAATTAAATAAACTGGATGTTATAACAAAATCCTAAAAGTTTGATATTCCATTAAAAAAGGCGAAATCTGATAGATTTTGTTACTAATACAGAAGAACATAAGATATGTCAAAATCTTGGCAAATAATTGTATGGGTAATTTTGATACGAAATCCATATATATATATATATATTTTTCAAACTAAAAACTGTTTTGAAAATCGTATAGGCGCGAAACTGACCGTTACCTAGTTCAGTTGAATTTATATCCTCGCTATCCTAATTTATATATACATGTTCTATCAATGATATTGATAACTTAAAAATATAGCAAACTATGTTAATAATCTCACTCTCTCTCTATATATTTTTCCTCAAATAAACAAAATCCTGATGAAGATCCACTTTCTACAGCACACACGCCAGGAAAAAGAAAACATCAAGTTATGACGCTCCGTTTTTTACTCTTTTGTTTTTCTTAAAAAAATTATTATTTCTGTAAAAAAACAGAGAAGAGATTTTTTTAAATAATATTGAGCCGCAGAGGAAAAAATTGAGAGAAAATACGTGACAACGTAACATGCATTTTTAGCATGGAATCAATGTCTGTGTGAATAACGACATATGACATTCTATGTTGACGTGACTTACCATCTTCATCTAGCACTACTGTACCTGTATATTTTCAAGAAAGGACAAAACTTTTACGCATATCTTGAGCACATTGTAGAATTCTAATCTAAATTATTTTTTGTCTTTTTATAAATATGAAAATACTTACGCTTAGATTAATATTAGCATATATAATGATAGGTTTTTCATAAAGGTTAATAGCCAATGAAATTGAGCAAATTTTATATTTCGGAGGCCGTTTATCTAGACAGTAATCTAGCCTAAAATTATGTACTAAATTCCTAGATAATAAAAAGATAGGTTGGTTTTACAGTTGTTCTTTACTGTATTTTGCCCCTGTGACTATTCGGATGTTCAACAAGCAACCATAGACCAATAACACTCATCTGGTGATTACATTCATTTGATTCTAGAATTTAGAGTAAACACGTACTTATATATTGCAAGGCTCCTTTGCAACCTCTTTTTCAGTAAGATATTTGTCCCTTTTTAATTAATTGTCCACTATATATATATATATATATATATATATATATATATATATGATGGCAGCAAACTCGTATTCAAGTATTGCCATTGCTTGATATAGTAACAATAACAAAAAAAAAAAAAAAAAATGCTCAATAGTTCAAACAAAATAATGGTGAGCTTCAAAAGTTCAACAATGAGCTGCACGAAAGTGGCTCTTTAGTCCTGCCAAAGTCTTGCACACCTTCCCACAATTACAGGTATTTCCAGGAGCACAGGGTATTTTATTAGTCCATCTCGCCGATGCACAGATTGGTGACTGATCAGGCCAGCTTTGCTCATACATAGCCTTCCACACTGGTCACATAGTAGACCGATTTGAAGCCTTGATTGTCTACTTCTTTATTTTTGCGAATATCTCTCTTCAACTGCTCATGCTGTATACGGCCGGTCTCAAACCTTTCCGTGCCCTCCTGCACAGCTCTTCTCCACTGTCCACGGTCCAAAGACTTACTCTCCCAGGTCTTCACATCGATGTTACATTTTTTCAAGGTCGACCTCAGGCAATCCTTGTATCTCATCTTGGGCCCTTGAGCCAACATGTATATATATATATATATATATATATATACATGTAGAATTAAACAAAAGGCATATCTCCTGTTTAACAATTTTATTTTTGATCTTTTCTAATTTTCTGGCCAACTTTTTAATGTTTGGATGGAATTGGTGGATAAGTCCACCATAGTTCAGTTCCCGATTTATGCTTCGTAGTAAATGAGTTCGATCTTAAGGCGTTCTATTACGTCCACTTTCGGACTAATACCTTTGGGAAAGGTATGAAACCCTCATCACAAGATGTGAGTTGAATACTACTAATTCTGGTATTCTACGAGGAGGTAATGGATATTAAATAACCCATGAAGAGAGTAATGAAAAACAAAGAAACCAAACCTGTTATATTGATATTTTAAGCGAACGATTAATTTCATGTTTAGTCATATGGATCTCCCTGTATTGTGCATATTTCTATCAACATCAAAATAAACCTGGTTTCCTGCAATTCAAAGGGACCATTAATATTACAGACAACGTTTAACAGAGGAATTTGTGATGACGGAAACCTTTTGAATTTGAAAATTATCGAGGACAATAGCTAAACACAGAAATCGATCAAAAAGTCAAACATGTAGCGAAACGTGGAATTTAGGAAATATCCTTTCAAATCTTTCTCGATTAAAAAAAAAATTCAAATTTAAATTCTGAATCGCAAAGTTACTAGTTTTAAAAAAAGCACATTAAAATTTAATTCAGTCGGTAGAGTACTTGATTATGAATGTCAAGGTTTCTGGATCGATGTCGGCCCTCGCCAACCCAGCGTATGACTAGCTAGAGAGATCTGTGCGATATAGTGAAGAGCTAATTTTAAGTGTGGCGCCTCACCTCAGACGCTAAAAAATATCTTTAGTTTAACACTAGTGAAAAAGGGAATAGATTCCCTCGCTATCTGGTTGTTTCCTATCTTACGTCCCCGACGACTTTATTTTTTTACTTTTATAATCTAATTATTATTGGTAATTTTTTTGTAGCCACTGTTATTA
This sequence comes from Doryteuthis pealeii, assembly GCA_023376005.1. NCBI lineage: Eukaryota > Metazoa > Mollusca > Cephalopoda > Myopsida > Loliginidae > Doryteuthis > Doryteuthis pealeii. The sequence continues at coordinate 12,002,113 of CM042146.1, forward strand.
ATGTTATTGTCAATTCTAAATAACACACTTCGCACCAATTGTATCATAATTTAGTACTTAGTGGATAGTATGATTATGTATGAATAAATTAACCACAAATGTATTTAGATTTTTGAATGTATATTATTATTGAGTACCTATGTCAGAATTCTAAGTTCAGCATATGATACACACTACACATTAGTGGTATAAACAAAGGGTGACATGCCGTAAAAATAACCAACCAAACGAAACTATCATTGGGGGTGCTTGAAGTATTATGGTTATATTGCGGTAGAAAATGGATACAGCTGCTGAATTTCACATAGCATTGAAACAGGTATACATCTGACTATTCTCCCTCCAGCTATGGGTTAATAGTAGCATTGACTGGGCAAAAGAATAAAATGTCTGAATTCAAACCGGTCATACACGGCTTTAAGATTGACATTGTGTCATATCCTGCCAGTAGGGAATTTTGTGCATACATAAAAACCGTTATAATCAATTATCAAGCCCTACACCCCTAAAACAAAAAAAACAAAGATACAATTGCACACAGACATGTTATATATATAAATATATAAGGTGGGTCAAAAAGTATCGAGATTTTTGTACTTTTTGACAACTTGTATTCAGAAAAAAAATAACATTTCATTCGTATTATTAGCGTTGTTCGGACTATTGTCCCCATCTTTATTGTTATTTGTACAACGTTTCGGCCGATATACCTCCGGCCTTCTTCAGGTATTTCTTGTCGGACTCGGGAACTTCTTCGAACTTCTTTTCGAACTCGGGAATGTTCTTGTCGTATTTGGGAGCCATCACGGAACTTTGAACCTAACCCTGAAGAAGACCGGAGGTTATATCGGCCGAAACGTTGTACAAATAACAATGAAGATGGGGACAATAGTCCGAACAACGCTAATAATACTTATCTTCAAGTCTCATCTCAAACATTCAGAGAAACATTTCATTCATTCTTCTTTTTTATCTTGGTAATTACAGCTTTAAACTAGGTACTTATTCACACACTGTATTCTAAAAGAAAGTAAGGAATGAAATGTTATTCTTTTTCAGAATACAAGGTGTGTCAAACAGTACAAAAATCTCGATACTTTTTGACTCACCTTATATATATATATATATATATCTTATTATAATGGAGATTGTGTGTTTTTCTGTCTGTAACCGAAACTATATTATTACTTAAGTCACAATTCTCTTAGTTATTACATCACATTCTCCATGATTTTATTTTTATTAAACCTCAATTATTAATAGAATTGTTTACATTATTAATACTGTTAACCTATGTCTACATACTACAACATGCAATTATATTTATATATACAACAAAATAGCGGTTTACAGTGTGAACGGGAAGGCTAATTTGCATATCAATATTAAAAATCGAATTTAATAAATATGTGCTTAGTATTATTGATTTCTGACTGTTGGTTTTATTTTAATGAATATAAGCAAAAATCTCTTCAATGAATCTTAAATGAAATCCATTAACAAGAAAAATAACTGTCATTTTATTTTTACTTCCTCTTATAACTAAATACTTAAATTAGAAAAAATAACAATGAAAGACGAGATTGATGGAAGAGTAAGTTTCAGTTATTCTATTTTTTATTATACTCCCTCTGTTTTCAAATCTTTTATTATACTGCATTCTGTATTTATTTAGTTTCATTAGCCTTTCTAATTTAATACAATATTTCATTGCATTAAAACTTAAATACTTGCACCCGGAGGGTGCATATATTTGCTAGTATATATAATGAGCGTACTTATTTTCTGACTGCTACCCATTTCTATTTCTTTGATTACAGAGTATTAATGTTAGGGGTTCACTGCATAATTTTCATGTGGAAGCTTTAACAATCGACCTCCTTCAGTGCTAGGAATTTTGCTAACATCTTTGTAATTATGAAGTATTGCAACCTGGTTCATATCTATTTAATGTAAGTATTAAGTTCATGCTGAACTACCGCAACATTTTTATGATTATTTATTCCTATAATTTCTTAGCATCGTTTTTCTCTCAGCAAAATGTATTCACTGATGTTCTCTGACCTTATATCATCAGGTAATTTTCACATGCCATCATCAAAGGGATAGTTTTGATTTGACGAATTATTGGTAATAAGAATCAATTCCACAGCAATAAATATAAGGCCGTGGTATCTTTCCTCAGAGAACATGTATTCATAAGAATACCAGACCTATCAAAGGATGCGAAATAGAGTAATGGATAGCGCTCGTAAAGTAATGGTTATCTTTGTAGGAAATGAACAGATTTGAAATCTTGGACGAGGCTGTGTCTATTTCACATAGGGGAAATATAATTTAGAGAGGTATGAATACAATTATTCTACCCCAGCAACGGTTAAATAGTAGAGTAGACTGGAATTTTAAATTTTGGTATAGGTTTTTTGCAGGATCTGTACTGCTACCTACTAGATATTAAGTATTTTAATAAAAACTGGTTTCGAGGTGTGGTACATGCCAGAATAATTTACCAATGTTACATACTGCTATATAATAAGTCTTTGAATGAAATCTTGTTTAGAGGTTTGGTTAATATACGTACCATGATAATTTACCAATATTTTATAGTGCTGTATACGAAATCATTAAATAAAAACGTGTTCAAAGATTTGGTAAATATACCAGGATAATTAACAATATTACATAGTGCTATATATTACGTCTTTAAATAGAATAAAAACTTATGAGATTTAGGTTTTTTTACGGCATATCAACCTCAGTGGGTCATTTAATGCCGATAAAGTTTTGAAATAAATCAATTCTTAATGGATAATACAATTTTGTTTATCAACTCATGTTTTTCTATTTAACCCATAGATGGGTTAAAGTGTCAGAGTGGACCAGGGAGCAATAGTGATTAAGGGGTGCTCCACATTCTCCAAAACTGAAACCTCACCATCAGATAGAGTTTAACGTCATTCCCAGGACATGTAGACCCTCAGTCACAGCCTTCTAGCACTCATATGATAAAAAAGGGTTGGGGCTTGCCATAAGAGCAATAGGATTGGGAAAATCATATAGGTGCAAGGGCTTGACGTGACCAGCCGATTGATCGGAGGGGGTCTCCGACAGCACTGTCTAGCCCAAGATAGGGAGTATTGCAAGTCATGAACTGCTCATCCACCTGGGTTCTATCATTAAGCATCACGGATCGCCACCCACGGCCAACAGATAATTATCATTGGGGGAGTCTTATCCCTCTGCAGAGGTGAAACCGGTGCATTCTAACGCCCCATCCGACAGGGCGGTCAGAGATTTGTAAATAAAAGTTCCAGGATAATTTACCTATATTCTTTAGCGCCAGGTAACTCGCCTTTAAATAAAATTTAAAAACTTATTTAATTGCTCTGTTATTGATTCCATGAATTTGAAGCAATATTCTATTTTTTTTTCTTTTTAAACCTGTTAATGATTTTTAAAAATCCTTTGCATTCACTCCATATGCCCCTGCTATTTCCTGAGCTGGCAGGGACAAATGTAGAACAAGAAGTTGTTTTTGTTGTGGTGTTTGTGATCAACATAATCACTAGTGCAGGTCTCACTTGGTTGCCAGCTCACCCAACATTCAAATGCAACTCTTTTGTGACAATTGGTTCAACCGAGCCAAAGAATTCAATAGAATATTTTAGGTGCCTTTCTTCATTCCCTCTTTAGTAAAAATTAATTCTTCCCATATTTCACCTTTTTTATAGGAATTTTCATCGTCATTGTTTTGTTTCGTTTTGTTTTTTTCTTTATAATCTCACATTCATTCAACGTAATTTCTATTTAAGATTTATTTTTTACATTTTACCTGTCAGCCCCTACGTAACCATATTCATATTTCATTTGTTTTGCTTGTTTATTTTGTCTTTATTTTTAACTTTTTTTACAACTTTTCTTAGCATTTTGTTTTATTTATGTTTCCATTTATTTCTTTGGGTCTTTATTTCATTTTATACTTCATTCATTCTTCCTATTTGTCTCTTGGTATCCTTTTCATTAATGTTATCTATGTTCCATAGAATTTGGTAAACCTTAATATTTTACTCCATTATTTATACTAATATCCCTATTCGTATACTTAACCCTATCCCTAACCACATTCATATTTCATTCAGGTTTTTTCTTCCTTTAATTCAAAATGGTCTATTTATTTCAATATGCCTTTATTTTGCTCTCGCTCTCTTTTTAATGTTACGCCTGTCCCATCTAAATTAGTACATCATGAATATGTATTTCATACTCTGAATGTACAAGTATTTTGGGACACATTATTTTATATTTGTGCTATAGCATTTAGACTAATCCTTATAATTGTCACCCCCCCCCATTCCTAACAATGTTAATATTTTATTCATATTTTATTTCTCCTTAAATTTTATATTTTATATTACCGCAATTTTTTTTTCTTTTTCCGTTTATTTCATTACGTCTTCATTTCCTTCCGTACTGCACAATCTCAGCATGGCGTTCTTGTAATGGTACCGCTGTCCCATAAATGTTGTTACACTTTGTATACATATTTTATACTCGGAACGTAACAAATATTTTTGGACGGATCAACTAATTCTTTATATTTTTGCTACATTATTTATAATAACCCTTATAATTCTGTGAAACGACTGCTTCCTCACCTTTTCTTCCTGTGAGATTCATTTCATTTTTCTCTTCTAAATACTCAGATATTTTTTTTTCTTTATGACTAAAGTTATATTTCTTCTACATTTTCTTCTCCATAATTTTCTCCTCTCTTTCTCTCACTCTCTCTCTCATTTCCTTTCATTCTCCCATCACCACCCCCCGTACAAATGCCCTCCACACTTCTTTTCTCGGCCTCACTAATTTTCAACAATGTATCATTTGATTAAGGGCCGCGCCATATGAATTCACAGCGAACTTCTCATGTAATTAATCCATAATTCAACTTCCCGCCCCATGTGAACGAGATTTCATTCATCCACTCCCATTTGGCGCATGCGTACCGACGCCTGGGCGCAGATCGAATCGTAGTCGAACAAAAGCCGGCAATCGGTCCGAGAACTGAATTCTAAATTTACCGGCAATGGAATTGGTTCGGCATGAAATCTCCAGTCAGCGTAGAAATTGGACTCCTTGTAATAATATGAAAAAATTAGAAGTAGTTGCAGAAGAAAAGGAGAAATGAAATCGTATTCACAATACTATTCAAAATGATTATTCTGCATACTGGAATTACAAGGATATGATATGAAGAAGACTTTTGCCAATGTTCTGGTCCACAGTGTGACAGATTTCATTCATAGGATAAAGGAAATGATATTGAATTATACGATATATTTCTTATTACAAGTAATAATCATAGGGAGATATTTGTAGGTGTGGCTAGTTCCTTTCAGGCTTATACAACGGATAACTATGATGATAATGACTAATATCTACTAAACACGATGTCGTCTGGGAAGTGGGTCTATTTTATCCAATGACTGTACTGATATCCTTCAATTGATGTAGTTTTTTTTCAAGTTTTAGGTGAATTGATTTTTACCTGTCATATAAGCATTTGACTAACTCCTTCATCGAAGGCAAAATGTGACACAATGTCAATTTTAGCGGAGTACACCTGGTTTACTTTCTTGAAGTTGCCGTATAAAGTCTAGACGTTACATTTGTTCATTTCATGTGATGGATTTTTCATCTATTCAAGAGTGGAAACTACATATCTGTTTTTATATATATATATATATATATATATCACTTTGAAATCGATAGGACAAAAAATAACATATTTTTGTTTTTATTTTTTACTTGCATTGTAATTGCTTTCAATTAATATATTATATATATATATATATATATATATATATATATATATATATATATAATATATATATATATATATATAAAAAAATAAAAGTTTTAGCTTTTATTCATTTATTTGGGAACGATATTACTACTAATGGTTTCCTGCTAAAAGCATTCATCAGGTAAACGAAATAGTTTTTTTTAAATGACAGAAATGGTGTAAATGGTTAAATGTGTGCGTTTTTTAACTGTATTCTCGTGTTGCATGTTTACGTGATGTCGAATGCTCTTTTTGTTTGTACGTGTGCGTATTTTTGTTTGTGTGCGTGTGTATGATGTCATGCGCGTGCGCGTGGAAATGCGTAAAGGCTGGGATGATATGATTGTGTCCACGCGCGTGAACATTATATATATATATATATATATATATATATATATATATATATATATATGGACAATATACATATACCAAACTTATTGGTGAATACTCGCGGTGAGAAAAAAACCCAGCAAATAGTTTGATTGTAAAAATATACTACCAAACATCAACCGGGAAGAAAACATTTTTTGGAAAAAAGAAAAGACCAGGATAATAGTACCAACAGAAAATAATCTATTGGTACAAAAGAAAAAAACAATTTATATTATATATATATATATATATATATATATATATATATATATATATATATACATACAAAACCACCAGGAGACTAAAGTAAAAAGTGCTCAATACCTAAATAGAGCAAATAATAAAGATAAATCTAATGAGTCAGACGAACATACTAAAAGTTTCGCTTAATTCTCTTCAGGGCTAAGATCTGACTCTTAGCCTTGAAGAACATTAAGCGAAACTTTTAGTAGGTTCGTCTGACTCATTAGATTTATCTTTATTGGACAAATTATATATATATATATATATATATATATATATATATATTTGTACAACCTGTCGTCCGATACGACTTTCTTTTTTCCAGGAGACGATTTCGGCCAGAAGCAATGATTGAAAAAACTACCTGCAAACAAACCAGATGCTAATCTAACCCCCAAACTTTCAAGAAATTGTAGAAATGAACTTACATATGCATTTTCATGGTGAAATCATTTCCAATGCATTTTTATAGTAAAAATCATTTCCAATGCATTTTTATAGTAAAAATCATTTCTAATGCATGTTTATAGTAAAAATCATTTCCAATGCATGTTTATAGTAAAAATCATTTCCAATGCATGTTTATAGTAAAAATCATTTCCAATGCATGTTTATAGTAAAAATAATGTCTAATGCATTTTTATCGTAAAATCATTTCCAATGCATTTTCATAATAAAAATCATTTCCAATGCATTTGTATAGTAAAAATCATTCCAATGCATTTGTATAGTAAAAATCATTCCAATGCATTTTATAGTAAAATCATTTCCAATGCATTTTCATAGTAAAAATCATTTCCAATGCATTTGTATAGTAAAAATCATTCCAATGCATTTATAGTAAAAATCATTTCCAATGCATTTTCATAGTAAAAATCATTTCCAATGCATGTTCATGGTAAAATCATTTCCAATGCATTTTCATAGTAAAAATCATTTCTAATGCATTTTTATAGTAAAATTTAAAAGTTTAACAGCGAACATTATGAGGATGCATAAGGCATGAAACCATAGAAGGTTTGATATGACGTTAAAATCAATCACTCAGTGCTCTAAAACAAATTCCTGTAAGCAACATAAGATCGATGTGTAAGACTGAGCAAAGTACTGATCAGAGTCAAAAATCACTACCCTTGCCAGAAATATTGCCATATCGCGTGACAACATCTATAAATCATGTTTTATAATCCATTCTCCTCAGTGTTAGGTAATTACCGTAGGACTTGCCCGATTTTAAGAGTTCATTAGTGATGTTGTTGCTGGCATAACGACCGGTCATTATCGTTCTATTGATGATGTGTACTTATTGCAGCACCAAACTCCCCTCTCTATGGATTGGGTTGTAACCAATAGAGTTCATCTTACTGGGTTGCTATCGTTAAATGTTCAGAGTCAAAATCTGAGAAATCTACAATTGTGATATTGTGTTATGGTTTAGTATTTTTAATAGTATTATGAGGGGATAATATTTCCCTACAAGAAGTTGGACACAGCCAGCGAACAAGGCGTAAATAGCAATATACTAACGACACAAAAGAATTAGCAGCTAGCATTTGCTGACAACTAATTAACCGTTACTGGTACTAAGAATTAATATTATCTGCGTTATTCGGACTATTGTCCCCATCTTCATTGTTATTTGTCCAACGTTTCGGCCGATATGCCCTCCGGCTTTCTTCAGGTATTTCCAATTGGACACATGATCTAGTGGATAAGGTAGTTAGGTTAAGACAGTTCTAAGTGACAGTTATCTCTGGAACCCGAGTTCAATCCTGAGTGAAGGCAGTTAGAAAAATAATTAACACAACTACCCCAGCTATGGTTAGCGGAATGAGAACAGGATACCCTCGTGAACTAAATAAAGGGTTAGGTTCAAAGTTCTGTGATGGCTCACGATTACGACAAGAAAGTTTGAGTTCGAAAAGAAGGTTGCCGAGTTCGAAAAGAAGGTTCCCGAGTCCGAAAAGAAGGTTCCCGAGTCCGACAACAAATACCTGAAGAAGGCCGGAGAGATTATCGGCCGAAACATTGTACAAATAACAAAGAAGATAGGGACAATAGTCCGAATAACGCAGGTAATACTAATCTTCAAGCCTCATCTCAAACATTCAGAGAAATGGCACTAAGAACCATTACGTTTTCTTCCTATTCTTCTTCTCGTTACATTTCCAATACAAATGTAAATAAAAGTAAAGTTGAGTCGTCGGGGTGACCTAAAGTCAGTATCAGCCAATTAGCGAGGGAGTCTATCCCCTTTTCACTAACGCTAGACAATGAGATTGCTTTTGAGGTGAAGCGTTACACCTACCATCAGTTTTATCTCACATATCCCTGTGCTACTCACACGGTGAGTTGGAGAGGGCCGGTATCGAACTAGGAACCTTGTGGTTTCTAGTCGAACGCTCTACGGACTGAGCTAACCCGTCGCATAACTTATTGTTAAGCAATCTGTATTTTAATATTTTTGATAACCCAGTCACAACATTTTCGTGGCGAAGATGAGATCCAAAATGCTGTGACAGAATTCTCGAAAACAACATTAAAATCCGGAATGGTTAACAATAAGGTTTATTACCTTACAGTAAATATAACGAGAATAAGAATGGGAAGAAAAGGTACAGCATTTAATAGCAGTAATGGGTGTCAGCCAAAGTTAGCTACTAACCCTCTTCTGGAGACGGTATGTTTTTTATTTATGTCTTGTTCGATGATCGAGTCCAAATTCTTGTGGGGACATTCTTCCTCACAACTATCCTTGCCGGATTTCCCATACTTGCAATTTTGTGTCACATCCTACAAATAACGAACGGGTTGGGTAAATACCTACTTATTAACAAGTAGAACTTATTTCCTGCTATTAGATTTAACCCCAACCCTTAACATTTCTGTTGAGTAGGAAGTAATGAGAATAATGATTTACATTGATAAAAGACAGATACAATTTTGCTTCATATGAAGAAAAAAAAAACAAAACAAAAAAAAATATGAAAAAAAAAACAAAGAGAAACATATTTATTGCCTCAGGATACAATAAGATTTCTCCACTTTGAGAAAAGATTTACTACATTAACCTCAATTTTTGTTCCGTTTCATATAAGTGTTTCCCATACATTCGTGTTTATCTGTAAAGATAGCACCGTAGTTGTATATACGTCTTCTGTGTGAGTAGCATTCGTCCATTTTATTAACATACAATGACTTCCTAGGACAGTGGTGCCTTAACCCCTTCCAAACTGCTCCCATTAAGACCTGACACACTTATACCGAGGTCCCTACCACATTGCAAAATTGCAATGTTATTTTGGGAGATCATCATTACCTACTTCCTCTCAATCTCCTTAATATCGTTCCTGGTCTGAAGTCACCTCATTTTGGGAGGCGATTTCCGCTATGGTTAAAAAAATAAAATAAAAAGTAAAAAGAAAGAAACCAAGCTGCGGGACTATAGATAGATGCTAACAAATATATTGATTCGATTACAAGAAAAGCAAAAGCGAAAAAAAAATGAATAAAAAGTAAAAGAAGACAGCACGAAATTGTAAATGTGACGGCAACACAATTCACTAGCGTACTCGAATACTTTTCCTTGCCCAGCGAGAGGCTCCATAGGTGAGAACGTGTTGACGCCTGCGCAGTAAAGTTTTATCTGATGGCTTGTCAAGTTACAAAAAAGGCAAGCTAGGCGTTATTCTGATACTCGTAATGGAGGAATACATACCGGTCATTTTTAATCTCCGTTAAGCTTACATCATCAGGATCTCGAATATCAACGCTGAAAATTTAATCTCCAATACCGGTTCACTGATTTCTAGTTGATATATCATTTTTTTATCCATCAGAAGAAAAAAGATCCCCATACAATTGTAAATAGATGTAAAAAAATATTCCGTATTAGAGGTTATTAGCATCTGTCATGTATATAAAGAAATTTCTAAAAAAAAAAAAAAAAAAAAAAAAAAAAAAATTAAAATGTATGTGATCATTGGTAATTTATCTCATGTAATAGGATCAATGGGATGCTTGCGCATAATGATTATCTGTGCTACGATATTTCAATTTCTGAAATAAAATATGATATAATATTGAAAATATATTGTTACTTCTCAAAAATACTATTAGATATCTTTTGCCAGCGACAAATTGTTAATATGAAATAACCGAACTATGAAAAGTGTTGTGGTTGACTAAGTTAGCGAAGGGAATGGAATTGGGACTAGAGTTCAATTTTGTTCTCTTTACAGTAATGCCTTTGGGAAAGGCATGAATTCCACCCATTACTATAGATTATTAAGTTTTTCTGTCTTTGAAATTATATATATATATATATATATATATATATTATATATATATATATATCATTTTCAAAGAAAGGAAAACTTAATCTATAGAAAACAGAACTTGAAAAGTAACCTTTTTTCTAATTTGACTTCCTGTCACCATGGTGACAGGCTTAAAATGTAAAAAAAAAATATATTTAAACAAATTTTTTTTTTTTTTTGAGAAGTCAAATTTTACAGTTATGCAATTCAAATAACCTGATTTTCCATCTGATGAGACTGGATTTTGGGGACTATATTAAATCAACTTAGATTTATATTGGCCCCAAATTTTGGTCGAAATAAATTTATTATGGAATACGGTGTTGATTTTTTCTTTCCTTTCTAAGATAATATTGCTCTGTATATAATCTAAAAAATGATTATACATTGAGCTCTCTTTAGTGATTTAAAGATTCACTGTATTTATACATACTGGATCATACAATAATAATAATACAGTGTATCTTAGAAATCACATATAGAATCATCCTTTACTACCAAGTTTTGGATACTCTCATTATATATAATATATATATATATTATATATATATATATATATATTAATAAAGTTTGTTTCTTTTAGTATCATTGAAGCATTGTGTGTATTGTAATATAAAGATTTTGAAGGCAATTTACAATGCAATATGTGTTGAATTTATTTAACTTTTTTTTTTTTTCAAAACTAAATATTTTCGGAAGTAAAATTCCATCTTCAGAGTTATTGAAAGTTGAAAGTATTTTATATTACACATACACACAATGCTTCAATGATACTATAAAGAAACAAACTTTATTTCACTATGCCGAGCAAGCCTTATATTTATAGTAAAAATTAAAAGAATTTCGAACATTTACCACGCGCAGGAGCAGCCGAGCCGAGTTAACATCACGGAATTAGCCGATTTAACATCACGGAATTTTTTTTTTCAAATATACGGCGTTCATCAACTGCTTAAACAACAGAAGATTACAGTATCGCTGTGGGATAAGTACTATAAAAAAAATCACCTAGTACTTTCAATACTTTCAACAACTCTGAAGATGGAATTTTACTTCCGAAAATATTTAGTTTAAAAAAAAAAGAAAAAAAGTTAAATAAATTCAACACATATTGCATTGTAAATTGCTTCAAAATCTTTATATTATATATATAATATATATATATATATATATATATATTAATATCTTTATTATCTTCCATGAACATTAATATAACTACAATTAACACGAGAGTCCGAGTGGAATTATTTCACATAAAGTTGAAGTTTATTTTTTTCAAATGTCTGGGCCCAAAATTTAAAGAAAACCTTAGTAAAGTGAATACTTACTAACAAGTAGTCCTTAATGTTTCCTAACAGAATAAAACTGACAATCCTTATAATTTCTGTGGATTAGAAATTTGTGAGAAGAATTTTTTTTACATTGATAAATGACAGAGCCAGAAAAAAATCTTCAGCAAATACTAAGATAAAAGAAACGAATAAATTGCACACGACGCTGTTTTCTTTCAACACGAATTCAGTTGCCCAATGAATGGCAGAAATAAAATTAGCCGGTGATATTTGTTTCAAAGGCTTTTTAGCAAAAAATAGAAGAAAATGAAGAAAAGAAAAATGAAAGTCTCCTAGTAAAATTTAATTATATTTTTTAAAAGACTTTCTGGTGAAATCTAGAATTATTTTCGAAATCGAGTCGAAATTTATATTCTTGCAAAGTCGTAATGAATTTTATTTGTTCGAAGCAATTTATTTCACCGTGGTTCACAGAGAGTGACGGAAATAAACATTTCTACTGATACGATAGGATTAAAAAAAAATGTTTATAAGAATTTTTCACGTTGTAATTTTAATATGAAGTAAAGTCATCGGAGTGGCCTAAAACCGATATCGACCAGACAGTGAGGGGGTCGATCCCCTTTTCACTAGTGCTAGACTAGGATATTGTTTTCGCATCTGAAGCAGAGAGCCTCACCTACCATTAGTTATTCACTTTACTGCACAGATCCCTGTGCTGCACATACGCTGTGTCGGCGGGGGCCGGTATCGAACATGGAATATTGTGGTTCTTAGCCGGGCACTCTAACCGACTGAGCTAAAGCGCCCCTATTGTACTCGATTTTACAAAAAAATGTCAACCCTCGCTCCTGACACGTCCTTCTCACGACATCCGGTATCCGCAGAAAGCTATGTAAGAGTCTGTGTAAGTGTAAGTGTACACAGGAGAACATCACTTATATGCTCGTTCTTACTTCCCCAACAGTGTGTTTTTGTCTTGGATGGTTTGTATGATAGGAGATAAATGGCCGTACAGATGCCTCCAGTGTTTACAATGAACTTCCGAGGGTGGCTGATACGGGAGACGACGAGGTTACGCTCACAGCTGCTCGCTGGGGACTGACTTCACCCATAATCCGCTAGCCTTTTTATACAAAAAATATGCCCACGCATTTTTTATCTTTTGATCTGATACCGGACATTTGTTATATATTTCTTTATCTTTCTCTCCGCCTCTTCACCGGAAGAGGTGTCTTCGGTTTTCCTTTTTTCTTTTATCTATTTCTTCATCTTCCCCTGCTTCTTGACCAGAAGACCTCTCTTCCGTTCTCCTTTTTTAAAATATATATATTTATCTTTCTCTTTGTCTTTTTGCCGGAAGCTTCCTCTTCCGTTGCATTATAATGCAACAATAGGTCTCATCTTGAAAAACTGAACAATGAAGTCTCGCCAGTATGTTTGATTTTTACTAGACCGTTTCTATAACAAATCAAAAGGCCTCAGTTTGTTAAAATAATTGAACGATAATTTTTCTTACATAATTGTAGCCTAGTACTTACTGAAATATCGTGTAATCATTAATACAACCAAAAATAAAATCACAAACATTATATCTAAGGGTTAACCCAAAAGATACACGACTTTCACAGCCCAGGGACCTCTCTCTCTCTCTCTCTCTCTCTCTCTCTCTCTCTCTCTCTCATATATTCAGTAACATGGCGTGACTAAGCGAAGACACATGGTAATTAAGTAAATCTCTCAAATTACACGCTGAACTAGTTGCACGCCATGTGCTAATGGGACTTGGACCATAACACGTATATACCGACAAGTAAAGCATAGCCAGTAGCATCCGTGCTCCAGTCCCTCTTCCCTGTGTTTTCGTGAGGTCAAAATTGGTAAGAGGATTCCCAATAGGAAACCATGTTCATTTTTCGATGCATAGATTTCAAATCAAACAAAACTCGCCCTCTGTTACATTCCTCATTCACTCTCCATACACAATTCAGATTAAGCAAACGATAGATCTATGTGTGATAATGTACTTTCTACTCATAAAAATAGATTAGAAAGTCACCGACCAATATAAATGTTCTGTGTATATTAGATTATTACGTGAACAGCGAAACTCCTATGATCATGATTCTAGCATTGTACCCGTCAAAATCTGCATGCTGGCAGGTACTTTTATTTAAGGTTAGAGTATTCGAGTGTTATACCAAGAATCAAAGAGTCACGACGTAAACATATTGCGCCAACATTATATCGTCATATCTGTGCCCTCTTGAAATGTATCGAGAAACACACAGATGCTGTATTCGTTTATTGGTTTGGTTTCTTAGATTTGGCATATCAACCGTCATTGTATTATTTAATTCCCAAACCATCATGGCAGAATAACAGTAGTCGTAATTTTTAAAACTCATTTTTTCAATATATGTATTTACCAACCCCTCCGCACGAGCAGGATGCGACACAAGGCCAATTTCTTAAGCGGAGTTCAACAGGTTTGAATTCAGAGTTTTCCTTCTCCTAGACCGGTTGCCTAACCAAGGTTAAAGAGCCCAGTCTGCCCTACTATTTACCCATAGCTGGAGGGAGAGTAGGATTCATACCTTTCCCAAGGGTATTAGCGTTAAGTGAAAATGCAATTACCACGTCCAGGATTTGAACTCGGGGTGACGAGTCCATTTCCCATGACTTTAACCATTACACCACGCGCTTCCTACATTTTTTCTAATATAACCCATAGATGAGAACCTAACAAGTACTAACACTTAGTCAGAGTGGACCTGGGAGTAATGGGGATAAAGGGGTATTCTACACTCCCCAGAGCTTCAAAATTAAAACTTCACCATTAAATGCAGTTTAACATTATACCCAGGACACTAAGACCCTCAGCCACTTTCTAGACCATATATGATATAAAGGGTTGGGGATTTGCCATATGGACAATAGTGTTGGGACAATCAGAGGGGGCTTCTCTGGCCTAAATAAGGACAGAAGTGGAGTGTTGCAAGTCATGGACTTGGGCTCTGGTGGGTCCAGACAAAAATTCAAACTAGTAAATTCCCCCCCCCCCGTTGACCCTAATGCTTTTATTCATCCTGTTAGTCACCTAACGGATCCACATGCAGGCCCGTGGTGTAATGGTTATCATCGAAGGAAATGGATTTGGTGACACAGGTTCAAATCCTGCATTTCATACAGCTCTAATAACCTTAGGAAAGGTATGCATTCAACTATTCTCCCTCCAGCTATGGGTAAATTGTAGGGTGGACTGGGCTTTTTAACTTTAGTATTCTCAAGAGTATTATTCCGTAAGTGAACGTAATAGCGCGAGTAGGGATCGAAATCACTCCGATGCCCTAATCCTACACATTACTCCCAGTCATCCGTTATACTTCCATGTGGATTATGCATATAAATCGTGAACAATGAATCGATATACGATTTATAATCATTTTAATTATAATTATCTTCAAGAAATCCAAAAAAACATTAATAAAAACATCTGGTGGGAATCGAACTCGCTCCTCAATGACACTAGTAATGATGTCACAAATATATCCTCGAAAGGCCTCTACCTGTCGCAATAGTCAAAATAATACTGCTAGCTGTTTCTCAGTTGTCGTACGTAATCGCTTGACTCCCTGTCTCTCCGTCGCCGTATGTTTTTATACACACCCGATCTCGTGAGAATTTGCATACGTGCAATATTATTCTCGCCGGTTCGAGATCGCCCATTATTAAAGGTAGTGCTTACAGCAGCCATGTTTCTTTCCTGCGATGCAAGCCAGACTCGTCCGCGCACGCTTTGTGTTCCGAGGTACGTTACTTTCATTACATCTACAAAACATCTGTATCAAGTACTCGTCCACATCGGTATGGATTGCACCAGACTATGGTGAGTATTTGTTTAATACTTAATAATGATAAGCTAATAAGCGCTACTGTTGCAAGGGTACACAAGAAGGGCTCGATACAATTACAATTTCTAAGTAGAGTACAGTTGGTTTGAATTCAGAGTTTTCGTTTCTTCTAAGACTGGTCGGCTTAATTAAGTCATATAACCTAGTCTACCTTACCATTAATCCATTCCTGTGTGGGGTGGCGGAAAGAAATGGATTTATGCATTCCCCCAAGCGCCTGAACGTGAGATGAAAAGCCAACAGCCACATCCCGGATCGGGATTCTAGTCTCCGGTTCAGTTTTTACGGGTATAACCGTTACGCCACGCTTACCTCCAAGAGTAATTTTATGTACAATTACTGGCTATATTTATTTCTGTAAAGAAGTAACACATTTCTGAAAGACCAAATTTTGGAGATGTACTATGTAAATAAGGATATTTTAAGCCTAAGCAATAATGATTCATCGTGAACCTGCGGGATTGCCAAAAAATATATTTACCAATTGATAATCAAATTTGAGTAACTATTTAACCAAGTGAAATAATTTATGTCCAATATTCTCTGACTGTAGATGCGTATAGCGTAAGGTTTATCAACATTCAAAATGGCACCGGTGAACTGAGTTTAGAAGCCGACGGGGTTTCCCTCCGCTCACTTTGCTCGATGCACTGATCTTAAAAACGTTGACGGAGACAAAGACGAGATGAAGAGATGCGGACAAGTATAACATATAAAAAGCAATGTATGAAACTACGATAATGAAACAATTAACGACAAAGTAAATATATATACACGTCAAATATCCAGTTCTGCATTAGTGCAAAAATTATGAAAAACTTTCTTTATATTCAAATATATTTAATAATTAAACTTTAGATAAAATAACATTGACATTCTACTTAAAAACGTCCAGAATTTGTAAGTTTGAAAATTAAACCTATTGAATACACCAGAATTGTTTGTAGCCACTCTACTCAGTCGACATTGGGTAGCCACTCCTAGTGAGAAATAAAAAGAAAATATCAGACATGTGATCAAAGAAAAGATACAACTCACTTCAATATTGTGTTTTAGCCTCCCTTTAGACCGGTTTCAATACAGAAGGGAAGCGGTATTTTTGATTTGATGAGATTACGAAATAACTTCACTTCATTCGCCTTTAAGTTTAAGATGTTACGTATTTGAGGTTTACTAGGTACCTGAAGAATAATCAAGCTAAGTTACAATTACCGTCGAATTGGTAAGACACTGCAACAAGCGATTGTAACTCAATACAATCCAGTATTGTCGCAATTCTACTGCAGACTGACAGGGTATTTATAAAACTCCACAATATCATAGAAACCAATCAGCCAATCGGAACTCAGGGAATGGAATCACCCAAATGCATTAATTGACTATTTTTGATTCTATAAATACCAACTGTCTAGGACACTGCTTGAGTTGGCTTAGCTAGTTGCTGTTATTCAAACCAACAGTTGATTAACTGACTTCAATAGTACCTAACAATTTATTGAATTGTGTTTCACTTCACGCAACGACCCTTAGAAAAAGGCATACATCCATTTGATTTTCCTCAAGTTATACGGGCATAGTCGGTTTATTTAGTATTATCAAGGCAACCAAAGCCGGAAAAGAAAAACTCTGAATTCAAACCAGCTTTTCTCCACTTAAAAATTGACCTTGTCACAACTTGTTCGTGATGAAAGAGCCTGGTAAATACTAACCATTGTTATCAGTTAGTGATTAATTTAACATCAAATTGTGCTGTGAGCACATATTCTCATTACTCTCCCTCCCCCAGCGCCCCTGTCGGTCATTGTTCTTGGTAAATCCTCTGCACGACACCCAGAATCACTACAGAACTGATTATTGTAGGGTTTTTTTGTCGACCTACACTGCTGTGTACATGTGTAGCTGACCACTGTCGAACATCACTTATCAGTTCGTCTTTGCAACCTTACCATCGAGTGTGGAGATGTCTACATCTTGTTTAAAACACATGAATCCTACTGTTGGTTTGAATAACAGCAGCTAAGTACCACTCAAGCAGTGTCCAAGACAGCTGGTATAAATAGGAATCAAGAATGATCCATCCATGAATCTGGGTGACTTGGGTGATTCCATTCCTTGAGCTCTGATTGACTGCTTGATTTGAATGACATTGTGGAGTCTTATATATACTATGTCATTTTGCAGTGGACTTTGTGGCTTTCGGGATTGTATTCAGTTACAACCGTTTGCTGCCTTGTCTTCCCAGTTCGACGGTAATTAGACTTTAATTATTCTTCAGGCATAAGGGCTTGAATTCGATATTTTTCTTTAAAGGAGAATGAGTGATGGTACCCCCACATCTGAGGCTAAATTTCGAAACGGAACGCCTTCCGATAATACAACAAAATATATTATTCCTTATTTCAGATGATGTCGGACAAGACGTACATTATGAAAGGTTATCTGCTACGTAATATTACAAGTTTGCCTCTCCTTTCAAGTAACCATTTGATAAAGTCTGGCACAGGGAAATAAACATACATCATTTCTGAGAAAACCAGGTCGTAAAATATTTAGATGATATAAACATGTTTTTATATTGTTTATCCCCTTTCTCTGAAGTAGCTACGCATTTGCTTCCGGCGCCGAAAATATTTTGAAATCAAAGAAGAAGGAGGTGGGGAATGAAAATACAGTGGAGATTAAATGACGAGATTTCACATGCTGGTTTTCTAGATAAGAAGGCGCTCTCCGTTTACGAAATGAGCTCAACAAAAGAATCTGTTCACAATAATCAGGAAGCGTAATCTAGAATGGCAAGAGTGGAAATGAAAAGAAAACTTAGAGTGGAAGATTACATTTCGCCAAATATCCAGGCGGGGAGCGGCCAGATGGGATATTCTGAGTAAAGTAGGTTTCGTAAATATATAGAGACATCAATTGGTTGAAAAGACATTTCCTGTTTTTTATGACTTACTTTATATACTCTTCCTGGTATTACTACTGTTAATACTACCACCAGAACAATAAAAATATTAATACTACTACCATAATAAAACAACAAACTACTACTACAATAGATATCAGAACACCAAGCAATGTAAACATATATATATATATGTATATGAGAGGTATCCAAAACTTGGTAGTAAGGGATAATTCTATATGTGATTTCTAAGATACACTGTATTATTATTGTATGATCCAGTATGTATAAATACAGTGAATCTTTAAATCACTAAAAAGAGCTCAATGTATAAACTTTTTAGATTATATACAAAGCATAATATATAAGATATATAAGAAAAACCTAATGAGTCAGATATACCTACTAAAAGTTTTGCTTAGTGCTCTTCAAGGCTAATAGAGTGTTTAGTGGATTTGCACTTAACTTAAACAATAAAAGGTAAATGTTCCATGTAAATTCCTTGTCTTTATTGAGTGGGAGTCAGTTTCCTATTTTATTCTTAAGCCTTTTTCCATAACGGAAATATTTTCTCATATTCAAAGCATACAGTAACCTCCATATCATAATTTGTCTATGAGGATGTGAGAGAGGGGTCGACATAGGGATAGTGTGTTTGCGTGAAGAATGTTCTCTATCTCTCTCTCTTATATATATATATATATATATATATATATATATATATATATATATACACACAGAGAGAGAGAGAGAGAGAGAGAGAAGAGGAGAGAAATAAGAAATTAATATGCTTGTATGAGAAAATAGAGCAAAATAGGGAAATAAACTGTTTGTATGAGAAGGAGATAACGAAATCGAAAGACAGAAATCGGCACAGTGTGTGGCTGTGTGTATATATGTATGTATGTATGAGAGAGAAGGAAAGAGTAATATATACAGATAGCGTGTGTACATGAGATAAAGAGAGGGGAGAGGGAAACCGTAAAATACATGTGTTCGTGCGATATATATATATATATGGTAAGTATGTAAACACGATGTGTTTGGCTATGGCTTTTTTGCTGACCAATTTTTGGGAGAATATGTGCTTAATTGAAGTCGTACCTAATTTTGAAAATTAATAATTAATTAATTAGGCGGGAATGCCTATTTAAATGTAAGGCTAAACAAATCGAGAAAAATCAATCTCTGTATGTATATTTCGGCCTATTAGGCCTCATCAGCTGAGCTATAGATAGGAAGACCGCCCTGTTCGTGATTCGAAACAGGACTGTCAAGCTGACAGGCGAGTACCATAACCCCTACACCAAACGGACTTCTTAGATTTTACGATTTGTTTAGAGTAGGTTAATATTCCACTTGTAGTGACTTTTATATATATCACACGAACACATGTATTTTACTGTTTCTCCCCCCTCCCTTTATCTCATGTACACACGCTATCTGTATATGTTACTCTTTCCTTCTCTCTCATAGATACATACATACACGCACCCACACAGTGTCGATTTCTCTCTTTCGTTATCTCCTTCTCAGATACACAATTTATTTCCTAATTTGCTCTCTATCTTTCTCATACATGCAGACCTATATCTTTCTTTCTCTCTCTATATTATATATATATATATATATGTGTGTGTGAGTGTGTGAGTGTGTGTGTGTGTGATCAAGCTCTACTTCTTGTAAACATCTTTCTTTCTTCGTTACCAGTTTTATGGATTCAGAGTAGGCAACGATGGATGCATTGAAACAAAGCACATTATCGCTAACGTCCCACGCAACATCGTTACTAGCAGTGGCGGCGGTGGCGTCATTAGCAGTTCGTTTAAATCTACGTACACAAAGTTTGTTTAATAACTTTCAGTCTTCATACACTCCAACAAAACATCCGTTTTGGTTACTTACGTGGACTTTGTTTGGACTAAAGCCAGTGAATCTCTTCAGAAAGCTACATTTAGTAAATATTTACTAGAAAAATACGTAAATTCATCCTCTTCACTTGAAGGATAAGTATTTTGACAAGAAAACAGTTTTTCTTGGGCATCTTAGTGTTATAGTGTGCAAGTTACTTCATGACCGTCCAGTTCCTTATCCATTTTGGAGGCAAAGAAAAATAAATGCG
This sequence comes from Doryteuthis pealeii, assembly GCA_023376005.1. Classification (NCBI taxonomy): domain Eukaryota; kingdom Metazoa; phylum Mollusca; class Cephalopoda; order Myopsida; family Loliginidae; genus Doryteuthis; species Doryteuthis pealeii. Next base: position 12,023,119 of record CM042146.1, read on the forward strand.
ATGCTATTCAATGTAAGTACGCAGCTAGAAAGCCAAAAACTTACAAAAATTGAATCATACGATTCATAGATTGTTAGTCAGAACTCTGTCACCCACGATACAAAAAAAGATGTTTATTTCTCTCAGTGCCATTAGATTAAAAAACATAGGTATTAAAGGAATTAAACCGAGCATACATGGCTGGTGAGGCAGAAGGAACACTATCTTTCAGAAAGAAATTTATTTTTGGTAAACTCAGATATATATATATATATATATATATATATATATATACATATATATATATATAGTGGTATATTTTTGCTAACATATTTGCCGGGCTTTATCTTACCGTAGGTGTTTACTAATAGTGTATATATGTATATAAGTAAGAATATAAAAGGTTTTTACTAATATATATATATATATATATATATATATATATATATATATGTGGAAATACGGTGAGGGAATTAATCCGACAATATGAGAAGAAAATATTTTAAAAATATAACAAACACAGGATGTTATGATTAGGAGAAACAATTTTATGTTTCAATACTTAAGCATTTCGGTATATTGTACCATCTTCAGGACACTTAAATAATGTTTATGTGAGGGACAAAATGATAGATGTTAAGTGTTTAGTGAATGAGTGAATATGATGTTATTAACCGTTAATTTTTATATGCGCGTTTGTTTACGAAAGCCAATGACGTGATCATTGCATGTGCAAAAATGTAAGGTGAAGATCATAAGATGACACATGCATGAACGTGAATAGGCGGAGAACGAAAAGTTAAAGATATGACGTCATATTCATTTGCTTTTGTCCAATCCAACAGTATACTGACTGACTTCAATATACTCTTCTTACAATATTTGTGCAGCATGCTGGACTCCTTAGCATCGGTAAGACAACCATATTAGGCGAAGGAAAACTCTAAATTAAAACGAGCTGTACTCTGCATAAATATTGACATTATGTCATATGTTACCGTTAGTGGAGAGATTGAGCAGATACATACTTGTGCAGAATGCGAAGAATTTTATTTTGAAAAATTGTCAAAATCGTGGTTGTATTTAGAAACGATGTGTTTGGCTCATTAATACAAAGCCTAAGATCGAGATATTGGATCATTATGTTGAAGAAGTTTGGATAAATTAAAACACGATTTTAACTTTAATTTGAATTAATTTAAAATTCAAATTTACTGTAAAATTTAGCATGACTATCTGAAATTAATCAAGTTTGTGGACGAAGACATCGATCTGTGCTTCGTATTTGTAAAAGAAAACGATACAACATAACTGGATGATTTGGTTTCGTTTGTTTTATTTTACGGCATATCAACCTCAGTGGGTCATTTAATGCCGATAAAGTTTTGAAATAAATCAATTCTTAATGAATAATACAATTTTTTTTATAAATAGACTTTTCTATTTAACCCATAGATGGGACCCTAACAGGTACTACTACTCCGAGTCAGAGTGAACCAGGGAGCAATGGTGATGAAGGGGTGCTCCACATTCCCCAAACCTCCAAAACTGGAACTTCGCCATCAGATAGAGTTTAACGTCATTCCCAGGACATGTAGACCCGCAGCCACCGCTTTCTAGCACCCATATGATAAAAAGGGGTTGGGGCTTGCCATAAGGGTAATAGGGTTGGGAATGGATGTTTTGTATAATTGCAGTAGAAAATATGAATTTGATGTATAAATTGAATATGTTACCTGGAATCATAATTGCTTAAAGAAGGATTGTGTTATTTACTGAATAAACCCAATGAGCCTGATGTCCAATGAAACCAACCTAAAATAAACTTTAACACAACGACATAATGAGATGTTTTAGCGCGCTCACGAGTGAAATGTCATGAGATTTTATCTGGAACTTTTGGCCTAAATGCAATGAATCACGCCATGTATAAAAAAAAAAAACACTGAACTACTCTTATTTGAAATGAGAGTATGTTTTGCGATTGTTGTTTTTCCCGCATTTGAATAATTTAACCAAAGAAAATAGTTTTGTGAAATCCCGTTTCAAATTATGAAGTAAAAAAAATATAAAAATAAAATACTTATTTCCTAATGCTAGAACCGGCCTACAGAGATGGTGATTTGCGCAGTACGAAAATGTCACAAGTGATTTGAGCATTTAGAAAGTGACAGAAAAATTACCATGGACGACCCCGAATCCCAAATCACAAGTATTGAGTTTTCAGCAAACGCCGGTCCCATTGAGAATGTGCACGTTTCGGTAACATGAAAGCATCACGTGACTGCTAGTGAAAACCTGGGAACCCATAAACTTACATCGCTCTAATCCACTTCGGAAACTGTATCTGTCTCCTAGCAGGAAGTTCGCAGCCATCTTTTGAATGAGACCGGGCAAGACGAATTAACGCATATTTGTTTATATCTCAACTAATAGATCCCTTAATCTACAACACAAGCCTGCTTGAGTATCTATATAGAGATGGGTATCATACACATAAAATATATCATAAAATACTGAGATATTTTAAACGAGGCGGAAGCTACTATACAGAAGATTTCCCGACGTAAAGACGTAGTGAAATAGACGTAGTGAAATAGTCTCATTACGAGCAACCCTTTTCAGATAGCTGAACAATTAGATTTAGATTTGAGATAAACTATTGCTTTATTTCATTTTTAATAAACAATTGCCATCTAAGAAATAATATTTTACAATGACAATTGTAGAATAATCATACTTACCGTCGAATTGGCAAGACAAGACAGCAAGCAGTCGTAACCCAATACGATTCTGGCATGCTGTAAAGACCACTGCAAAGTGTCAGGATTTATGGAACCTCAAAGGATCATACAAACCAATCAGCCAATAAGTACTCAGGGAATGGAATCACCCAAATGCATGAGTGGACTGTTCTGAATTCCCATAAGTACCAGTTGTCTTGACAGTGGTTCAGTTGTGCTTGGCCAGTCATATTGTTCAAACCAATAGTAGACTGACTGACTGACTGACTTCAATAACAATGAGATGAAATCAGGTAAATATAAGAGGAACATGACTGGTTAGTTGGTTAGCTGATTTTACGGCATGTCAACCCTTGTTGGGTCATTTTATGCCGAAGACGTTTTGTTTTATTCATTCTCGTTGGCTATTCAGTTTTCACACATATTTTTAAAACACGTTTTTTGTGAACTATTTTTTTATCTATTTAACTTAAAGATGGTACCCTAACAGGTACTACCACTCCGAGGCAGAGTGGACCTGGGAGTAATGTCAAGGAAGCGTTACTTCATAATTCCAAAAGTACCAAATTGAAACTTCACTATTAACGTCCTTTCAACGTCATAGCCAGGACAGAAGCATAACTGGAGAGTGCCGGCTAAGTAATGATGTGAATATGAATTTGTCGAAGGTTAGTAAGTTATTTCTCTAAGCCTAAAATCCTTAAAAGTTGTAAGCAAGGGGAGCAACTCCTGCTTGACCAGTTTGAGTAAGGCAAACTCTAGCGTAGAGAGGAACGAAAACGAGCGTTAAGTACGATTTGTTTGTTTGTTTGTTTTGTTTTACGGCATATCAACCTCAGTGGGTTATTCAATGCCGATAAAGTTTTGAAATAAATCAATTCTTAATGGATAATACAATTCTTTTATAAATACATTTAACGTCATTCCCATGACATGTAGACCCTCAGTCACCGCCTTCTAGCACCCATCAGATAAAAAAGGGGTTGGGGCTTGCCATAAGGGCAATAGGGTTGGGAAAATCATATAGGTGCTAGGGCTTGACGTGACCAGCCGATTGATCGGAGGGGGGCCTCTCCGACCGCCCGTCTAGCCCAAGATAGGGCCAAAGATTAAGTATGAGGAAACTGGTATAATATAAGATTCAGAAAAGCATTATAATACTCATTGATATTTCCAAACACTATATAGATACTTAATGACATTGCTGGAAAAATATGAAGACCTACGTGAACAATGCGTCAGAAACGGATGGATAACAGATGTATTTCCCATTGAAGTCGGATGTCGGGGATTTATTACCAACTCAACCTCGGCATTTTTATCTAAACTTGGACTTTCTCTACCAGACAAGAGGAAATACTTAAAGATTCAAGAGAAAGCTCTAACCGCATCAGCGTGGATATGGCAGTCCTATATTGTGATATCAAACCGACAAAGTCTGGTGGTATCGTGAGATACTGCTGGGGCGCTCTGGGTTAGTGGTAATGATGCTTCGGCCCCGAAACTATGCCTGAACCCAGTCATCATCTGATGAAGGCTTTGTTGGTTGCAATGCTACTGTGTAAATAGCAGTCATTGTATGAAGATTATTAGCACGTTGTCACTGAATATTTAGTTCTCAGTCTCTCTTCTTACCCATACCGTTTCTCCCGAAAGCGGAAAATGAGTCATCCTCAAATACGCATGCGTGGTAAACAACGGTGTCGATTCAAAAAAAAAATCACCTTTTGATCCTTCTAACAAAAGCAAATCGAACCCTTGAATCTAATCGACTTTCTGACAATATATGAAGCTGCTGATACTCTCGATTCTTAAGATATTTTGCTGATTAACAATGCGGTGTTCCCCTGTCTCCTTGTAAATGCAAGGTTACGGTGACCCTATTGTATATTTAACAATGCACTAAACATTTACCTACTCCCACGTATACGATGACACATAAATGGGATGTCTATATTTAACGTTTCTACATTTTAGAAATGCCTGCTTTTAAAAGTGTCGCTAAATGCATGAGCTTTGATGAGATATGAAAAAAAAAGGCATACCGAATATTTCGATAAAGGACAGCAATTACAGTATCTAAATGCATTCAGTAATTAAAATGCATCGGTTGTCACGTGAAATCTTCAGGCAATAGAGGTAAATCAAGGCGACAGTTCGCTACATATTCATTTAAATTTATAGATGTGCTCAACACACACACACACACACACACACATATATATATATATATATATATGTGGGGGGGGGTAGCGTATATATATATATAAATTTAGAGAGAGGGGGGATGGAAGTGGTATTTACATATGAAATATTCTCGAAAACATTCAGAAGAAACGTTAACACAGCAGAAACTGTTTTCACCAGTCATCCTCTTCGTAAAATAGGCATTATACTAAAAGGTACAATGTTCGAACCCCCCCCCAAAAAAAAACAAAAAACAAAAAAAACAAGTATTTCAGTAATTATTTTGTATAAAAAATCGATAACATAATCTGTAAAAAACAAACAAAAATGCATAAAATCTATTACCTCAAAATTAACACTTTCTTTCATATATATATATATATATATATATATAATATATTAGTAACTTGAAGTCAAATACAATGCGCATGAAAAATAAAAACAGATGTTATTTGTCTTTTTTTTTGTCTTTTTGTTTTTATTTTTATACGCATTGTAATTGCCTTCAAATCATTAATATATTATAACATACTTAACAATGCTTCAAGCAAATTACCAATTACTTTCATATATATATATATATATATATATATATATATATATATATATATATATATATATATAAAATGGAAAGGAATCAGACGGTACGTAAATATGAAAAATGTGAAAAAAAACAAAAAAAAACAAATTTGTTTAGGAATTAATAAATTGTTCTACTTAATTTTATTGAACAGCACAATTTAATTGCTAATAAAACAGGCTTAGAAATTGGTTATTCTGTGGTTATAGATAATATATTAATAATTAATAGATATATAATCACAAAATGACTGATTTTTAAGTATTTTTCTTTACCAATTATATATAAATGTATAATGATTTGGGGGAAGCAGCATAGACATTTTGATTAATAAATAATACTTAATAATATTATATTTCAGTGTAATTTCCATCATACGTGATACATTCCTAGACTAAATAAATAGAGACATCCATTCTAACAGCATTCACACTTTCTCTGGTGAAGCGGTCTTGTGTTATGAATTCAAGAATAATAATTTGGGTTATTTTCTACATAAACCATGATCGGAATTTAAAATGCACGAACAACTCTGTCTAGTGATATTTGTTATATATATATATACATAAAAAATGAAACGGGTTTTACATGATAAGTACAGGAATTTATACCGGGAAAGTAATATCGATTTTATATTTTTTAGATGGATTTCTACTCTATAACGTTCTATTGTGTTTTATTATAATTATCTTCTTATTGTTTTTGGTCTGTCTTCATTTTTTATGTTTCTATCTCTACTAGTATTCCTGCGAAAAGATCGACGTTTGCATGTTGAAGAAGTGATATTTCCCTCCAAAAATACAAGTAAAAAAAACAAATTTGAAAGACACGAGAGAGAAAACTTCAGAGACACCATTAAAGAACGTATAATTCGTTGATTGCTTATCTACGGGAATATTCACTGCTTTTGTAAGAGCTGAATCAACACACTCTACTCTCCTCCGCCACCGTTGCCTGCAGATCTCCACTACATCAAACGAATTTTAATTGATGAACATGTATTAGACGCTATAATGGTCGTCCTTGAATCAAAATCAACTCAAGAGTTCCATACGCATTCGACCATTATTATCGCCTCGAGATGCGTTTCCAATTCCAGCTTGTTTAAAATTTTTCCCTACGAGTACCCCAATGTATTTTTGTATATTACACTATTGAAATTCGCGCGCTGTTCAGTGTAGAGTTACGTACATCTCAGAATACATTTAAAGGATTGTCTTCATACGTTTATTTATTTTATCTATTTATTTATTATTATTTTTTTGCCACTCAACTTTTTGTAGTCTTTTATCGATAACATTAAATGCCAGTTGTTTTAGGCATTTCAATTGTTTTATAAAAGGTGCAATGCAACGGAACATGACAAATGAAGTCGATTAATGCATCCATCCTCTTTACTATTTTAATTAGGCAAAAGTTCATCTCGTCCTTTCTCTGAATTTCCGCCATTTTAAATTAGAAATTATTCATATTAAAATTTCTGGAAAATGATGGCCATTTTTATATTTAGTTTGAATTAAATGTCGACCATTAATTTCAGCCAACCTGGTTGAAAAAAAAATGTTGATTTGCAAAGGAAATTTATGGATTCTTTTCTAGAATTGAATCATTTATTTAAACTGATATCTTACAATTCATTTTTATGAATATCTTAATTTAGAGATCTTGATTTATTAAATCCAAAGTTTTCCTTTTCCTACTCTGGTTACCAAACCAAGGTTAACGATCATTGTCTGTCCCATTATTTACCCACAGTTGAGGTTGAATAGTTGGATACATACTACACTGTAACTGGATGATTTACTATGAGCATACATGTATTAATTCCTTTAAAACGATCGTAATTAGAATCTGTTTTTTAAAATATCTTGATCAATTGCTTTTATGAAGAAATCCCATGTAAATCAGATTAGGAATTCTTAAATCCCTACTTAAACTTACTTGGGCTGTATTCTCAGCAGAGGAATAAGAAATCCACTAATAATTGTGTCCAAAGATTGACACTAAATTACATCTGATGATGATACTACAATTCTTAATATCTGTAGAGTGTGTAGTAGCCCTTCATTGCAATTGATTCCAAATCTATCCAGACCCGGGATGGTAATACATCTTAAGGTTCGATCTATACATCAAATAAAATAAAGTAAAGTCAAGTCGTCGGGATGGCCTAGAGTCGGTATCAGCCAATCAGCGAGGGAATCTATCCCCTTTTCACTAGTGCCTGACCAAGGAGATTGTTTAAGCGTCTGAAGTGGCGCACCACACCTACTATCAGCTCCTTACTTTACCGCACAGATCCCTATGCTACTCATACGTTGAGTTAGCGAGGGTCGGTATCGACTACTTTTCGGATTCCACAACCAACAAATGCAATATATATATATATATACATATACATATATATATATATATATATATACCAACCCCCCTTCACACGAGTAGGATGTGACACAAGGTCAATTTCTTAATGGGAGTTTAACAGGTTTGAATTTAGAGCTTTCCTTCTAGACAGGTTACATAGTCAAGGTTAAAGATCCCGGTCCGCCCTACTATTTACCCATATCTGGAGGGAGAATAGGATTCATACCTTTCCAAAGGGCATTAACGCTATGTGAAATGCAAACTGTTTCACTCCAGGATTTGAACTCGGATCGACGAGTCCATTTCCTACGACCTTAACCATTACACCACACACATCTATACGATGTAATGAAGTAAACATAGATTAAGACAAACGAGCAGAAATTAGTAATTTCTTTAAAGTTTTTCTTAATGATTGTCTGGCAAAATTCATCAACAAATTCAATATTGCTCTCGTGATTGTGATATGTTTAAAATAATGTTTGTACGTATTTGCTACAATATTTGCCGCATTTCAGTTTCACCAACGTTATATTTAAGACAACATTCTCGTTCATTTTTGTTCTTTGTCTGGCTTCTTAGGAAAATATAAATTAAGAAATAAAAATTCATCATTGTGAGCGCATATGTTTGATTCTCTTCATAAATATTCGAGCAACGTACGTTAAATTGAAATGATAATGAATTATTCAAAGTGATTTTCGCTTTCCATTATTTATACGTATTGTTAAAAAAAAACAGGGCCAATAAATATATTGCAAATATTACATTGTTGATAGAACCAGCTCTTTTTCTCCAAAAATAATAACGGTGCCACTACCAACATCACTAGTGCTTTTGCTGTTATCATTTATAGAGGTAGAAGGAGAAGAAGAAGGAGTATAAGGAGAAGAAGAAGAAGGAGGATGAGGAGAAGAAGAAGAAGGAGGATGAGGAGGAGAAGAAGGGGGATGAGAAGGATGAGAAGAAGAAGAAGGGGGAATGAGAGGAGAAAGGGGGATGAGGAGGAGAAGAGGAGAGGAGTAAGGAAGAAGGAGGAGTATGAGGAGTAAGAAGAAGAAGGAGTATGAGGAGAAGAAGAAGAAGGAGTATGAGGAGAAGAAGAAGAAGGAGTATGAGGAAAGAAGAAGAAGAGGATGAGGAAGAAGAAGGAGGAGGAGGAGGAGAAGAAGGGGGATGAGAAGGATGAGAAGAAGAAAGGGGGATGAGGAGGATAAGAAGAAGGAGTATGAGGAGAGAAGAAGAAGGAGTATGAGAGATAAAGAAGAATGAAGGAGAATGAGGAGAAGAAGAAGAGAGAGGAGGAGGAGAAAAGAAGGGGGATGAGAAGGATTAGAAGAGAAAAGAAGGGTCGGATGAGGAGGAGAAGAAGAAGGAGTATGAGGAGGAGAAGAAGAAGGAGTATGAGGAAGAAGAAGAAGGATGAAGAAGAAGGATGAGAAGAAGAAGGAGTATGAGGAGGAGAAGAAGAAGAAGGATGAGAAAAGAAGATGAGAAGAAGAAGAAGGGGAATGAGAAGATGAGAAGAAGAAGAAGGGGATGAGAGGATGAGAAGGGGGATGGGAGATGAGAAGAGAAAAAGGAGGATGAGAAGAAGGGGGAAAAAAGGAGGATGAGAAGAAGAAAAAGGAGGATGAGAAGAAGAAAAAGGAGAGAGAGAAGAAAGAGAGAAGAAGAAAGAATGAGAATGAGAAGAAAAAGAATGAGAAGAGAAGAAGATGAAGAAGAAAGAGAATGAGAAGGAGAAGAAAGAAGATGAAGGAGGATGATGATGATGAGGAGAAGAAGAAGTGAAGGAGGAGAAGAAGAAGAAAAGGAGGAGGAGGAGAAGAAGAAGATGAAGGAGGGAGGAGGAGAAGAAGAAGATGAAGGAGGAGGAGGAGAAGAAGAAGATGAAGGAGGAGGAGGAGGAGAAGTAGAAAGGCATGAGGAGGGAGAAGAAGAGAAAAAGGAGGATTGAGGAGAAGAAGAACAAGGCCAGGGGAGGAAGAAGAAAAAGAGGAGGGAGGATGAGAAAAAGAAGTAGGATTGAAAGAGTAGGAGGATGCAGGGAAAATAAGTAGGAGGATGGGGAGAAAGAAGTAGAGGATGGGGTAGAAGAAGTAGGAGGATGGGGTAGAAGAAGCTAAGAAAAGAAGTAGAGGAAGAGAAGTGATAAGGAGAGAGAGGCGTTAAAAGAGAAGAAAAAAACGATGCAAGGAAGGATAAAAGTTACAAGATCAAGAAAAAATTTGAAAGAATAAAATAAAAAAGAGAAACAACAGAACAAAAAAATTAACAAAAAGTAAAACAAAAAATATAACAAGACCCCCCCAAAAAAAAAAAACAAAAAAAAACAAGACGACAATAAAATAAAAATTAAAGCATGAACAACAATGAAAAACAAGAACATGAACAAGAAACCTGAAGAAACCTTAAAATAAAAAAAAGTAAATCAAGAAAAAAACAAAAACAAAAGACGAAGAAACATGAGGAAAAAGAAAAAAGAATACATAGACAATACAAAAAAAAAATCCAGCCACATTTTATATAGGTTGACAACTTTTGAAAAAATAAAAACTGGAAATATTGGATTAACAGGAATAAAAGTAAAGAAAACATCCGAATCGTAGTTGGGGGCATAAAAAATTGGTGAGTTAATTAATACACAGAGGAGACGGTAATAAACAAATGAACTTTCAGACTGGGTAAACAACACACAACGATTAAAGGAACGGTAAAAATTACTTTTGGAGTTCCTCTCGTGACTCAAGAAAATAAACAAAATGAGTGAAAAACAGGAAGCAAATGAGGATCTTAGGAGGCTGAGGAAAATAAAAATTGAATCAACTGATAGAAGAGACGGCTCGATTTTTATTGGACTATTGGCTAGACATTAAAAAAAATTAAGGCAAAATAAACAGCGAAGTAGAAAACCACAAGTTTATCTCAAAGTTATTAACTTATTATCTTATATATATATTAGGGCACCACCTCAGCCATGATCAGGATGCGACACAAGGTCAATTAGCTTGGCGAAAGTAAGCAACTTTGAATTCAGATTTTTAATGAAGGAATCCTGGTGGCTGGAATAGACTGGACATGCAATACTCCGATTTGTCCATTATTTAGGCTAGCTCCAAAGTTTCACTGAGTCCCAATCCAATCAATCGGTTGGTCACATCAAGCCCTAGCACCTATATGAGTTGTCTTAACGCTATTGCCCTTAGAAGGAAAGACCCACCTTTTTATCTTATAAGTGCTTTAGAATGCGTAGACTTGAGGGTTTTATTGTCTAGTGTATGACGATTAAACGCATAGTGCATGAATAATTCAAAACTTAAGTCCAATTGACCGTCGAATGGTAAACACGGACAAACAAGCGGTTGTAACTCAATACAAAACGATATTGTTGAAAATTCTACTGCAGAATGACAGGAGATTTATAAAACTCCACAATATTGAAACCAGAAGCCAATCAGAACTCAAGGAATGGAATCCCCCAAATGCATTGAATGGATCATCTTGATTTTTTATAATACCTAGCCATTCTGCCAGTTTAGAAAATTGCACAAAACGGGTTCGCATATAGTTAAACAACCGCTTGTTGCTGTTTCTTACCAATTCGACGGTAATTGCGAACTTAGTTTGATTATTCATTCATTTCCCCTCCTAGTAGACTAACTGACTTCAATACATAAAATAGTGAAGTTTCCAGTTCTGGAACTCTGCGAAGTGTGCAGATACCTTTCATTGCCATTACTCCCAGCGTCTACTCTGACCCGGAGTTGTAAAATGTGTTTTTAAAAAAATTAAACCCATCAAGATTAATAAAACAAAGGGTATTCAGCATTAAAAAAACGTTAGAACGGTTGACATGCCGTAAAAGCAACCAACCAACCAAAACTGGTAGCCTTTGCAAGTGGTAAATGAATACAATTGGTAAAGCCATGAACATGAATATATGCAAACCCACCATCGGCGGGAGGGATGGCTATAATTAACGGCGATCTTCAGGGGGCATCCCCCAGGCAAACACCTTCCCCCTCGATTTAAAGGGGCCAGGGGCTGGCGTTTAATTGCCAGTGCCTGAGGCGCACCTTGAGGGGGAATGCCGGACGGGATCAGCGCAATTTCACCCGCCATCCATGAGCTTTGATTTGTGGGTGGTTCCACGTTAAAGCCGCCTTGTGCCTAAACCCGTAACAAGTGGTAGAGGTAAATTAATGAACATGAATATAGATTTTCTCATGGTGTTATATGTAATGAACAGAAACACGTGCTCAACCAGGATTTCTAAATAGGGTCGCCAATTCTATTTCTTTTTAAATAATGCGTCGTTTTTCCCAACGTGCATTCACTCAAGTGCCAACCAGTGATGTAAATCGGCGCGAGTTTTGAAAAACACAGGTTACTTAAAATGCCAAAGTTGATTCGCCTCCGATCAAATTGTGACAAGTGACACTTTGTAAATAAAAGAGGGTAACATTCTTTTTCTCTTTTTTAAGTATTGAAAAAAATCCAATCTCTATGTAGAAGCTGGCTTACAGGCATAGCATTATTAAGCCGAAAAATTCTAGGGACTGTGGGCCAGGAGAAAAAAAAAAGACAGGGGTAGCCCGGAATGTGTCAGGTCCCAACTAAGAAGCAAATTAACAAAGATACAAAGAAAGAAACAATAAAAAGGGTACTGCTTTGAAACGCTCCTCACTCGAACACAATAAAATGAAGATATTTCCCATCAGCACAAGGGAATTTGAAAATCCACATTCTTCTTTCATAAATCGCAAACGAGGAAAATAAAAAAATGAGGACCAAGGGCATGTTTGATTGTAAACAGAACTATACTTTTACTTTTTTTGTTTTGTCTATAATCATTTGTTACGGAGGTCTAACCCTGTCTTTTTTTTTTCTCCTGGCCCACAGTCTAGAATTTCTTTCTTTCAATAATGCCTATTGCTGACACGCAGCTTCTACAAGAGATTTGTGGATTTTTTTCAATTACTTAAAAAAGAGAAAAAGAATGTTACCCTCTTTATTTTACCAAAGTGTCACTTGTCACATTTTGATCGGGGCCGAATCACTTTGGCATTTAAGTAACCTGTGTTTTCAAAACCTCGCGCCGCATTTACATCATCTGGTTGGCACTTTGAGTGTATTGCCAACGTTGCGAAACGACCATGTTATTTAAAGAAATAAGAATGGCGACCCTATTTGTAGAATCCTGGTCTGAGGAGTGTTTCGTTCAATTACATATAACACTCATGAGAAAATCATATATGCATGTTCATTATATTTACCTTCGTACCCCACTGTGTACGGGTTAGGCCACAGGCCTATAACGTGGGACCACCCACAAATTCAAAGCTCATGGATGGCGGTTGTGAAAAATTGCGTCGATCCCACGCTCGGCATTCCCCCTCAAGGGGCGCCTCAGGCCAACTGGGCAATAAACCCAGCCCATGCCCCCTTAATCTGAGGGGGAAGGTGTTGCCTGGGGGAATGCCCCCCGAGATCGCCGTTAATTATATGCAATCCCTCCCCCGATGGGTGGGTTTGCATATATTCATGTTCATGGCTTTTTACCAATGTATTCATTACCATGCAAAGGCTACCATTGGTTGGTTGGTTGGGCTTTTACGGCATGTTCAAAACCGTTCTACGTTTTTTTAATGCTGAATACCTTTGTTTTATTATTCTGATGGTATACTCAATTTTTTAAAAACACATTTTAACAACTCCGGCGTCAGAGTAGACCTGGGAGTAATGGCAATTGAAGGTATCTGCACACTTCCAGATTCAAGAACTGGAACTTCACTATTATATGTATGAGTCAGTTAGTCTACTAGAAGGGGAAATGATGAATAATCTAAACAAGTTCCAATTACCTGTCGAATTGGTAAGACACAGCAACAAGCGGTTGTAACTCAATGCGAACCCGTTTTGTTGCAATTCTACTGCAGAAAATGCTAGGTATTATAAAAAAATCAAGATGATCCATTCATGCATTTTGGGGGATTCCATTTCTTGAGTCTGATTGGCTTCTTGCGTTTCAATATTGTGGGTTTTATAAATATATCCTGTCATTCTGCCAGTTAGAATTTCAACAATATGCGTTTGTATTTGAGTACAACCGCCTTGTTGTCGTGTCTTACCAATTCGACGTAATTGGAACTTAGTTGATTATTCATCCACTATGAGTTAACTCATACCTAGGACAATAAAACCCTTAGTCTAACAGCATTCTAGCACTTATAAGATAAAAAGATTGGGTCTTTCTCGTAAGGGCAATAGCTTAAGACAAATCATAAGGTGCTAGGGCTTGCATGTGACCAACGATGATTGGATGGGACTCGGATGAACTTTGGACAGCCTAAATATGGACAAATCGGAGTATTGCATGCACGTCTATTCAGCCCCAGGATTTCCTTTCGCTTAAAAATCGGAATTCAAAGTTGTGCTACTTCGCCAAAGTAATTGACCTTGTGTCGACATCCTGATCATGGCTGAGGTGGTGCCTTTAATATATATATGAAGAAATAAGTAATAAACTTTGAGCATTAAAACTTGTGTTTTCTACTTCCGCTGGTTTATTTTGCTTATTTTTTTATGTCTAGCCAATAGTTCCCATAAATCGAGGCCGTCTTCCCTTTCTTATCAAGGGTTGATTCAATTTTTATTTTCTCAGCCTCCAAATCCTTCATTTGCTTCTGTTTTCACTCATTTGTTATTTTTCTTGAGTCACGAGAGAGAACTCCAAAAGTGATTTTACCGTTCCTTTATCGTTGTGGTGTTGTTTACCAGTATGGGGAAAGTTTCATTGTTATTACCCGTCTCCCTCTGTTGTATATAATAACTCACCATTTTTTATGCCCCCAAACTACGATTCGGATAGTTTTCTTTACTTTATTCTGTTAATCAATAATTTCCGAGTTCTTTATTTTTCAAAGTTGTCACCTATATTAAATGTGGTGGATTTTTTTTTTGTATTGTCTCTTGTATTCTTTTTTCTTTTATCCTTCATTGTTCGTGGGTTCGTCTTTTCGTTTGTTTTTTTCTTGATTTTACTTTTTTTTTATGTTAAGGTTTCTTCCAGGGTCTCTTGTTCATGTCTTTGTTTTTTCTTGTTGCTTTCATCTTTATTTATTTATGTGTCGTTCTTGTTTTTTGTTTGTTTTTTTTGGGGGGGGTCTGTTATATTTTTTTGTTTTTTACTTTTTTGTTATTTTTGTTCTTGTTGTTTCTCTTTTTATTTTTTCTTTAAATTTTTTCTTGATCTATGTACTTATTCCTTTCCTTGCATTCGTTTTTTTCTTCTCTTTAACCCTCTTCTTCTCCTTATCCTTCTCTTCCTTCTACTTCTTTTCTTACTTCTTCTACCCATCCTCCTACTTCTTCTCCCCATCCTCCCTACTTCTTCTCCCCATCCTCCCCTACTTATTTCCTCATCCTCCTACTTCTTTCATCCCTACATTCTTTTTCTCATCCTCCTCCTCCTTTTTCTTCTCCCTCCTGCCTTGTCTTCTTCTCCTCATCCGTCCTTTTTCTTCTTTCTTCTCCTCCTCATGCTTGCTACTTCTCCTCCTCCTTCCTCCTTCATCTTCTTCTTTTCTCCTCCTCCTCCTTCATCTTCTTCTTCTCCGCCTCCTTCCTCATCTTCTTCTTCTCCTCCTGCCTCCTTTTCTCTTCTTCTCCTCCTTCATCTTCTTCTTCTCCTTCATCATCATCATCTCCTTCATCTCTTCTTCTCCTTCTCATTCTCTTTCTCTTCATCTTCTTCTCTTCTCATTCTTTTCTTCTTCTCATTCTCATTCTTTCTTCTTCTCACTTCTCTTCTCATCCTCTTTTCTTCTTTCTCATCCTCCTTTTTCTTCTTCTCATCCTCCTTTTTCTTCTTCTCATCCTCCTTTTCTTCTTCTCATCCTCCTCATCCCCTTCTCTCATCCTTCTCACCCCCTTCCTTCTTCTTTTCTCCCCCTTCTTCTTCTTCTCATTCCTTCTTCTTCATCCTTTCTCTTCTTCCTCCTCATAACTCCTTCTTCTTCTCACCTTCTTCTTCATCCTTTCTTCTGCTTCTCCTCATACTCTTCTTCTTCTCCTCTCATCTCTTCTCTTCCCTCCTCCATCCCCCTTCTTCTTCTTCCACCTTCTCATCCCCCTTCTTCTCCTCCTCATCCTCCTTTCTCTTCTTCTCCTCATTCTCCTTCTCTTCTTCTCTCATACTCCTTCTCTTTCCCTCCTCATACTCCTTCTTCTTATCCTCCTCATCCCCCTTCTTTCTTCTTCTCATCCTTCTCATCCCCCCTTCTTCTCCTCCTCATCCTCCTTCTTCTCTCCTCCTCATCCTCCTTCTTCTTCTTCTCCTCATACTCCTTCTTCTTCTTTCTCCTCAACTCCTCTTCTCTTCTCCTCATACTCCTTCTTCTCTTCTCCTCATACTCCTTCTTCTCTTCCTCTATTATCCTTCTCTTCTCCTCCTCATGCCCTTCTTCTCCTTCCTCATCCCCCTTCTTCTTCTTCTCATCCTTCTCATCCCCTTCTTCTCCTCCTCATCTCCTTCTTCTTCTTCTCCTCATCCTCCTTCTTCTTCTTCTCCCTTATACTCTTCTTCTTCTCCTTCTACCTCTATAAATGATAACAGCAAAAGCACTAGTGATGTTGGTAGTGGCACCGTTATTTATTTTGGAGAGAAAAAGACTGGTTCTATCAAAATGTAATATTTGCAATATATTTATTGGCCCTGTTTTTTTTTAACAATACGTATAAATAATGGAAAGCGAAAATCACTTGAATAATTCATTATCATTTCAATTTAACGTACGTTGCTCGAATATTTATGAAGAGAATCAAACATATGCGCTCACAATGATGAATTTTTATTTCTTAATTTATATTTTCCTAAGAAGCCAGACAAAGAACAAAAATGAACGAGAATGTTGTCTTAAATATAACGTTGGTGAAACTGAAATGCGGCAAATATTGTAGCAAATACGTACAAACATTATTTTAAACATATCACAATCACGAGAGCAATATTGAATTTGTTGATGAATTTTGCCAGACAATCATTAAGAAAAACTTTAAAGAAATTACTAATTTCTGCTCGTTTGTCTTAATCTATGTTTACTCATTACATCGTATTAGATGTGTGTGGTAATGGTTAACTCGTAGGAAATGGACTCGTCGATCCGAGTTCAAATCCTGGAGTGAAACAGTTGCATTTCACATAGCGTTAATGCCCTTTGGAAAGGTATGAATCCTATTCTCCCTCCCAGATATGGGTTAAATAGTAGGGCGGACCGGGATCTTTAACCTTGACTATGTAAACCTGTCTAGAAGGAAAGCTCTAAATTCAAACCTGTTAAAACTCCCATTAAGAAATTGACCTTGTGTCACAATCCTACTCGTGTGAAGGGGGGTTGGTTATATATATATATATATATATTTATGTATATGTAATATATATATATATTGCATTTGTTGGTTGTGGAATCCGAAAAGTAGTCGAACCGACCCTCGCTAACTCAACGTATGAGTAGCATAGGGATCTGTGCGGTAAAGTAAGGAGCTGATAGTAGGTGTGGTGCGCCACCTTTCAGACGCTAAAACAATCTCCTTGGTCAGGCACTAGTGAAAAGGGGATAGATTCCCTCGCTGATTGGCTGATACCGACTCTAGGCCATCCCGACGACTGACTTTACTTTATTTTATTTGATGTATAGATCGAACCTTAATATGTATTACCATCCCGGTCTGGATAGATTTGGAATCAATTGCAATGAGGGCTACTACACACTCTACAGATATTAAATTGTAGTATCATCAATCAGATGTAATTTAGTGTCATCTTTGGACACAATTATTAGTGGATTTCTTATTCCTCTGCTGAGAATACAGCCCAAGTAAGTTTAAGTAGGGATTTAGAATTCCTAATCTGATTTAACATGGGATTTCTTCATAAAAGCAATTGATCAAGATATTTTAAAAAACAGATTCTAATTACGATCGTTTTAAAGGAATTAATACATGTATGTCATAGTAAATCATCCAGTTACAGTGTAGTATGTATCCAACTATTCAACCTCAACTGTGGGTAAATAATGGACAGACAATGATCGTTAACCTTGTTTTGGTAACCAGAGTAGGAAAAGGAAACTTTGGATTTAATAAATCAAGATCTCTAAATTAAGATATCATAAAAATGAATTGTAAGATATCAGTTTAAATAAAATGATTCAATTCTAGAAAAGAAATCCATAAATTCCTTTGCAAATCAACATTTTTTTTTCAACCAGGTGTGGCTGAAATTAAATGTCGACATTTAATTCAAACTAAATATAAAAAATGGCCATCATTTTCCAGAAATTTTAATATGAATAATTTCTAATTTAAAATGGCGGGAAATTCAGAGAAAGGACGAGATGAACTTTTGCCTAATTTAAAATAGTAAAGAGGATGGATGCATTAATCGACTTCATTTGTCATGTCCGTTGCATTGCACCTTTTATAAACAATTGAAATGCCTAAAACAACTGGCATTAATGTTATCGATAAAAATACAAAAGTTGAGTGGCAAAATAAATAAATAAATAAAATAAATAGATAAATAAATAAACGTATGAAGACAATCCTTTAAATTGTATTCTGAGATGTACGTAACTCTACACTGAACAGCGCGCGAATTTCAATAGTGTAATATACAAAATACATTGGGGTACTCGTAGGGAAAAATTTTAAACAAGCTGGAATTGGAAACGCATCTCGAGGCGATAATAATGGTCGAATGCGTATGGAACTCTTGAGTTGATTTTGATTCAAGGACGACCTTATAGCGTCTAATACTGTTCATCAATTAAATTCGTTTGATGTAGTGGAGATCTGCAGGCAACGGTGGCGGAGGAGAGTAGAGTGTGTTGATTCAGCTCTTACAAAAGCAGTGAATATCCCGTAGATAAGCAATCAACGAATTATACGTCTTTTAATGGTGTCTCTGAAGTTTTCTCTCTCGTGTCTTTCAAATTTGTTTTTTTTACTTGTATTTTTGGAGGAAATATCACTTCTTCAACATGCAAACGTCGATCTTTTCGGCAGGAATACTAGTAGAGATAGAAACATAAAAAATGAAGACAGACAAAAACAATAAGAAGATAATTATAATAAAACACAATAGAACGTTATAGAGTAGAAATCCATCTAAAAAATATTAAAATCGATATTACTTTCCGGGTATAATTCCTGTACTTATCATGTAAAAACCCGTTTCATTTTTTATGTATATATATATATAACAAATATCACTAGACAGAGTTGTTCGTGCATTTTTAAATTCCGATCATGGTTTATGTAGAAAATAACCCAAATTATTATTCTTGAATTCATAACACAAGACCGCTTCACCAGAGAAAGTGTGAATGCTGTTAGAATGGATGTCTCTATTATTTAGTCTAGGAATGTATCACGTATGATGGAAATTACACTGAAATATAATATTATTAAGTATTATTTATTAATCAAAATGTCTATGCTGCTTCCCCCAAATCATTATACATTTATATATAATTGGTAAAGAAAAATACTTAAAAATCAGTCATTTGTGATTATATATCTATTATTATTAATATATTATCTATAACCACAGAATAACCAATTCTAAGCCTGTTTATTAGCAATTAAATTGTGCTGTTCAATAAAAATTAAGTAGAACAATTTATTAATTCCTAACAAATTTGTTTTTTTTTTTGTTTTTTTCACATTTTTCATTATTTACGTACCGTCTGATTCCTTTCCATTTTATATATATATATATATATATATATATATATATATTATATATATTATATATATATATGAAAGTAATTGGTAATTTGCTTGAAGCATTGTTAAGTATGTTATAATATATTAATGATTTGAAGGCAATTACAATGCGTATAAAAATAAAAAACAAAAAGACAAAAAAAAAGACAAATAACATCTGTTTTTATTTTTCATGCGCATTGTATTTGACTTCAAGTTACTAATATTTTATATATATATATATATATATATATATATGAAAGAAAGTGTTATTTTGAGGTAATAGATTTTATGCATTTTTGTTTGTTTTTACAGATTATGTTATCGATTTTTTATACAAAATAATTACTGAAATACTTGTTTTTTTTTTGTTTTTGGTTTTTTTTTGGGGGGGGGGTTCGAACATTGTACCTTTTTAGTATAATGCCTATTTTACGAAGAGGATGACTGGTGAAAAACAGTTTCTGCTGTGTTAACGTTTCTTCTGAATGTTTTCGAGAATATTTTCATATGTAAATACCACTTCCATCCCCCTCTCTCTAAATTATATATATATATACGCTACCCCCCCCCACATATATATATATATATATATATGTGTGTGTGTGTGTGTGTGTGTGTTGAGCACATCTATAAATTTAAATGAATATGTAGCGAACTGTCGCCTTGATTTACCTCTATTGCCTGAAGATTTCACGTGACAACCGATGCATTTTAATTACTGAATGCATTTAGATACTGTAATTGCTGTCCTTTATCGAAATATTCGGTATGCCTTTTTTTTCATATCTCATCAAAGCTCATGCATTTAGCGACACTTTTAAAAGCAGGCATTTCTAAAAATGTAGAAACGTTAAATATAGACATCCCATTTATGTGTCATCGTATACGTGGGTAGTAGGTAATGTTTAGTGCATTGTTAAATATACAATAGGGTCACCGTAACCTTGCATTTACAAGGAGACAGGGGAACACCGCATTGTTAATCAGCAAAATATCTTAAGAATCGAGAGTATCAGCAGCTTCATATATTGTCAGAAAGTCGATTAGATTCAAGGGTTCGATTTGCTTTTGTTAGAAGGATCAAAAGGTGATTTTTTTTTTGAATCGACACCGTTGTTTACCACGCATGCGTATTTGAGGATGACTCATTTTCCGCTTTCGGGAGAAACGGTATGGGTAAGAAGAGAGACTGAGAACTAAATATTCAGTGACAACGTGCTAATAATCTTCATACAATGACTGCTATTTATTACACAGTAGCATTGCAACCAACAAAGCCTTCATCAGATGATGACTGGGTTCAGGCATAGTTTCGGGGCGAAGCATCATTACCACTAACCCAGAGCCGCCCAGCAGTATCTCACGATACCACCAGACTTTGTCGGTTTGATATCACAATATAGGACTGCCATATCCACGCTGATGCGGTTAAGAGCTTTCTCTTGAATCTTTAAGTATTTCCTCTTGTCTGGTAGAGAAAGTCCAAGTTTAGATAAAAATGCCGAGGTTGAGTTGGTAATAAATCCCCGACATCCGACTTCAATGGGAAATACATCTGTTATCCATCCGTTTCTGACGCATTGTTCACGTAGGTCTTCATATTTTTCCAGCAATGTCATAAGTATCTATATAGTGTTTGGAAATATCAATGAGTATTATAATGCTTTTCTGAATCTTATATTATACCAGTTTCCTCATACTTAATCTTTGGCCCTATCTTGGGCTAGACGGGCGTCGGAGAGCCCCCTCCGATCAATCGGCTGGTCACGTCAAGCCCTAGACCTATATGATTTTCCCAACCCTATTGCCCTTATGGCAAAGCCCCAACCCCTTTTTTATCTGATGGGTGCTAGAAGGCGGTGACTGAGGGTCTACATGTCATGGGAATGACGTTAAATGTATTTATAAAAGAATTGTATTATCCATTAAGAATTGATTTATTTCAAAACTATCGGCATTGATAACCCACTGAGGTTGATATGCCGTAAAACAAAACAACAAACAAACAAATCGTACTTAACGCTCGTTTTCGTTCCTCTCTACGCTAGAGTTTGCCTTACTCAAACTGGTCAAGCAGGAGTTGCTCCCTTGCTTACAACTTTAAGGATTTTAGGCTTAGAGAAATAACTTACTAACCTTCGACAAATTCATATTCACATCATTACTTAGCCGGCACTCTCCAGTTATGCTTCTGTCCTGGCTATGACGTTGAAAGGACGTTAATAGTGAAGTTTCAATTTGGTACTTTTGGAATTATGAAGTAAACGCTTCCTTGACATTACTCCCAGGTCCACTCTGCCTCGGAGTGGTAGTACCTGTTAGGGTACCATCTTTAAGTTAAATAGATAAAAAAATAGTTCACAAAAACGTGTTTAAAAATATGTGTGAAAACTGAATAGCCAACGAGAATGAATAAAACAAAACGTCTTCGGCATAAAATGACCCAACAAGGGTTGACATGCCGTAAATCAGCTAAACAACTAAACCAGTCATGTTTTCCTCTTATATTTACCTGATTTCATCTCATTGTTATTGAAGTCAGTCAGTCAGTCAGTTACTATTGGTTTGAAACAATATGACTGGCCAAGCACAACTGAAACCACTGTCAAGACAAACTAGGTACTTATGGAATTCAGAACAGTCCACTCATGCATTTGGTGATTCCATTCCCTGAGTACTGATTGGCTGATTGGTTTGTATGATCCTTGAGGTTCCATAAAATCCTGACACTTTGCAGTGGTCTTTACAGGCATGCCAGAATCGTATTGGGTTGACTGCTTGCTGTCTTGTTTCTTGCCAATTCGACGGTAGTATGATTATTCTACAATTGTCATTGTAAAATTTATTTCTTAGATGGCAATTGTTTATTAAAAATGAAATAAAGCAATAGTTTATCTCAAATCTAAATCTAATTGTTCAGCTATCTGAAAAGGGTTGCTCGTAATGAGACTATTTCACTACGTCTATTCACTACGTCTTTACGTCGGGAAATCTTCTGTATAGTAGCTTCCGCCTCGTTTAAAAATATCTCAGTATTTTATGATATATTTTATGTGTATGATACCCATCCTATATAGATACTCAAGCAGGCTTGTGTTGTAGATTAAGGGATCTATTAGTTGAGATATAAACAAATATGCGTTAATTCGTCTTGCCCGGTCTCATTCAAAAGATGGCTGCGAACTTCCTGCTAGGAGACAGATACAGTTCGAAGTGGATTAGAGCGATGTAAGTTTATGGCGTTCCCAGGTTTTCACTAGCAGTCACGTGATGCTTTCATGTTACCGGAAACGTGCACATTCTCAATGGGACCGGCGTTTGCTGAAAACTCAAATACTTGTGATTTGGGATTCGGGGTCGTCCATGGTAATTTTTCTGTCACTTTCTAAATGCTCAAATCACTTGTGACATTTTCGTACTGCGCAAATCACCATCTCTGTAGGCCGGTTCTAGCATTAGGAAATAAGTATTTTATTTTTATATTTTTTTACTTCATAATTTGAACGGGATTCACAAAACTACATTTTCTTTGGTTAAATTTTCAAAATGCGGGAAAAAACAACATCGCAAAAAACATACTCTCATTTCAAATAAGAGTAGTTCAGTGTTTTTTTTTTATTACATGGCGTGATTCATTGCATTTAGGCCAAAAGTTCCAGAAAAATCTCATGACATTTCACTTCGTGAGCGCGCTAAAACATCTCATTAGGTCGTTGTGTTAAAGTTTATTTTAGGTTGGTTTCATTGGACATCAGGCTCATTGGGTTTATTCAGTAAATAACAAATCCTTCTTTAAGCCAATTATGATTCAGGTAACATATTCAATTTATACATCAAATTCATATTTTCTACTGCAAATACCAAAACACCATTCCCAACCCTATTACCCCTTATGGCAAGCCCAACCCCTTTTTATCATATGGGTGCTAGAAAGCGGTGGCTGCGGGTCTACATGTCCTGGGAATGACGTTAAACTCTATCTGATGGGAAGTTCCAGTTTTTGGAGGTTTGGGAATGTGGAGCACCCCTTCATCACCATTGCTCCCTGGTTCACTCTGACTCGGAGTAGTAGTACCTTTAGGTCCCATCTATGGGTTAAATAGAAAAGTTAATTTATAAAAAAAATTGTATTATCATTAAGAATTGATTTATTTCAAAACTTTATCGGCATTTAAATGACCCACTGAGGTTGATATGCCGTAAAATAAAACAAACGAAACCAAAATCATCAGTTATGTTGTATCGTTTCTTTACAAATACGAAGCACAGATCGATGTCTTCGTCCACAAACTTGATTAATTTCAGATAGTCATGCTAAATTTTACAGTAAATTGAATTTTAAATTAATTTCAATTAAAGTTAAAATCGTGTTTTAATTTATCCAAACTTCTTCAACATAATGATCCAATATCTCGATCTTAGGCTTTTATTAATGAGCCAAACACATCGTTTCTAAATACAACCGACATTTTGACAATTTTTCAAAATAAAATTCTTCGCTTCTGCCACAAGTATGTATCTGCTCAATCTCTCCACTAACGGTAACATGATGACATAATGTCAATATTTATGCAGAGTACAGCTCGTTTTAATTTAGAGTTTTCCTTCGCCTAATATGGTGTCTTACCGATGCTAAGGAGTCCAGCATGCTGCACAAAATATGTAAGAAGAGTATATTGAAGTCAGTCAGTATACTGTTGGATTGGACAAAAGCAAATGAATATGACGTCATTCTTTAACTTTTCGTTCTCCGCCTATTCACGTCATGCAGTTTGTCATCTTATGATTCTTCACCTTACATTTTTGCACATTGCAATGATCACGTCATTGGGCTTTCGTAAACAAACGCGCATAAAAAATTAACGGTTAATAACATCATATTCACTCATTCACTAAAACACTTAACATCTATCATTTGTCCCTCACATAAACATTATTTAAGTGTCCTGAAGATGGGTACAATATACCGAAAATGCTTAAGTATTGAAACATAAAATTGTTCTCCTAATCATAACATCTGTGTTTGTTATATTTTAAAATATTTTTCTTCTCATATTGTCGGATTAATTCCCTCACCGTATTTCCACATATATATATATATATATATATATATATATATATATACTATTAGTAAAAACCTTTTATATTCTTACTTATATTACATATATACACTATTAGTAAACACCTACGGTAAGATAAAGCCCGGCAAATATGTTAGCAAAATATACCGACATATATATTATATTATATATAGTATATATATATATATATATTATATATCTGAGTTTACCAAAAATAAATTTCTTTCTGAAAGATAGTGTTCCTTCTGCCTCACCAAGCCATGTATGCTCGGTTTAATTCCTTTTAATACCTATGTTTTTAATCTAATGGCACGAGAGAAATAAACATCTTTTTTTGTATCTGTGTGGTGCAGAGTTCTGACTAAACATCTATGAATCGTATGATTCAATTTTTGAAGTTTTGGCTTTCTAGCTGCGTACTTACATTGAATAGCATCGCATTATTTTCTTTTGCCTCCAAAATGGATAAGGAACTGGACGGTCATGAAGTAACTTGCACACTATAACACTAAGTGCCCAAGAAAAACTGTTTTCTTGTCAAAATACTTATCCTTCAAGTGAAGAGGATGAATTTACGTATTTCTAGTAAATATTTATAAATGTAGCTTCTGAAGAGATTTCACTGGCTTTAGTC
>CM042146.1:12048562-12148567 GCA_023376005.1 Doryteuthis pealeii
TGTGCCCTCGTGAAATGCTATCAAGAACACACAGACGCTAGTATTCGTTAGTGGTTTTGGTCTTAGATTGGCCATATCAACGTCTTGTATTATTTAATTCCAAAACCATCAGCTGCTGGACAGAATAACAGTAGTCGTTATTTCTTAAAAACTGCATTTTTTCAATATATGTATTTACCAACCCCTCGCACGAGGCAGGATGTCGACACGCAAGGCCCAAACATTTTAATCGGAGTTCAACAGGTTTGCGAATGGGTCAGAGTTTTCCTTTCTCTAGACGTGCCTAACCAAGCGTTAAGAGCCCAGTCTGCCGTACTATTTTACCCATAGGCTGCGAGGGAGAGTTAGGATTCATACCTTTCCCAAGGGCTATTAGCGTTAACGATGAAAATGCAATTACACGTCCAGGTTTGAACTCGGGGGCTGACGCAGTTCACATTTCCCATGACTTTAACCATACACACCGCGTCTCCTACATCTTTTTCAAATACCAGTAGATGAGGAACCTAACAAAGTAGTGAACACTTAGCCAGAGTGACCTGGGAAGTAAGGGGATAAAAGGGTACTTCTACACTCCGTCAGAGCTCTCAAAATTAATATACTTCACCATGTAAATGCAGCGTATAACATTATACCGCCGACACTAAGACCCTCAGCCTACTTTCATGACCATATATGATATAAAGGGTTGTGGATTTGCCATATGGACAATAGTGTTGGACAATCAGAGGGCGGCGTCTCTGGCACTACAATCAAGGACAGAAGTGGAGTGTTGCAAGTTCATGGACGGGGCTCTGGTGGGATCCAGACAAAATTCAAACTAGTAAATCCCCCCCCCCGTTGACCCTAATGCTTTTATTTCATACCTGTTAGTCACCTGAACGGCATTCCACATGCAAGGCCCGTGTTGTGTATATGGTTATCAGTCGGACAGAAATGGATTTCGTGACACAGGTTCAAATCCTGCTTTCATACAGCTCTATAACCTTAGGAAGTATGCATTCAATTATTCTCCCGTCCAGCTAGCGGGTAAATCGTAGAGGTGGCGACGGGGCTTTTTAACTTTGAGTTTTATTTCTGTCCAAGGAAGTATTATCCGTAAGTGAAGCTGATAGCGCGAGATAGGGGTTCGGAAATCACTCGCATGCCCTAATCCTACAATTACTCCCAGCATCCGTTATACTCCATGTGGATTATGCATATAAATCAGTGAAAATGAATCGCATATACGATTGATAATCGAATTTTACTTTAATTTCATTCAGAAATGTCAAAAAACAACATTAATAAAAACATTCTACGCTCGGGAAACTTCGAATCCTCGCCTCGCTCAAGTGAACACTGAGTAATCGATGTTCACACAATATATACCTCGAAACGGCCTCTACACTGCCTCACCTTGTCGCTCCTAAATAGTCAACCAATAATAGCGCTTAGTGTTCCTCAGTTGCTCGTACGTATCCGCTTGACTCCCTGTCTCTTTCCGTCGCGGTATGTTTTTATACACACCGACTCGTGAGAATTTGCATGACGTGCAATATTATTCTCGCCGGTTCGAGATCGCCATATCATCTAAAAGGTAGTGCTTACAGCAGCCATTTTCTTTCTGCTCGATGCCAAGCCAGGACTCGTCCCGCGCAACGCTTTGTGTACCGAGGTACGGTTACTTAGTACATCTACAAAACATCTGGTATCAAGTAGCTCGTCTCCACATCGTATGGATTGCACCAGGAGTATAGTGAGATATTTTTAATACTTTATACTAAGCTAATAAGCCGTTTACTTTGCAAGGTAACAAAGAAGGCTCGATACCGATACAGTCTAAGTAGAGTACAGTTGTTGAATTCAGAGTGTTCGTTTTCTTCTTAAGCACTGGGTCGGCTTAATTAGTCATATAACCTAGTCTACCTTACCACTGAATCCATTCCTGTGTGAGGTGTGGGCGGTGGCGGAAAGAAATGGGATTTATGCATTCCGCCCCAAGCGCGGCTGAACGTGAGATGATAAAGCCAGACGCACTCTCGGGATTCGTGAGTCTCAGCGGTTCAGTTCTTTTACGGGTAACCGTTACGGCACGCTTACCTCAAGTAGTAATTTTATGTACAATACTTGCAATATATATTATTGCTGTAAAGAAAACAGTAACACACTTTCTTAAAGACGCGATATTGGTTGTGTGTGTGTGCTCTCTCTCTAAGGACCTAATTACAGCATAACTGACTTCTCGTGAACCTGCGGGATTGCCGCAACTATATATACACAATTGATAATGCATACTGGATAACGCTTGTAACGTAATCACTATAGGCTGCATATGTGCCAATATAAACGTTATGTCCCATTAATGAATACTATCATGCTACTGTCAGGATGTGTGCGCTAGGCGCTAAGGTTTACGACATCAACACTGCCTTCTTCCCGAAGAATGGCAACGGGGAAGCTTCGATTTAACAATAGCCTCCGACTGGGTTTTCCCCCGCTCATCCTAGATCGCGTCTAACACGATCGCAGGATCTTAATAACGTGCCGTGGCCCGTGGAGCGAGCACTGAATAGATGATATACTGCTCTACTCATAACACGACGTTCGCTCTATACTAGCAAGCTATCGGTATCACGGCTCGTGATGTAGTTCATCACTACGTCAAAATGCACTCTCTAGTTCACTCTTGTGCATTACGGTGCAAAACCTATATCACTCATGAAAACCTTTCCTATCACTAGGTATTTCAACAGATTATTTCAATTCTACACCTTAAACTCTGTTACATAACAATAACATTGACATCTACAGTAAAAGAACGCGTTGCCATAAATTTCTAGTGTTCAACATTTGAACAGCCTATTCACGTTGTGTGCAATTTACGGTACTCTAGTGTGTGTAGTCTCCCTCTGCTCGAATCAGTCTCTCCTTCAGGCTCTCTTTTCTGTATGATACGCACTCTCACTCATATCAGCTATAGCTAACACTGTTGTACCGCATATGATCTAGAAAGACTCAACTCACTCAGTTTGCAATATTGTGTTCCAGTCTCCCCTTTTAAGACCGGTTCAATACAGAACGGTGAGCTGTATCTTTGTGGATCTTTGATCATGAGGAGTTTACTCGAAATAACATTTACTTCATTCGCCTATTAAGTTGAAGATGCATCTACGCTATTTGTAGGTATACTAGGTTACCCTGATAAGAGATAATCAAGCTTAAGTTCCAATTACGTCGGATTACGGTAAGACACTCTGCCAAACACATGACATGATCTGCTACTACTCAATTACAATCCGTGGGCGCAACTCTCTACTGGTCAAGCACTATGACAGGGCTATTATATATAGACACTACCACACAATGATCATAGAACATATTGCCTCCAATCGGTGAAGTGGTGGAATTGGCAGATTCTCGTCACTCGATTCTTGAAGACATTACTTTGATTCTCTAGCATCAATAACCAGACTAGCTAGCTACATCTGCTTGAAGTTGTAACTCTTAGCCTTTCACATTCGTTCGCTCTATTCAACTCCAAACAGGCTTTGAATTAAGCTGGATTTCAATAGTACCATTACTCGCATTTACTGCAATTGTGCTATTCATCCTTCACGCAGACGCACCCCTCTAGCAAAAAGCTCATAATGCCATTGATTTTCTCCAAGTTTATCAACGGCTAGTCTCGGCGTTAGCTCTCAGTATATCAAGGATCTAACCAAAGATCGGAAACGAAACAACTGCTGATAATTCAAAACAGACTTTTCTCCACTGTATATGAAAACCTTTGACTCTTCATGTCCACATACAGTTGTTCGTGACTGAAAGAGCCTGTTGGTAGATTACTAACATTGTTATCAGCTAGTGATTAATTTTAACATCAAATTTGCTGTACTTAGAAATTAATATTCAATTGTTCGGATTAAAATTAACATCACATTCATTGTCGCGTGCATTAAAATGTAAATCAAATTGTGCTGATTAAAATTAACATCAAATTGTACTGTGCGCACATATTCTTCATTACTCTCCCTCCCCCAGCGCCCCTGTCGTGTCATATGCTTTTGGTAAATCCTCTGCACGACGACCCAGAATCACACCAGAGCTGACTTATTGTATTCTTTTTTGTCTCGACTCTCCCTACACGTGTACATGTTTAGCTGGACATGTCGAACTCACTTATTCAGTTCGTTTTGCAACACTTACTCGAGTGTGCGAGATGTCTACATCTGTTTAAAGCACCATGAATTAATTTTTTCTATGTTGATCATTTCCAATGTATGCTATAGAAATAACAAATGTGTAATAGTTTCCCTTGACATTATTGAAGTCAAGTTGGCCTACTGTGGGGTACTTGACATAACAGCAGCTAAGTACCACTCTAACAGTTCCAAGGAACAGTTCGGTATAAAATAGACTCTAAAGAATGATCCCATCCCATGAATCTGTCGATTACTCTGGGTGCATTCCATTCTGTAGTTCTAGATTGGCTGATTGACTTGCCTTGATGTTGCAATGAATTCTGTGGAGTCTTATATTATACTATGTCATTTTTGCAGTGGACTTTGTGCTTTCGGGTTTGTATCAGTTACAACCGTTTTGCTGCCTTTCGTCTTCCCAGTTTCGACGGTTAATTAGGACTTATATTTTCTTCAGCATAAGGGCTTGAATTCGATAGAGTATTTTTCTTTAAGCCGAGAAATGAGTGATGGTATACCCCCACATCTGTGGGTAAATCGAAACCGCGAATCGCTTCGATTACAACCAAACCTATATAATTCCCTTATTTCCCAGCATGATGCGTCTGGACAAGACGTACATTATGAAGGTTTATACTAGCTACGTCGTAATCTTACACGATTCTGCCCTCTCCTTCAACGCTTGACCATTGATAAAGCACTGAGCAGAACGCGAAATTCGATACATCATTTCTCTCGAAGAAAACACAGGTCGTCTAAAATAATTTTAGAATTGATCTATCAAGAGTGGTTTTCGTAGCTCATACAGTTGTCTACTCTATCTCCCTCTTCTACGTGACAGTCGGCTACGATTGCTTCGCCGCGCCGAAATAATTTTGTGAATATCCAAAGAACTGACAGCGCGCTGTTGGAGCGGATATGTGAAAAACCTCACGCGTGCGACGATCTAACATGTACCGCGCCGAGATCTTTCACATGCTGCTGCTTGTCGATAGATAAGAACCGGCGCCCTCGCTGTTCTCGCCTGGCTTACGAAATGGAGGACCTGCAACAACACAGAAGGTTCTGTTACAATAATCAGGAAGCGTAATCTAGAACTGGCCAAGAGTGAGCACGAAATGAAAAGAACCTGTAATCAGTCTTCAGTGGGAAGATTACATTTCGACCAAATCATCCAGCCGCGCCGGGAGCGAGCCTAGATGCGATATTCTGAGACGATCTCAGTACATGCACCAGGTCTTCCGGTACACAAGCTATATACGTGAACATCAGAAATTGCGTATGAAAGACATTATCCGCCTCTTTTTCCTGATCTACCTCTCGCTATTTACCTCTCCTCCCTCTGCTTCATTACCTCATGATCTGCGATCACTCGACTCCCACCTGCGCATCAGCGCCACCACCAATATCCATCGCGATTCTGTGTATACATACTACACCCAGGCGAACAAATAGAAAATCTACTTAGATTCACGACATCTACTACCATATCTCACACGAACAACAACAACAATAAACTACCCTATTACAATAGATATCAGAAAACACCAAGCAATGTAAACATAACTATATATATGTATTGCAGAGGTATCCAAAAACTTTCGTCGCTTAGTAAGGGATAATTCTATACCTGGTGATTTCTAAGATTACACTCCTGATATTATATTTCGATCTGTATGATCCAGTACTGTACTAAATACAGTGATCCTCCCTTCAATCGCACTTATAAAAAGCGTACTTCTCTCATAAAACTAACTGTGTTTTAGTATGTTTCATCGTATGTCAAGCCTTATATATAAATCATACGTCACGTACTCTCTCCTCCTACTTACACCTCTTTGGCTAGTGTCTTCTTCGGCACTTCTAATACGAGTGAGACACCCATGTACCTTTGTTCGATAGTTTCACATACACTCGTACTAAACAATAGGGCTAAGATGGTTCCATGTAAATTGTCCTCTCTCCTCTCGTAAGACTCTACTATATCATAGTGGCTCTCTCTCAAGAGTGGTGGTGCTCTCCGTGTAACTTAAGAGTCGTGACGCGCTCACATTGCTCCACTCACTCTCCTCTGTGTGTGTAATAGAGGATGTGAAGTTACGAGTGCAGTTCCGACAACTAAGTGGGACTAGCGCTCGTCGTTTGCCTCGCCTTGGAATCGAATCCGCTTCTCTATCTCTCCTTCTCTGTATCTCATATATCACATTATACTTCTCTATCAGAGTGACATATATCTATTATCTATATAATATATATTATTTCACAGAGAGAGAGAGAGAGAGACCGAGAGAGAAAGAGAGAGAGAGAGAGAGAGCGGAAATAAGAAATTTAATTATCGCTTGTATGAGAAATAGAGCCAAATAGGGGAACATTAAACTGTGTTGTATGAGAGGAGATAAGCCCGAAATCGAAAGACAGCAAATCGCAGCACCAGTGTCGTGCCTGTGTGCTGATTATCCATACTGTCCCGTATGACTATCGCAGACGCAGAAGGAAACGGAGTAAGCTATATACAGATAGCGTGATGTGTACATGAGTAAGAGAGGGAGAGGACACCGTAAAATACATGTGTTCGTTGCGATATAGTATATACTTATAGTATCATAATAATATAATATTGATAGTATGTAAAAACTATGTGTTTGGCTATGGCTTTTTTGCTGACCATTTTTGCGGGAATATTGCTTAATGAAGTCGTACCCTAATTTTGAAAATTAATATAATTAATTTAGGCGGGAATGCCTATTTAAATGTAAGGCTAAACAAATCGAGAAAAATCAATCTCTGTATGTATATTTCGGCCTATTAGGCTCATCAGCTGAGCTATAGATAGGGAAGACCGCCCTGTTTCGTGATTCGAAACAGGACTGTCAAGCTGACAGGCGAGTACCATAACCCCTCACCAAACAGACTTCTTAGATTTTACGATTTGTTTTAGAGTAGGTTAATATTCCACTTGTAGTGATCTTTTATATATCACACGAACACATGTTATTTTACTGTTTCTCCCCCTCCCTTTATCTCATGTACACACGCTATCTGTATATGTTTACTGTGCCTTCTCTCTCTAGATACATACATACACGCACCACAATGTGTCGATTTCTCTCTTCGTTATCTCCTTCTCAGATACACAATTTATTTCCCTAATTTGCTCTCTATCTTTCTCATACATGCAGACCGATATCTTTCTTTCTCTCTTTATAAAATATATATGTGTGTGTGAGAGTGTGTGTGGGGATCAAGCTTACTTCTTGTAAACATCTTTCTTTCTTTCGTTACCAGTTTTATGGATTCAGAGTAGGCAACGATTAGATGCATTGAAACAAAGCACATTATCGCTAACGTCCCACGCAACATCGTTACTCGCAGTGGCGTTGCGTCGTCAGATTAGCAGTTCGTTTAAAAATCTACGTACACAAAGTTTGTTTAATAACTTCAGTCTTCATACACTCCACAAAACATCATGCGTTTTGGTTATACGTGGACTTTGTTTGGACTAAAAGCCAGTGAATCTCTTCAGAAAGCTACATTTAGTAAATATTTACTAGAAAAAATACGTAAATTCATCCTCTTCACTTGAAGGATAAGTATTTGACAAGAAAACAGTTTTTCTTGGGCATCTTGGTGTTATAGTGTGCAAGTTACTTCATGACCGTCCAGTTCCTTATTCATTTTGGAGGCAAAGAAAAATAAAAATGCGATGCTAATTCAATGTAATACGCAGCTAGAAAGACAAAAACTTACAAAAATTGAATCATACGATTCAGAGATTGTTAGGTCAGAACTCTGTCACCCACGATACAAAAAAAGATGTTATTTCTCTCAGTGCCATGTAGATTAAAAACAATAGGTTTTAAAAGGAATTAAACCGAGGGGCATACATGGCTGGTGAGGCAGAAGGAACACTATCTTTCCAGAAAGAAAATTTATTTTGGTAAACTCAGATTATTTATATAAAAATTATTATATATATATATATTATATATATATAGGGGTATATATTTGCTAACATATTTTGCCGGGCTTTATCTTACCGTAGGTGTTTACTAATAGTGTATATATGTATATAAGTAAAAATATAAAAGGTGTTTACTAATAGTATATATATATATATATATATATATATATATATATATATATATAATAATATGGAATACGGTGAGGAAATTAATCCGACAATATGAGAAGAAAATATTAAAAAAATATAACAAACACAGGATGTTTATGATTAGGAGAAACATTTTATGTGTCAATACTTAAGCATTTCGGATATATTGTACCATCTCAGGACACTGTTAAGTAATGTTTATGTAAAGGACCAAATGAAAGATGTTAAGTGTTTAGTGAATGTGTGAATATGATCTTATTAACCGTTAATTTTTATATGCGCGTTTGTTTACGAAAGCCAATGACGTGATCATTGCATGTGCAAAAATGTAAGGTGAAGATCATATGATGACGCATGCATGAACGGATAGGGCGGAGAACGAAAAGTTAAAGATATAACGTCATAATCAGTTGCTGTGTCCAATCCAACAGTATACTGACTGACTTCATATACTCTTGTTCTTCCAATATTTTGTGCAGCAGACTGGGCTCCTTAGCATCGTAGACAACCATATTAGCGAAGGAAAACTCTAAATTAAAACGAGCTGTACTCTGCATAAATATTGACATTATGTCAATATGTTACCGTTAGTGGAGAGATTGAGCAGATACATACTGTGCAGAATGCGAAGAATTTATTTTGTAAATTGTCAAAATCGTGGTTGTTTTAGAAACGATGTGTTTGGCTCATTAATACAAAGCCTAAGATCGAGATATTGGATCATTATGTTGATGAAGTTGGCGATAAATTAAAACACGATTTTAACTTTAATTTGAATTAATTTCAAATTCAAAATTTACTGTCAAAATTTAGCATGACTATCTGAAATTAATCAAGTTTTGTGGACGAAGACATCGATCTGTGCTTTCGTATTTGTAAAAGAAAACGATACAACATAACTGGATGATTTGGTTTGGTTGTTTTGTTTTACGGCATATCAAACCTCAGTGGGTCATTTAATGCCGATAAAGTTTTGAAATAAATCAATTCTTAATGGATAATACAATTTTTTTATGAATAGACTTTTCTATATTAACCCATAGATGGACCCTAACAGGTACTACTACTCCGGGTTAGAGTGGACCAGGGAGCAATGGTTGATGAAGGGGTGCCTCACATTCCCCAAACCTCCAAAACTGGAACCTCACCATCAGATAGAGTTTTAACGTCATGCCAGGACATGGACCCGCAGCCACCGCCTTCTAGCACCCATATGATAAAAAGGGTTGGGGCTTGCCATAAGGGCAATAGGATTGGGAATGGATGTTTTGTATAATTGCAGTAGAAAATATAAATTTGATGTATAAATTGAATATGTTACCTGGAATTATAATTGCTTAAAGAAGGATTGTGTTCTTTATTGAATAAACCCAATGAGCCTGATGTCCAATGAAACCAAACTAAAATAAACTTTAACACAACGACATAATGAGATGTTTTAGCGCGCTCACGAGTGAAATGTCATGAGATTTTATCTGGAACTTTTGGCCTAAATGCAATGAATCACGCCATGTATAAAAAAAACACTGAACTACTCTTATTTGAAATGAGAGTATGTTTTGCGATTGTTGTTTTTCCCACATTTGAATAATTTAACCAAAAAAAAAATGTAGTTTTGTGAAATCCCGTTTCAAATTATGAAGTAAAAAAAATATAAAAATAAAATACTTATTTCCTAATGCTACAACCGGCCTACAGAGATGGTGATTTGCGCAGTACGAAATGTCACGAGTGATTTGAGCATTTAGAAAGTGACAGAAAAAATACATGGACGACCCCGAATCCCAAATCACAAGTATTGAGTTTTCAGCAAACGCCCCGGTCCATGAGAATGTGCACGTTTCGGTAACATGAAAGCATCACGTGGACTGCTAGTGAAACCTGGGAACCCATAAACTTACATCGCTCTAATCCACTTCGAAACTGTATCTGTCTCATAGTAGGAAGTTTGCAGCCATCTTTTGAATGAGACCGGGCAAGACGAATTAACGCATATTTGTTTATATCTCAACTAATAGATCCCTTAATCTACAACACAAGCCTGCTTGAGTATCTATATAGAGATGGGGTATCATACACATAAAATATATCATAAAAAACTGAGATATTTTAAACGAGGCGGAAGCTACTATACAGAAGATTTCCCGACGTAAAGACGTAGTGAAATAGACGTAGTGAAATAGTCTCATTACGAACAACTCTTTTCAGATAGCTGAAAAATTAGATTTAGATTTGAGATAAACTATTGCTTTCATTTTTAATAAACAATGGCCATCTAAGAAATAATATTTTACAATGACAATTGTAGAATAATCATACTAAGTCCAATTACAGTCGAATTGGCAAGACAAGACAGCAAACAGACGTAACCCAATACGATTCTGGTTTGCTGCGGAGACTACTGCAAAATAGCAGGATTTATGGAACCTCAGAGGATCATACAAACCAAGCAGCCAATCAGGACTCAGGTAATGGAATCACCCAAATGCATCAGTGGATTGTCCTGAATTCCCATAAGTACTAGTTGTCTTGACACTGGTTCAGTTGTGCTTGGCCAGTCACATTGTTCAAACCAATTGTTCACTGACTGACTTCAATAACAATGAGATGAAATCATGTAAATATAAGAGGAACATGATTGGTTAGTTGGTTAGCTGATTTTACGGCATGTCAACCCTTGTTGGGTCATTTTATGCCGAAGACGTTTTGTTTTATTCATTCTCGTTGGCTATTCAGTTTTCACACATATTTTTAAAACACGTTTTTTGTGAACTATTTTTTTTATTTATTTAACTTAAAGATGGTACCCTAACAGGTACTACCACTCCGAGGCAGAGTGGACCTGGGAGTAATGTCAAGGAAGAGTTACTTCATTATCCCAGAAGTACCAAATTGAAACTTCACTATTAACGTCATTTCAACGTCATACCCAGGACAGAAACATAACTGGAGAATGCCGGCGAAGTAATGATGTGAATATGAATTTGTCGAAGGTTAGTAAGTTATTTCTCTAAGCCTAAAATCCTTAAAAGTTGTAATCAAGGGGAGCAACTCCTGCTTGACTAGTTTGAGTAAGGTAACCTCTAGCGTAGAGAGGAACTAAAACGAGCGTTAAGTATGAGGAAACTGGTATATACAAGGTTCAGAAAAGCATTATAATACTCATTGATATTTCCAAACACTATATAGATATTTAATGACATTGCTGGAAAAATATGAAGACCTACGTGAACAATGCGTCAGAAACAGATGGATAACAGATGTATTTCCCATTGAAGTCGGATGTTGGTGATTTATTACCAACTCAACCTCGGCATTTTTTGTCTAAACTTTGACTTTCTCCACCAGACAATAGGAAATACTTAAAAAAGATTCAGGAGAAAGCTCTAACCGCATCAGCGTGGATATGGCAGTCCTATATTGTGACATCAAACCGACAAAGTCTGGTGGTATCGTGAGATACTGCTGGGGCACTCTGGGTTAGTGGTAATGATGCTTCGGCCCCGAAACCATGCCTGAACCCAGAGTCATCATCTGATGAAGGCTTTGTTGGTTGCAATGCTACTGTGTAAATAGCAGTCATTGTATGAAGATTATTAGCACGTTTTCACTGAATATTTAGTTCTCAGTCTCTTTTCTTACCCATACTGTTTCTCCCGAAAGCGGAAAATGAGTCATCCTCAAATACGCATGCGTGGTAAACAACGGTGTCGATTCAAAAAAAAAATCACCTTTTGATCCTTCTAACAAAAGCAAATCGAACCTTGAATCTAATCGACTTTCTGACAATATATGAAGCTGCTGATACTCTCGATTCTTAAGATATTTTGCTGATTAACAATGCGGTGTTCCCCTGTCTCCTTGTAAATGCAAGGTTACACGGTGACCCTATTGTATATTTAACAATGCACTAAACATTTACCTACTCCCACGTATACGATGACACATAAATGGGATGTCTATATTTAACGTTTCTACATTTTAGAAATGCCTGCTTTTAAAAGTGTCGCTAAATGCATGAGCTTTGATGAGATATGAAAAAAAAAGGCATACCGAAATATTTTCGATAAAGGACAGCAATTACAGTATCTAAATGCATTCAGTAATTAAAATGTGCATCGGTTGTCACGTGAAATCTTCAGGCAATAGTGGTAAATCAATGCGACAGTTCGCTACATATTCATTTAAATTTATAGATGTGCTCAACACACACACAACACATATATATATATATATATATATATTGTGGGGGGTAGCGTATATATATATACATTAGAGAGAGGGGGATGTAAGTGGTATTTTACATATGAAAATATTCTCGAAAACATTCAGAAGAAACTTTAACACAGCAGAAACTGTTTCACCAGTCATCCTCTTCAGGCATATACTAAAAGTACAATGTTCGAACCCCCCGCCCCCCCCCCAAAAAAAAAAAAAAAAAAAAAAAAACAAGTATTTCAGTAATTATATAAAAAATCGATAACATAATCTGTAAAAAAAACAAAAATGCATAAAATCTATTACCTCAAAATTAACACTTTCTTTCAATATATATATATATATATATATATATATATATATATAATATATAATATATTAGTAACTTGAAGTCAAATACAATGCGCATGAAAAATAAAAACAGATGTTATTTGTCTTTTTTTTTTGTCTTTTTGTTTTTATTTTATACGCATTGTAATTGCCTTCAAATCATTAATATATTATAACATACTTAACAATGCTTCAAGCAAATTACCAATTACTTCATATATATATATATTATATATATATATATATATATATATATATATATATATATATAAAATGGAAAGGAATCAGACGGTACGTAAATATGAAAAATGTGAAAAAAACAAAAAAAAACAAATTTGTTTAGGAATTAATAAATTGTTCTACTTAATTTTATTGAACAGCACAATTTAATTGCTAATAAAACAGGCTTAGAAATTGGTTATTTCTGTGGTTATAGATAATATATTAATAATTAATAGATATATAATCACAAAAATGACTGATTTTTAAGTATTTTTCTTTACCAATATATATTAAATGTATAATGATTTGGGGGGGGAGCAGCATAGACATTTTGATTAATAAATAATACTTAATAATATTATATTTCAGTGTAATTTCCATCATACGTGATACATTCCTAGACTAAATAAATAGAGACATCCATTCTAACAGCATTCACACTTTCTCTGGTGAAGCGGTCTTGTGTTATGAATTCAAGAATAATAATTTGGGTTATTTTCTACATAAACCATGATCTGAATTTAAAATTTACGAACAACTCTGTCTAGTGATATTTGTTATATATGCATAAAAAATGAAATGGGTTTTACATGATAAGTACAGGAATTTATACCAGGAAAGTAATATCGATTTTATATTTTTTAGATGGATTTCTACTCTATAACGTTCTATTGTGTTTTATTATAATTATCTTCTTATTGTTTTTGTCTGTCTTCATTTTTTATGTTTCTATCTCTACTAGTATTCCTAACGAAAAGATTGAGGTTTGCATGTTGAAGAAGTGATATTTTCCTCCAAAAATACAAGTAAAAAAACAAATTTGAAAGACACGAGAGAGAAAACTTCAGAGACACCATTAAAGAACGTATAATTCGTTGATTGCTTATCTACGGGAATATTCACTGCTTTTGTAAGAGCTGAATCAACACACTCTACTCTCCTCCGCCACCGTTGCCTGCAGATCTCCACTACATCAAACGAATTTTAATTGATGAACATGGTCGTCCTTGAATCAAAATCAACTCAAGAGTTCCATACGCATTCGACCATTATTATCGCCTCGAGATGCGTTTCCAATTCCAGCTTGTTTAAAATTTTTCCCTACGAGTACCCCAATGTATTTTTGTATATTACACTATTGAAATTCGCGCGCTGTTCAGTGTAGAGTTACGTACATCTCAGAATACATTTAAAGGATTGTCTTCATACGTTTATTTATTTATCTATTTATTTATTTATTTATTTTTTTTGCCACTCAACTTTTGTAGTTCTTTATCGATAACATTAATGCCAGTTGTTTTAGGCATTTCAATTGTTTTATAAAAGGTGCAATGCAACGGAACATGACAAATGAAGTCGATTAATGCATCCATCCTCTTTACTATTTTAATTAGGCAAAAGTTCATCTCGTCCTTTCTCTGAATTTCCGCCATTTTAAATTAGAAATTATTCATATTTAAATTTCTGGAAAATGATGGCCATTTTTATATTTAGTTTGAATTAAATGTCGACCATTAATTTCAGCCAACCTGGTTGAAAAAAAAAGTTGATTTGCAAAGGAAATTTATGGATTCTTTTCTACAATTGAATCATTTATTTAAACTGATATCTATCAATTCATTTTTATGAATATCTTAATTTAGAGATCTTGATTTATTAAATCCAAAGTTTTCCTTTTCCTACTCTGGTTACCAAACCAAGGTTAACGATCCTTGTCTGTCCCATTATTTACCCACAGCTGAGGTTGAATAGTTGGATACATACTACACTGTAACTGGATGATTTACATACATGTATTAATTCCTTTAAAACGATCGTAATTAGAATCTGTTTTTTAATATCTTGATCAATTGCTTTTATGAAGAAATCCCATGTAAACCAGATAAGGAATTCTTAAATCCCAACTTAAACTTACTTGGGCTTTATTCTCAGCAGAGGAATAAGAAATCCACTAATAATTGTGTCCAAAGATTGACACTAAATTACATCTGATGATGATACTACAATTCTGAATATCTGTAGAGTGTGTAGTACCCCTTTCTTGCAAATGATTCCAAATCTATCCAGATCCGGGATGGTAATACATATTAAGGTTCGATCTATACATCAAATAAAAGAAAGTAAAGTAATGTCGTCGGGATGGCCTAAAGTCGGTATCAGCCAATCAGCGAGGGAATCTATCCCCTTTTCGCTAGTGATAGACCAAAGAGATTGTTTTAGCGTCTGAGATAGCGCACCACACCTACTATCAGCTCCTTACTTTACCGCACAGATCCCTGTGCTACTCATACGTTGAGTTAGCGAGGGTCGGTATTGACTACTTTTCGGATTCCACAACCGACAAATATATATATATATATATATATATATATATATATATATATATATATATACCAACAAGCCTCAACACGAGCAGGATTTGACACAAGGTAAATTTCTTAATGGGAGTTTAACAGGTTTGAATTTAGAGCTTTCCTTCTAGACAGGTTACATAGTCAAGGTTAAAGATGCCGGTCCGCCCTACTATTTACCCATATCTGGAGGGAGAATAGGATTCATACCTTTCCCAAGGGCATTAACGCTATGTGAAATGCAAACTGTTTCACTCCAGGATTTGAACTCGGATCGACGAGTCCATTTCCTACGAGCTTAACCATTACACCACACACATCTATACGATGTAATGAAGTAAACATAGATTAAGACAAACGCGCAGAAATTAGTAATTTCTTTCAAATTTTTCTTAACGATTGTCTGGCAAAATTCATCAACAAATTCAATATTGCTCTCGTGATTGTGATATGTTTAAAATAATGTTTGTACGTATTTGCTACAATATTTGCCGCATTTCAGTTTCACCAACGTTATATTTAAGACAACATTCTCGTTCATTTTTGTTCTTTGTCTGGCTTCTTAGGAAAATATAAATTAAGAAATAAAAATTCATCATTGTGAGCGCATATGTTTGATTCTCTTCATAAATATTCGAGCAACGTACGTTAAATTGAAATGATAATGAATTATTCAAAGTGATTTTCGCTTTCCATTATTTATACGTATTGTTAAAAAAAAAAACAGGGCCAATAAATATATTGCAAATATTACATTGTTGATAGACCAGCTCTTTTTCTCCAAAAATAATAACGGTGCCACTACCAACATCACTAGTGCTTTTGCTGTTATCATTTATAGAGGTAGAAGAAGAAGAAGAAGGGGAGAAGGAGAAGAAGAAGGGGATGAGGAAGAAAGAAGGAGTATGAGGAGAAGAAGAGAAGGAATGAGAAAGAAGGAGGATGAGGAGGAAGAGAGGAGGATGAGGAGAGAAGAAGAAGGAGAAGGAGAGAAGAAGAAGGGGATGAGGAGGGAGAAGAAGAAGAAGGAATGAGAAGGAGGAAGAAGAAGAAGGGGATGAGAAGGATGGGAAGAAGAAGAAGGGGAAGGAAGGATGAGAAGAAGAGAAGAAGGAGATGAGGAGGAGAAGAAGAAGAAGAAGGAGGATGAGGAGGAGAAGAGAAGAAAAGAGGATGAAGGAGAAGAAGAAAGAAGAAAGAAGAAGAAGAAGGGGGATGAGGAGGAGGAGAGAAGAAGAGAAAAGGGATGAGGAGAAGAGAAGAAGAAGAAGGATGAGGATGAGAAGAAGAAGAAAACGGAGGACGAGAAGAAGAAGAAAAGGAGGATGAGAAGAAGAAAAAGGTGGATGAGAAGAAGAAGAGAATGAGAATGAGAGAAGATGAAGAAGAAAGAGAATAAGAAGAAAGAAGATGAAGGAGATGAGAATGAAGAAAGAAGAAGATGAGAAGGAAGAGATGATGAGAGGAAGAAGAAGAAGAAGGATGATGATGAGGAGAAGAAGAAGATGAAGGAGGAGGAGGAGGAGGAAGAAGAAGAAGATGAGAGGAGGAGGAGGAGGAGGAGAAGAGAAAGGAGAGGAGGAGAAGTAGAAGGGGATGAGGAGAAGAAGAAGAAAAAGGAGGATGAGGAGAAGAGAAAAAGAGGAAGAAGAGAAAAGGAGGATGAGGATGAGAAAAAGAAGTAGATGAAAAGAGGAGGATGGGGAGAAGAAGTAGGAGGAGAGAAAGGATAAGAGATTAAGGGGTTAAAGAGAAGAAAAAACGAATGCAAGGAAGGAATAAAAGTACAAGATCAAGAAAAATTTAAAGAATAAAATAAAAAAGAGAAACAACAAAAACAAAAATAACAAAAAAGTAAAAAACAAAAATAATAACAAGAAAAAAAAAACCCAAAAAAAACAAGAACGACAATAAAAATAAAAATAAAAGATGAACAACAAGAAAAACAAAGAACATGAACAAGAAGACCCTGAAGAAACCTTAAAAAAAAAAGAAATCAAGAAAAACAACAAAACGAAAAGACGAAGAACATGAAGGATAAAAGAAAAAAAGAATACAAGACAATACAAAAAAAAATCCACCACATTTATATAGGTGACAACTTTAAAAAATAAAGAACTGGAAATATTGATTAACAGAGTAAAAGTAAAGAAAACATCCGAATCGTAGTTGGGGGCATAAAAAAATGGTGAGTTATTAATACACAGAGGGAGACGGGTAATAACAAATGAAACTTTCATGCTGGTAAACAACACCACAACGATAAAGGAACGGTAAAAATACTTTTGGAGTTCTCTCTCGTGACTCAAGAAAATAACAAATGAGTGAAAACAGAAGCAAATGAGGATCTTAGGAGGCTGAGAAAAATAAAAATTGAATCAACTTGATAGAAAGGGAAGAGAGCCTCGATTTATGGGACTATTGGCGAGACATAAAAAAATAAGCAAAATAAACCAGCGAAGTAGAAAACACAAGTTATGCTCAAAGTTTATTAACTTATTATCTTATATATATATTAAGGCACCACCTCAGTCATGATCAGGATGCGACACAGGTCAATTATTGGCAGAGTACGCCAACTTTGAATTCAGATTTTTAAGGAAGGAATCCTGGTGGCTGAATAGACTGTGACATGCAATACTCCGCTTTGTCCATATTTAGGCTAGTCCAAAGTTCATCTGAGTCCCATCCAATCAATCGGTTGGTTACATCAAGCCCTAGCACCTATATGATTGTCTACTAACGCTAAAGCCCTTAGAGAAAGTCCCAATCCTTTTTATCATATAAGTGCTAGAAGGCGGAGACTAAGGGTTTTATTGTCCTTGGTATGACGTTAAACTGCATATTGTTGAATAATCAAACTAAGTTCCAATTACCGTCGAATTGGTAAGACACGACAACAAGCGGTTGTAACTCAATACAAACGCATATTGTTGAAATTCTACTGCAGAATGACAGGGTATTTATAAAACTCCACAATATTGAAACCAAGCCGCCAATCAGAACTCAAGGAATGGAACCCCCCAAATGCATGAATAGATCATTCTTGATTTTTATAAATACCCTGCCTTCTACAGTAGAATTGCAACAAAGACGGGTTCGCATTGAGTTACAACCGCTTGTTGCAGTATCTTACCAATTCGACGGTAATTGGAATTAGTTTGATTATTCATCATTTCCCCTTCCTAGTAGACTAACTGACTTCAATACATATAATAGTGAAGTTCCAGTTCTGGAACTCTGGGAGTGTGCAGATACCTTCATTGCCATTACTCCAGGTCTACTCTGACCCGGAGTTGTAAAATGTGTTTTAAAAAATTGAATACCCATCAAGAATGAATAAAACAAAGGTATTCAGCATTAAAAAATGTAGAACAGTTGACATGCCGTAAAAGCCAACCAACCAACCAACCAAAACTGGTAGCCTTTGCAATGGTAAAGAATACAATTGGGTAAAGCCATGAACATGAATATATGCAAACCCACCCATCGGGGGAGGGATTGCTATAATTAACGGCGTCGATCTCAGGGGGCCATCCCCCAGGCAACACCTGCTCCCCCTCGATTTAAAGGGGCAGGGCTGGGTTTATTGCCCAGTGCCTGAGGCGCCCCCTTGAGGGGAATGCCGACGGGATCGACGCAATTTTTCACCCGCCATCCATGAGCTTTGGTTTGTGGGTGGTCCCACGTTAATAGGGCCTTGTGCCTAACCCGTACAAGTGGGGTACGAGGTAAATATAATGAACATGAATATATGATTTTCTCATGAGTGTTATATGTAATTGAACAGAAACACTCTCAACCAGGATTCTAAATAGGGTCGCCAATTCTATTTCTTTAAATAATGGTCGTTTCGCAACGTGCATTACTCAAAGTGCCAACCAGTGATGTAAATGCGGCGCGAGTTTTGAAAACACAGGTTACTTAAATGCCAAAGTGATTCGCCCCGATCAAATGTGACAAGTGACACTTTGTAAATAAAGAGGGTAACATTCTTTTTCTCTTTTTTAGTAATTGAAAAAATCCAAATCTCTATGTAGAAGCTGCGTGTCAGCATAGGCATTATTGAAGCCGAAAAATTCTAGACTGTGGGCCAGGAGAAAAAAAAAGACAGGGTAGCCCGGAATGTGTC
This sequence comes from Doryteuthis pealeii, assembly GCA_023376005.1. Classification (NCBI taxonomy): domain Eukaryota; kingdom Metazoa; phylum Mollusca; class Cephalopoda; order Myopsida; family Loliginidae; genus Doryteuthis; species Doryteuthis pealeii. Next base: position 12,068,108 of record CM042146.1, read on the forward strand.
AGTCCCAACAAAGAAGCAAATAACAAAGATACAAGAAAGAACAAATAAAAGGTTACTGCTGCAACGCCTCACTCGAACACAATAAAATTAAGATATTTTCCCATCAGCACAAGGGATTTGAAAATTCCACATTCTCTTTCCATAAATGCGAACGAGGAAAATAAAATGAGACCAAGGGCATGTTTGATTGTAAACAGAACTAAACTTTTACTTTTTTTTTGTTTTGTCTATAATCATTTGTTACGAGGGCTGGTATCGAAAACGGAATCTTGGGGTTCCTAGTTGGATGCTCTAACGACTGAGCTAAACCGACCTTAATTGATTTTAATTATTCCATTCGAATACTAATGACTTCTTCTCAATTATACGATTTAAAGTAACTATTTTTACTAAATAATTATTTGTTTGTATTTGGTTTAAATTGAGAAACCACTGGATGAAATCCGACTGTGAAAGGTACTGTGCCAAAATAACTTAGTTCTTCAGGTTTTACCCTTTTGGCGAATCTCAGACATCGGACAATAATCCTAGCTTTTCCTCTAGTTTCAGGTACCGATCCCCTGAAGGCATAGAAAATTCTGAAAATGTTACTGAATACAAGATGAACAGGAATAAGACGACAGTGCACTACAGTCGAATTGAGTAGATATAACAATCGAAATTTGAACACAATTTCGAATGATTCAGTGTAGAATAATTCAATTGCTACATTCCAGATGTGATCAAAAATTCGATCTACAATATTTTGTCTTTTGAATGTGGTTAGATAACCGATATTGCTTTTGTCTGCTTCAAGAATTGGTAAAGTGAACACGTCATGATCATGTGATCACTTGATAATGTAATATTACATAAGTCGTTTTACGGTCTTTGTTATATTGAATTACTTATGGAACAATCTTTTTTTAAAAAGAAGAAAAGAAAGAATAATAAAACGGTACATATATTCTTAAAGTCTATGGTATTTTCTCTTCTTTGTTATCTATTGATCTTCTTTTATGGGACCATTAAATTCATTTTTATTAACTCAAGCAGTCTACTTTTTTTTTTTAATTTGCCTTTTTTTTTTCAGATTTATTTTTATTCAGTTCTCTCAACCGTACATCTACTAAATATGTTCAAGCACCATTTCTTTTTTTATTCAAGTGATTTATTCGCATGACAAAAACTTTGTTTTTCTTACAGCCAATGAAAACTATAAAATATGAATATTTAAAAAAAAACAAAGAACAAATCAAGTGGAACCCTCATCAACACTTATTCATTAGGTTCATATACCTCGCCTCATAAAGCGCTAAATATGATTTTAACAACCCATTAAACATTACTGGGAAAAGAAGATCTATTCCGATTTATAATGAAACAGAGTTTTCACTGATTATTATGTACATCTAAATTAACTGAAGATATAACTACACGCTATTTTTCTCCCATTTTTGATTTCTATTTGCTTTCATATAAAATCTATTTCCTTTTATAAGAAATTTCCAAAAAATTTAAAAAAAAAACCTTACGAAGACAATTATTAATTCTAATAAATATGGAAAGAAGAAGCTGTCAACTGGTGGACTTTGCGGTCGCATTAGAGTGAAGCCGAAGGAAAATGAAAAGATGGATAAATACCTAGACCTTGCCAGAGAATTGAAAAAGCTGTTGAATATGATAAAAAACAAGCACATGTTTAAAGACACACACACAAACAGATGTGTGCGTGTGTGTGTAAGAAGTCATATATTTTTATTGCAATCAACAAACGAAAAACTGATTTTTAATGAAAAATATGGGGATTAAAATAAAATTTGAATAACAAAACTCCCATGAGCCTCAACCTGAAAAACCCACCACGCATGTGCGAGGAAAAGGAAGCACTTCCGACCCCAAAGAGAATCTCTCAGCCATTCGAGTTTTATGTCCCGTGAATAAAGCTTATGCCTTTGTATCTTTCTTTTTTAGTCATTAAATTCCTTCCTTTTCAACGCAACCACCAAGTAAGATTGGCTTAAAAGCAAACCCTAAGAACAGACACCAAGAATAATTAAAGCCACCTAAAACACTAAATCACTTGCTACCCAATAGAACTTTATTTCTTAAACACCAAAACAAAAACTACTGCTATGGATAAATATAGGTGCACACTGGACCATTTAGATTTGTTAAATGAACCGCTCAAGGAGAATAAAACCAATGTTCCTTATTCTTAAGTCGTACTGAAAATACGGACCCCTATCAGTGATTGCTCCTGGGATGTGATCTAGACGGCACCCGTTGTGTGTATAAAACTGATGAATATTAGTTTTTGCTATTGGCCAACACTGACATGTGTTCGTCCCGGCTTTTTCAGCATTGCCTAGTATGTCTTGTTTGTCTTTCCTGGATGCTTTGTACAATGGGAGATACGTGTCCGTATATCTGCTTTTTTATGGGATGCTGCTTCCAGGATTTATCTGTAACAGAATGCAGCATATTTTTGACGTTCCCATCTATACTTTCTCTCCTGGGGTTGTCTCAAAATTCTGGTGGTGCAGCTATACAATACAACTGAACGGCTACAGCGTAAAAGAATTCAGATTTTCTTTTATCACATCCTACCCGTGGTCGAGAACTTATTCAAATACAGGCCTAATTCTTGACGGTCTAAGAAACTCGTAGCTGAAATGTATTAATATTCGTATTCTTATGAATTAGATTTTTGCTCAGACGAATACCTCTAGATTATTTTACTGCTCACTTTGTGATTTCTTTCTTTTTTTTTCTTCTTTATTTTACATCTCGAGCTATACCACCAGCTAAGTTCTGTTTAACAACGCACCAGATGAGTGCATATGAAAATATAATCTGGGAATTCTTCTATCATATTTTTTCGACATAAGACATTCACACTGACACACGCATGTTCACTTCCTTTCGCTTGAACATAGTGAATCCTTTTGATGGCAAAGTAAAAAGAAAGAAGATACGTCGTTGTCGACAACTTCTGTTTTTCGTTTTCTTTTAATCATACTATGAGATTACTCATATCTTGTCTTTCCTTTTCATGTTTCTATAATTGATATTCCGGCAGCGCGTCTTTTGTACGTGGCTAATGGTGTCGGCAGAGGTTACTTTGTCAGACGAATTCCGCGAGACTCAGCTAATATTAGAAAAGAACACATGACACAAATAAGAAGACTGGGCAGAATCTTGTAGGCTGACTCATTGCTTAATGGATGGCAACTTTGTTTTCATTGGCTGTGTGTACTTGACTTTTTTGTTGTTTAAATTGAATACTATTCATGTTTCTATATCTTTTAAAAAGTAAGCACTTTAGTAATAACAATTATTCACGAATAAATTCTTGGTCACTTCTAAGCAATATCTGTCCAGTCGCCTAAATGACTGGGTTTATTTCCCGGTGCCTGAGGCGCACTTCAAGAGGAATAACGGAAAAAAAACTTAGCATGTTTGGCCTGATGCTGCTTCCTACGTGGCACTCCAGATTTTGTCTCTTTCAGCTTGGTTGGAAGCAAGAAAAATAGCACGGTTTCTAATTTCGTTTGGACCATGTCTTTAAAACATAGACGTCAATATTTGTTAATAAAGCACAAAAGTAAGAGAATACTTTCATATATCAAAAATAAATTACACACGTATACTTAAACCTTCTGTAGAAGTTATCCCCCAGATATCATAGAAACAATACAATAGTCGCAGTGGGATTCTAACTACCTTCGAGTTAACATACAAGAACAACATGCAAGCTGTAACTTAAATACAGTCCTTACATGCTGCTGACATAATGCAGAGTGATGGCTGAAGAGTGGGTACTTATCCATATCTTACTATACCATCAGCCAATCAAATGAAAGTGGTAGTGCTGCTTTGCCAGAGTTTAGATACTTATCCATATCTCTACTCACCCACCATGCCAATTAAAACCCAGGAAGTGAACTTGCCAGAGTTCATAATGAATAACCCAAAGCTGTATTAAACCATCTACCAGCACTCTAGAGTTAGTTATGCATTCAACTTTTAACAGAGCTGAATACTTGACACAAAATCCAACAGAAGTCAATTTCTATGCAGGATTTAACGGATTTTAAATCAGAGTGTTCGTTCTACTATACTGGTTTCCATACCAGGTAAAAAGGTCAGTCTGCCTTCTTACTATAACTAGAGGCAAAATACCTGGATTCACACTTTCCTAAGGGGATAAGAAACATGTGAAATGCAAATAGCCTCTTCCAGGATTTGCCCCCGTGTCCATTTCCTAAGACGAAACGGTTTTCTCTAGGGATAAGCACAAAGAGAAACTCAAATAGCTTCGACCAGGATTTGAAACCGTGACACTGATTCCATTTTATAAGACGACATCAGGTACGCAAAGTTGGTTCAATGAGTAGTTATTTACCCTACCCAGTCGCTCGGGTGGGGTGTGACACGAGTTCACAAATATAAGACATCCAGCTAGGTTCAAACTCTCTATTCATTAGTAAGGGATTTAAACCAGCTTGTTAACCATTACACCACGATGGTTCGCCCAAGCTGGTTCAATAAGCATCAGTGAGGACGTTATGTCATTACGGTTTATTTTGAATGATCAGTGCCATCGGCTGCCTATGCATCGCTGGAGACTGATGATACAATTCAATATACTGAGGTTGAACAAATAATGTAATGAGTTTAAATAGGTCTTCATAAGACCATGCTCAAATGAAAAAAAAAGATTAATAAAAGAAAGTAATGCCAGTTTACTTTTAGCACTGAAGGAAACTAAATAGTTTTGAAATAGCACAATTCTTAAAGAATTTTCTCGTTCTAACATGGAACCTATAATCGTCAAATTAAGACTTGAATCGAGTAAGTTATAGAAAGATTGTGAGGATAAAAAATGCATCATCTTTTCTTTGATCAAACTAGTTCGAAAAGCAGCATACGTGTAAGTTATTTGCATATTATAATGACCCTAACGTCTATTTTTTTTAAATTAAAATCATTTGAGACTCGCTGTGTGTTCCCGAAAAAAGTACGACCTTTTTCTATCTAATAAATTGACCGATTCTCTTTTGAATGAACTAAACTGTTAACAGCATATATAGAACCAACAGAAAAGGTCTGTCTAATGTTTGAATCTCGTTTCTCTGCTAATGAATGGCATTTCTATACACACATAGAAAAACATTAAGCATAAAATGCTCACTTGTTTCTACACATGCTGTAAAAAATTGAGATTATTTTTAAGATTTGGTCAAATTTTTAGATTACAATACTGTATCAATTTTTCTGAAATTCCCCAAATTAGAACACCTTTTAACTCTCTCCTTTTATTTTATTTCAGGCCGGTGGAAATGAATGACGGACAGAAAATGTGGAGTAATCTTATTCATTCTAGTTGGAACTGATCTTCTCGTAAATTGTATTCCTTCTACGCTTACAGACGTATATATATATATATATATATATATATATCATCATAGACCAGCCATCAAAAGAGAGAGAATCAAGAAATTTTTTGTCTGATAATGGGGCTCCGCCTTGGGTAAGCAGCACTAAAAACGCCAGCCAAACAAAATCCTGGAAATAGACTTGACCATGCCACATAGACTAGTCCAACCTGCTATTAAAACTATAGAATACCAAATCCAATTACCGTCGAATTGGCAAGACAAGACGGCAAACAGTCGTAACTGAATATGATTCTGAGATGCCGTAAAGACCACTGAAAAGTGGCATGATTTATGGAGACTCAGAGGACCCTACAAACCAAGCAACCAATCAGGACTCAGGGAATGGACTCACCCAAATGCATGGGTGGACTGTTCTGAATTCCCATAAATACCAGTTGTCTTGACACTGGTGCAGTTGTGCTTGGCCAGTCACATTGCTCAAACCAATTGTTGACTAACTGACTTATTTCAATAAAAAACATTTACCAAGTCTAAACAAATCTCTCTCTTTCTCACACACACACACAATATATATATATATATATATATATATATATATATATATATATATATCGTCTAGGTGGATGTGCCCTCGGCCTTTCCTAAAGTATTTCAGATACGACATTCCATGAAAACTCCTGTATTCGACAAGAAATACCAAAATGTCTATATAACAATAAAGATGCGGATAACAGACCGAAAAATCTAAATAACAAAATAGACGATCTGTTTATATATATATATATATATAAATGCCCTAAGCAACAACGAACACATGTCGTTTTAAATAATATTGTTACTGTTGTTAATTTTTCCTTTTTTCTTAAATTGAGTCCCACATTGCAATTTGCATTGATTAAGTATTGATTCTTGTATAAACACATACGCTCTTTGTATAATTTTATTTATAAATTAATGTTGTTTGCATTAATTCATCAAACATTATTTCACATCGAAACTCCCATTTCCCCTATTAAATTATTGATCAATAACTCATTTGTTATCACTGAAAATATCTTTGATGAACGTTTCATAAAATAAGTGCAAATTAGGGACAAGTCTGTTTTCTTTCGCATTGTTTTATAATGCAATTATTAATGACTTTTAATCAGAACACAAAAACAATGCACTCGTGTCTTATATATATATATATATATATATATATATATATATATATACTAGCAAATATATGCACCCTCTGGGTGAGAGTATTTAAGTTTTAATATAATAAAATATCATGTTAAATTAGAAAGGCTATTGAAACTGAATAAGAATTCAGATAAAAATATTTGGAACAGAGGGGGTATAATCGAAAATAGAACAACTTTGAAACTAACTGTTCCACCATTTTCCCTTATTCCCGTCTTTCAGTGGTAAATTTCCCCAATTTAACTATTTAGTTGAAATAGGAAGAAAAGAATAAAATTACAGTTATTTCTTTATGTTAATAGATTTCTGTTAAGATTTATTGAAGAGATTTTTGCTCATATTTATTAAGATAAAACCAAACAATTAGAAATCAATAATACTAAGCATATATTTATTAAAATCAAATTTTCTAAGATCAATATGCAAATTAGCCTTCCCATTCACACTGTAAACCGCTATTTCGTTGAATATATAAATATAATTGCATGTTATTAGTATGTAGATATTGTTAACACTCTTAATGATGTAAAACAATTTTACTAATAATTGAGGTTTAAATAAAAAAATAAAATCATGGAGAATGTGATGTAAATAACAAAGGGAATTGTGACTTGAGTTGTAATATAGTTTCGGTTACAGACAGACAAACCCACAATCTCCATTATAATAAATATATAATATATATATATATATATATATATATATGTGTGTGTGTAGTATATTAGGATAAATGAAAAAACAAAGGTTTAAATGGGTTAAGTGGTGAGTTTAAACCTGTGTTTTTTAAACCTTTTTTTTTTCATTTTTTTTAACCTGTGTTTTTTTCATTTTTCCTAATATACTACATACCGTCGGATTCACTTCCTTTCTTCATATATATATATATATATATATATATATATATATATATATATATATATATATATAGATATATATATATATATACCTTGATTTACGAGCTTAATTCGTTCCGCTTGTAAATCAAATTCATTGTATATAAAATCTATTTGCCCATTAAAATAAACTGAAATACCATTAATTTGTTTGAGACCCCACACGCACACAAAAAAAAAAACTTATTTTCGTCACCTTATTTAAATAAATATAGGATCGGTTTAGCACTCGCCTAGGAATCGCAAGGTTCTTGGTTCGATACCGCCCCTCGCCAAATCAGCGTATGAGTAGCACAGGTATTTGTGCGGTAAAGTAAAGAGCTTATGGTAGGTGTGGCACTCCACCTCAGATGCAAAAATAATCTCCTTGGTCTAGCGCTAGTAAAAGGGCATATACGCCCTCGCTGTCTGGCTGATACCAAATTTTGACCACCCCGACGATTTTTTTTTAAATAAGAAAAATACATTGTATTTTATTTAAACATAAAATAGAATTAAATCAATTATGTACTTTACTATGATTTTTAACATGATTTAATGTTTATTTTTTTAATACTATTTTTCTTTGGCATAATGAATTTGGAAACTTAATCTTTTTAGTGAACTGATTAACATTAGCGTATTTGAAGCACGCACTTATTGTTTTTTAAAATGACCAAAACTCGTAAGATGAGGTACTCATAAGCAAAGGTAACATTGTATTTTCAAAGAAGTTTTTCAGCACACATACAAGTTTGTAATTAGCATTTAGTAATATGAAAACTTAACCTTGAATATAACGACTGCATCCACTCCAAAATAACAATTGTACTAAGTAGGACACTAAATTGAATCCCCTGAGGGTCCAGTTCTCAAACTGTCAGAAATATGGAGTCTTCTTTCATTTTGATTACTCTTTATAAGACAATACGATTTTTTCTTTGTACGGCCACTGACCTCCCTTCTCTCATACGTGTGGACACTGCTGGAGCAGTAAGTACAAAATAATAAGCGACATTCCCCCATAGACTCCTGCTATTGTACATACCAAAACACAAGAGCGGTTATCGATAGGGGTGGATGGTGAGAGAGAGTCAACGGAATATAAGCTCTCAGCACGATTTGATGATAAATATTTTCCACTGTATTACGCATATTGCAAAGAAAAAACTATGTTAAAAATATATCGGCTTTGTCATATATATATATATATATATATATATATATATATGGGAGAAATATGAGGAGGTTAATGCGACAATATGTGGAGAAAAGTAGACAAATAGATGGACAGAAAGATTTAAAACAAAAACAAAAAAACTCACACATATACAACTAATGACAAATCCACTGCCCAAACACACATATATATAAAAGACAATTAAAACAGACATATACACATACTCATTCATTTAGACCAATCCCCATCATCCAAAATTCTGGACCAACACCTGCATCACCATATAAAAATCCACTACCCATCCCCAACCACCCCTTGCCCCTACTGACAACCTACTGTTTTCACGATTTTGAAAATGTCCTTCATTGAAGCAAGAACTATATTCGAGTCCTGAAGAAGGTCTAAATGACCGAAACGTTGCATCGTTGACAATAAACATCCAGTTTCCATAACATCCCGTGTTTGTCTACTTTTCTCCATGTGTGTGTATATATATATATATATATATATATATATATATATAGTGTGTGTGTGTGTGTGAAATAAAAGGAAATCAATCCGACAGTGTGAATTTGATATATTGAAAAAACAAATGATGTTTACAAATGCATGGGGTCATCAGGAGAGAATGTGCACCGTTTCGGGGCCTTCAAAACCGTTGAGAGGAAGGCCCCGAAACGGTGCACCTTCTCTCCCGATGATCCCATGCATTTGCAAACATCATTTGTTTTTTCAATATATCATATATATATATATATATATATATATATATATATATGTGTGTGTGTGTGTGTGTGTATGTATGTATAAGTATGTGTGTATGTTTGTGTATATATATACATATGTGTGTGTGCTGTGTGTGTGTGTGTGTGTGTGTGTGTGTAGTGAGGCTTTAGCTTTTTTCTTTGCAGTGGCATTATAAATTTATCAAAGAGTACTCGATATCTCAAAACTTGAGCAATAATGAATGTATGTGCTTTATAATAACACAGAAAATTGCTGTGTTAGGATACCTACATAACATTTTGATGTTTTTATGTTCAAGGTAAAATTACCGTGTTGCTTACAAAAGGAAATAATCGACAGGATGGAAACCCTCCAAACGAGTCGCTTAGAGATGCAAACAGAACATTTCTGCTTGTTTTAAGAGGTGTATACGTCGTTTGTCTAGTTGGAACAATAAAAACACAAAGAACAACTTGTCTGTTCCACTTTCTTCTTTCATTTCTAGTACGTAATTTGATATAGTTGCTTTTAGTGCAGTCAGAGTGAAATAACTTGAAGATGGGTTGCGGTTTGACAAACCAGCGAGACGTTTGTCGGTTAAAGACAAAAGAAAAAGACCGAGGAAATTTAAAGCCAGCATCTCTAACATTATTTGTTTAGGTGGCCGCTTGGAGATGTTCTAGAGACCCGTCAACTATAATGCATTCAATTTCATTGGGAGAAAAATGTGCTGTTTCTATAAAGTGTCTGTTTGCGTGTGAACACTCACATATATAAATGATTGAGATCACGAAATTTACGAAAACAGAGGACAAAAAGAATTTACAAATCGTGTAAGAGAAAATGTGTGACTTCTCGGTTTATGATCATCTTTATTTGACGGGATTCTATTCAACCACTGGTCAATGTGGAGTAGGAAAATAACACTGAGGCCAAAATATTGGGTCTGAGGATTATATATATGCACAAACTTACACATATACACAAATGTATAGGCATATATATATGCGCAAAGACTTACGTGTGCACAAATGTATAGGCATATCTCTCTCTATATATATATATATACATACACACATACTCACAGACACACACACACATATATATATATATATATATATATATATATACATAGAGAGAGAGAGAGTAAGAGAGATAGAGAGAGAGAGATAGATATACACAGATTCATATTGTGTATATTCACATACATCCCCACAGACATATATACATGTTAAAAGGATAAATAAAGGAAAGAAAATGTTGAATGGATTAAAATATTTTAATGAAATGCCAACACGTGTTTCGCCCGAGAATTTGTTCATGTACACATTGTATTCTATACATTACTATTTCAAATATAACATAAAATAATAATAGAAACACTTTTTTTTTAAGTATACAAAAAAAAAAAAAGCCCTACAACATAGGGTCATTTTTAACTAGAGCTCGGCAGGTTTGAATGCAGATCGTTTCTTCTCCTATACTGGTCGCGTAACAAGGCTAAATAACACAGTACGCTTTATTTACATGTAGATGGGAGGAGAGTTTTAGCCCATTTTCAACTAGCTTAAAGCTAAGAAAAGTCTGGTTCGGTATTTGAACTTGGCTAGTCGAGCAGCCCATTTCCTAAGACCATAATGGACATGCCTTAGGCTCCTCTTTTCATGTACTTATAATGAATTTGTGTCTCTGCGAATGTTTCAGCAATATTGTGGAGTCTCTTCCTTTTGGATGTGATTGGTAGATATTGAAGTGATGATAGGATAGTTTCCATGGTTTTGTCCATTTTGTGAAGCAGTCAGCGCTTTTGAACCAATATAAAGAGGACAGACAAAATCAAAGATAAATAAAAGGAAAGCATTGGAGTCGCCATTTACTGCGCATATAATATCCAAATATTTCAAATGCTTATATGAAAAGACTGGATAACAGACTAAACGTGATATATATAGATATATATATATATATATATATATATATATATATATATATATATATATTAAAATAATATTGTTCTGGTTCCAACGAGAGAAAATTCAATATTTCATAAAAAAGAAAGTACACAAAATGTATGTTTTCAGAAAAAAAATCATTCTTCTTATCTTACATATGCAACACGTGTTTCAGATCTTCTGGTATCTTCTTCAGGCTTTAATCAATAATATGAAAATGAATTCTTACATGCGTGTATATATATATATATATGAGTATTTAACTTCCCCTATCCTGTTTTGTGGGAGTGGAGTATAAAGGAATTTCATTTTTAATATTAGTCTTTTAAAAGACTAAAGTTAAAAATGAAATTCCTTTATACTCCACTCCCACCACACAGGAAGAGGGAAGTTAAATACTCACGTATATATATATATATATATATATATATATATATATATATATATATATATATATACATACATACATGCATGTAAGAATTCATTTTCATATCATTGATCAAAGCCTGAAGAAGATATCATATCTGAAACACGTGTTGCATATGTAAAATAAAAAGAATAATTTTTTTTCTGAAAACATAACACATTTTGTGGACCTTCTTTTTTATAATATATATATATATATATATATATATATGTGTGTGTGTGTGTGTGTGTGTGTGTGTATGTAAATATATTGATTGTGAAAACATTACGGTGATGTATTTTTATATATGATAACGAGAGCACCTGTTGTGTTTTGTTTTGTTTATAATAAACGAGGTACATATAAGATGTTATGGAGGCGCGTTCTGTAATGGTTATCGTCGTAAGAAATGGACACGGAAATTCGAGATCACATCCTCGACCAGTCCTTTTACTTTTCCCATGGTGCTAATAACATTTGGAATTGAATATATCCAATGTTTTTCATCTAGCTATGGGTAAATCCGAGAACAGATTGGACTCTTTAATCCTAATTAGGCAGTCGGTCTAAAACAAGTATGAATTCAAACCGATCAAAATTTACCTTGTGCCCTATCCTACTAGAAGTTTGGTATATATATATATATAACAGGATATTTGTTTTACTTTGTTTTTTAGAGATTGTTTTACATTTCCCAAGTTATGACACTTATCAGAATTACAAGCATAAATTGATGGCTGAATAAATTTTATTTATTTTTCTAATGATTGTTTTCTTTTAAGTTGAACACTCCTCTTATCAATACACAAATGCAATTATATAATGAGATCAAAGTACAAAGAAAAAAAAATCAAATAATTAAAGTAGACTTCTTTGTAAATATTTGATTCACGTTCACATTCCTCTTTACCGGATGTATTCATATTTGTTTTACTATCAATCCGGATGGTCATTATTAGAAATAAGAGACGTGGTTGCTTTTATTAAAATTTAGGATAATTATGAATTACTAGCTAATATATGCACCCACCGTGTGCACGTATTTAAGTTTTCATGCAATAAAATATCATATTAAATTAGAAAGACTAATGAAACTAAATAAGAATGCAGATAAAACTATTTGAAACATAGGGGGCTATAATAATAAAAAACAGAACAAGTGAAACTTACTCTGCAATCACTCCAGCCTTTCATTGCTAAATTTTCATATTTTAACTATTTAGTTAAAATAGGAAGTAAAGAATAAAATTACAGTTAATTCTCTTCGTTAATAAATTTCTTTTAAGATTTATTGAAGAGATCTTTGCTCATATTCATTAAGATAAATCCAAACAATTAGAAATCAATAATACTAAGCACATATTTATTAAAATCAAATGTTTAAAATCAATATGCAAATTAGCCTTCCCGTTCACACTGTAAACGCTATTTTGTTGTATATATAAATACAAGTGCATGTTATTAGTTTGTAGATATGGTCAACCGTATTGATAATGTAAAACAATTTTATTAATAACTGAGTTTTAAAAAGAAATTAAATCATGGAAAATGTGACCTAAATAACTATAGGAATTGTGATTTGTGTAGTTATATAGTTTCGGTTACAGACAGAATCCCACACAATCTCCATTATAATAAGATTTAATGCTGTTTTATTTTTTTATATATTCTCTTTATTTATTTAGCACAGGTTACTACATGGCATATAAAAAATAGATTCTGGTTTGTTTGACATCTCGGTTATACTCAAAACCTCCGAATATATATGAATATTTTAATTATAGATTTGATTTTATTATTTTCCAATTATGAAGAGGTAGTATTTGTCTACATTTTATAGAACAGATTTAGTAGTAGTAATAATTTGTTTTGTTTTATGGCATGTTAAACTTAAGTGTTTATTTAATTCCCAATTCGGTCTTTTTTGCTAGAAGTTATATAATTGAAGCACGTGGTGTAATGGGTACGTAAGAAATGGACACCACGAGACGAGTTCAGTTCTTGACTGTGGCATTTTGCTTTTCACATGGCGCTAATACACTTGGGAAAGGTATGAATACAACTATACTCTTACCAGTTATGGATAATTGTTTCTCTTTAACCGTAGTTAGGCAACCAGTCTATGAAACGAAAACTCAGTTCAAAATCTATTAAGCTTCCCTCAAAGAATGACCTTGTACCACATGCTACTCGCGGAGGAATCGGTAAATATCTATGACTGGTAAAACTTCAGTAGTCTGTAGAAGACAAAGTTTTTTTGCTTTGGTTTGTTTTTTTGTTTTACGGCATATCAACCTCAGTGGGTCATTTAATGCCGATACAGTTTTGAAATAAATCAATTCTTAATGGATAATACAATTTTTTTATAAATACATTTTTCTATTTAACCCATAGATGGGACCCTAACAGGTACTACAACTCCGGGTCAGAGTGGACCAGGGAGCAATGGTGATGAAGGCGTGCTCCACATTCCCCAAACCTCCAAAACTGGAACCTCACCATCAGATAGAGTTTAACGTCATTCCTAGGGCATGTAGACCCGCAGCTACCGCCTTCTAGCACCCATATGATAAAAGGGTTGGGGCTTACCATAACGGCAATAGGATTGGGAAAATCATATAGGTGCTAGGGCTTGACGTAACCAGCCGATTGATCGGAGGGGGCCTCTCCGACCGCCCGTCTAGCCCAAGATAGGGCCAAAGTGGAGTATTGCATGTCATGAACTGCTCATCCACCTGGGCTCAATTGTTAAGCATCATGGGTCGCCACCCAAGGCCAACAGGTTGCCCCATTGGTGGAGTCTTACCCCTCTGCAGAGGTGCAGTTGGTGTATTCTAACGCCCCAGCCGACAGGGTGGTTGTTTTCTTTGATATTTCAAAGTTTCATGCATATTTTTGAATAAACTATTATTTAACTTTGATCGTTTAATATATTACATTAAAATACAAATTGCACTATATTGATTTACAATACTGATTAAGTAGATTATAATGGTTTGTTTTTCGATAAGTTAATGTATTCCAAGTTGGAATATGCCTCTTTTAAATGGATTGTTAAAAACTACAAATATTGTTTTAATTAGTTAATTCAGCTGAATATATAATCACCAAGGGAAAATCTAAAACACCGATAATAGTTTGTTAATTAAGCTGGCTAAAATAAAATCATTTATATTAATCAATATTTTTCTTTTTTTGTGAATTTTTAGTTAAATCCTGATTGAGGCTGCTTGCTTTTCCCATAGAGCTAACACCATTGAATTCAGAGATTTTCTTCTAGACGGGTGGCCTAACCAAGGTTCAAGAGCCCAGATCCGCCTAGTTGGAAGGATAATAGTTAGATTCATACCTTTCCCAATGGTATTAACCCTATGAGAAAGGTAAACAGCCTGGTTCAGGATTTGAATTCGTATCGGCGCGTCTATTATACCACGCGATTCAACACTAATGTATATGTGTGTGTGATTGTAGATATATGTATGCGTGTGTGTATATATATATATGAGGAAGAATGAATAAAGAAAAGAAAGAACAGAATGGATATTCTGTTCTTTCTTTTCTTTAATCATTCTTCCTCATATTGTCGGATTCATTTCCAATTTCCATTTTTACATATATATATATTATATATATATATATATATATATATACATACAACATACATGTATGTGTGTATGTATACGCGCGCATATAAATGCATGTGTGTGTTATTATAACTTCTCATATATAATAGTGTATTTCATATTGTACCAGCTAAATATTTAAGTTTAAGTAAATTGATGTATAACTTGGTAAATAGGACTCGAATTTTCCTAAATTCGAACGCTGTTTTCCTCTCCCATTTATTCATTTTTGTTTGGGACGTCTAATGTTTTACAGACTACTGTTAGTGATTATTTTTCTCACTAAGTGCCTCAGACGTCTAGTGTTACAAATAAGACTAATAAATATATTTTTGTAATTCGTATTACAATATTATTTTTTAAAAAGCCCGAAACACAAAATATGCACTACGCTAAATAACGCCATACTCATTTAATTCTGATCGGTCATTTTTTTTATAGTAATCAACTCATCCAGCAGAATTATATCGTAGTTTTGTGCTAACTATGGTTGAATGCTAACTTTATAGGAATCAACACAATCCAGCAGGATTACATCGTAGTTTTGTATCACTATGGTTGAATGCTAACTTTATAGTAATCAACTCAATCCAGCAGGATTACATCGTAGTTTTGTATCACTATGGTTGAATGCTAATTATGGTTGAATGTTAACTTTATAGTAATCCACTCAATCCAGCAGGATTACATCGTAGTTTTGTATCATTATGGTTGAATGCTAACTATGGTTGAATGCTAACTTTATAGTAATCAACTCAATCCAGCAGGATTACATCGTAGTTTTGTATCACTATGGTTGAATGCTAATTATGGTTGAATGCTAACTTTCACCTTTCTATACTATTCATTTGCATTCAAACATCACTTCCGGTCCTGCTCTTTCCCATTCAGAATATTGAATTACTGTTCGTTTGAAAATAGGAATATAGCTTCTTGTCAAATAATGTATCTTCATTTTGAAACAACAACAGACGCCTCGAAGCCCGAGTCTTTGTGTTCTATAATAGGATAAACTGTCAGTTTAAGATCTAAATAGAATTATCATTAATCTTTTGAGAAGAATTAGCAAGTTCCTAGCTTTATCAAGAGAAAAGAATCAGTTTATGAGCTTTCAAGAAGAAGTGGTGGGGAGAGGGTGATTCAAATGGTGACAGTCCTAACATTTGTGGAACTTTCCTTTGTTCGATAATGCTTTCTTATCTGAGACGTCATTTTTCCGTCTCCTCTTTTATGGGAAAATGAAATAAATTTTTAGAATGAATTAAACAAGATTAAATTTAAACAATAAGGAAAAATAACTTTTTGATACCGCACTGAGGAATTTTTTTATGCAAGAAAATCATCATAATTTTTTATTTTTTATTTTAGATAATGTGTTTTTTTTTTTATCTTTGGGAAAACCGCTTCTTTTAAAACAATAAACAGAGCAGGCAGAAGTTTAGTAAGTTAAGTAATCGGGTATTGTTCGCCTATCATATAACATAATGAGAAAGGAGAAGTGATGGGGTTAAACATTCAAACAGTGGATTGATATTACATCTGTGAATGGAAAACGCTGTCAGAGATTTATTAAATCTTTAGGAACGTAACAGACTAATATATCAGTTAGATGAACATTACTCGAGTCTGATTTGACAGATCAACAAAACTTTGATATTTATTTATCGAACACGTCAGCATCGGACAGGATGTGACACAAGGAAAATACTAAAGCTAAGTACAATTGGTTTTGAATTCAGTTTTCCATTCTCCTAGAGAGCCCAGTTAGTTCTACTACTTACCTAGGGATATAGTCAGAGGGGATATATATATATATATATATATATATATATATATATATATAACAAGACAGGGAGAGAGAATCATGAAGGGAATCAGGGAAAGAACAAGAATGGTGACTGAGACAGAGAGAGAGATGGACTGTAGGGGAGAGAGAGAGAAGAGACGTCGAGAGAAAGAGTAATGGAAAACTCCAGGGATAAAGAGAGAGAGAGAGAGAGAGAGAGAGAGAGAGAGAGAGAGAGAGAGAGAGTGTGTGTGTGTGATGTACAGAAATAAATATATATAGAGTAATGATAGATATAGAGGGATGGGAACGTGGAGAGAGAGAGACATTAAAACGAGGCTAAAGAGAGGGATAGACAAGTGGAGAGAGAGAGAGAGAGGGGGTATGGACATGTTGAGAGTAGGTGTGTGTGTAGAATATAGATAATAATCTCTCTCTCTCTCTCCCATATATATATATATATATATATATATATATATATATATATATATATCTTATTATAATGGAGATTGTGTGTTTTTCTGTCTGTAACCGAAACTAAATCACTACTCAAGTCAGAATTCCCTTAGTAATTGACGTCACATTTACCATGAATTTATCCTTATTTTAACCTCAATTATTAATAAAATTGCTTTACATTATTTATACTGTTAACCATATCTACATACTAATAACATGTAATTATGTTTATATATACAACAAAATAGCGGTTTACAGTGTGAACGGGAAGCCTAATTTGCATATTGATATTAAAAATGTGATTTTAATAAATATATGCTTAGTATTATTGATTTCTAACTGTTTGGTTTTATTTTAATGAATATAAGTAACAATATCTTCAATGAATCTTAAATGAAATCCATTAACAAGAAAAGATAAGTGTCATTTTATTCTTTACTTCCTATTTTAACTAAATATTTAAATTAGAAAAAATAACAATGAAAGACGAGAGTGACGGAAGAGTAAGTTTCAGTTGTTCTATTTTTTGATTATATCCCCCTCTGTTTCAAATCTTTTTATTTGTATTCTTATTTAGTTTCATTAGCGTTTCTAATTTAATACGATATTTCATTACATTAAAACTTAAATACTTGCACCCGGAGGGTGCATATATCTGCTAGTATATATAATGCAATTAGCAGGGAGATAGAAAAGATAAGATAATGGTGAGAGAGAGAGAGAGAGAAAATTTAGACGGATATTAAAGGGCAATGCCAATAAATTTTTAAAAATGGAGATAGAAATATATTAAGGCATACAGTATGACACGACTAAAGACCAAGCATCAGAGATGAGAACGAATACATTCAGAGAGATGTGAAACCCCCAAAACAAATATAATGCTAGAACCGCGGAAACGCAAAGAAAATCGAAAAGTTATTACACAAATATCAATTCAATTGAATATCGGAATGGAATATTAATCCCTCTATAGGGATAGAAACAATGATATAAACACCCAAACAAGAGTTTAATACTCATAATCTAAAATAAAGTAAAATCTTGCTGATTACGTGTTCGAATACCTTCCAACGGAACAATGGCTCATAGGTATAAAATCTACAACTAGATATATTAGAATAAATATTTTGAAATATATTTTACATGCAGAGAGGCAGCTAAGTAAACAGGCAAGATATATGGATATATTTATTGTCATTTTCCATTACATTGTTTCTCCCCTGAAATACATATTATTCTAAGTTAATGCCAATACGCTATTCATCCTGTTTGAGTGAAAACAAAAGATCCAAATGCAATCGAGATGTAAAACGATCGTTGTATTCAGCGATATTTCTCTTAATACACGATGCGGATATGAATAAATAATTGAAGAAAGCGGCCACAGCACGATATTACAATTCACCTTAAAAGAGGAATTATCTGTGAGCGAGCGGAATCTTTTGCAAGTCCAGTTCTTTTATTAGAGCCATATGTCAAAGTTCGCATAAGGGAACGTAAAGAAATCGCCATAGTTTATCTCTCAAAATTAGAACTCTTATTATTCTTAACCCTATATAACAAACACAAAATGCTATTAAGTATACACAGTGTTGAAGTCACTCAGTCACAGTATACTGTTGGTTTGGACAACAGCAACAAGCTTAGTACAACTGAAATAGTGCCCAAAACTGCTGGTACTTATGGAACTCAGGAATACCCCGTTAATGCATTTTGGTGATACCATTCCTTGAGTTCTGATTGGCTGCTTGGTTTCTGTGGGGTTATGGTGTTTTATGAAAAACCTGTTTTTTGCAGTAGACTTGCAACAAGGTAAGATCCGTGTCGGGTTACGGCTTACTTGTTACTTGTCTGCCAATTCGACAGTAATTGTAATTCTTCTACAGTGTATATAGTGTTTATTCTACACACGCAGTAAGTCGTTCAATCTGATTAAATAAGTTTAGAAAATTGAATTTTATTTAGCTGTTTGGTTGGTTTTATCGATTTGGTAATGTAATCTCGAGTAAAAGTTCTACGAGGGCTCCCGATTACGAACATGAAGATTTCAGAGTTCGACAAGAAACACCTAAAAAAATAAAACAAAGAGCACATTGCCTGAAACATTGTGTATATAACAATAAAAACAAGTCGAACTGTCCAAAAAATCTAAATGAAAATTATCAATCCCATCTCAAAATTTCACATGAAAATATTATCATACACAATGCTAAATTTCATCATCCTCAGGTCGCGTTGAAAGCACGGATACCCATGACTTTATTTCCCTTTCAGTCATTCTCCTTGGCAGGTACTATGAACCACATCCAGAATCCGCATAGACGTGATTTATCAGGTTTTTGTTGGTCGGCCTACACTGGTGTGCCCATTGGTACGTGTCCACAGGTGATCATCGCTTATGTAGTGAGAAATTCATCTCTTATGGCATTTATCTGAACACCGAATCCCATTTACGCCTTGCATAGGCAGAATCGTTGGGCCATCTGCCTTCCCACTGAGATAGCCGATCGAGCCTGGTGACCTCGGCAAGTATTAATTAACCTCCGATTTCAGGCTGGCGTGAAAGATCAAGCATATTTTTTTACACCTTGATGGATAAGATTCGAAATAAGGAAAAATAAGAACAGAAGAAAAATATAACAGAAAATGAAGAAAAAAAAATGAACGAATGAAGTGTAGAAAGGAATATGTTGAGACTGATTAAACATCCAAATAATTCTAGTTCCCATAGAAAACGTAAAGAGATAGAACGAATTATGTCGAGAATAAAGGTTTATAGAAATCGGGGAAACGTCAACGAGAATAGACATATAGTTGGTATTTGTCTGAATGAAGATAAAATACTTTGTCTCGCAGAAAACGAGATCTATGCAAATCTAATGAGATATATATTAAAGAAATGTCATAGCCGCGCAGAACGAGACGATTCCATACTCGATAACCAACACTCGGAGCTTAATATAATTAGATTCAGTAGAGAATGTCCGAAACCACTTTACCAATCTGACATTTACAGTTACAATACAAGTTAACAAAAATGAAAGCTGACAGGATTTCGATACGCACTGGTTTGTCTCTTATTCGAAATTATCTGCCGAGCTGAATATCGAACGAAAATGACAGAATTAAGGAAAGATAAGAAGAAAAAATGGTAAAAAAGTGAAATATAATTATATTGGGATATTATGGTTCGCGAAGATCAAATATCCTTTTCTTAAAAAGAAGAACATTCTATACCAGAAGTTTTCTTTATTTTCTTTATTTTAAAACTATCCCTTGTGTTCAGTTCACAGTCCGGGCTTTATCCAATTCACAAAGGCAAGCAAATCCTTTATATTACTTAAATATCTAATCCCGATCGCGGAAATTTCTCCAAAACTAAAGAACTCTTCAATCTGGTGGGTACATTTTATAATATGTTTTATTTCTGACGCATACACGGCCTTCGGGTCGGGGATACAGAGTGCTTCAGCCTTTTGTTCGGTTAAGTAGTTAACCGCGTTGATCCCAGGGGGATTTCCCCCCAGGCAATACCTGTTCCTTTGTTTTAAAGGGACAGTGCTGGGTTTATTGTCAAGTGCCTGAGGCGTCACTTCGAGGGGGAGTGCCGAGGGCATCAACGCATTTTTGCACCTACCATACCATGAGATTCAGCTTGTGCGTGGGTCCACATCAAAAGACCTTGTGCCACACCTGCATACGTGGGATTCACAGTAAATACCCTTTCTGGTGCATCCTCAACATACAGTCTCGGATGGGTGCTAAGGCCGAGTCGTCTACGGTTCCTCTCCACGTCTACGTGCCGAGGTAGGTTTCTGCGATACGGTCGTTCGGCGCCACTCTTCTTTTGAAACACTAGTCACTTCGGGTCAGCAACGTGCATCGTTAAACCACCCTACCCCTTTAAAACAGTGGTCGTTTGCGAGTTGTAGAGGCTACATTGACTAAACCCGGGTAGCGTAGCGAAAGCAAGAGATCGGAAGGCCGCGAACCTGGATACGTGTCACAGCTATCCCTCACATCGGAAATGTGTCCGATCTAACCAAGGTGGCATGCCCGCCAATTCCAATCCCTGTGATTAACGTCGCTGTGCTACGATTTAGAGTAGCGAAGAAGGACGCTACGTAACAAAAGCTCCCCTCAGATCAATCGGCTGGTCACATCAAGACCTAGCACCGATATGATTGACCCGACGCTGCTAACCACATGGCAAACACCCAAGCATTTCTATAATATACTAGCAAATATATGCAAAGTATTTAAGCTTTAATGTATAAAATATTGTATTAAATTAGAAAGGCTGATGAAACTAAATAAGAATGCAGATAAAATGATTTGAAACAGAGGGGAGTATAATCGAAAAATAGAACAACTGAAACTTACTCTTCATCACTCTTGTCTTTCATTCTTATTTTTTCCAATTTAAGTATTTAGTTAAAAGAGGAAGTAAAAAATGAAATGACAGTTATTTTTTCTTGTTAATGGATTTAATTTAAGATTCATTGAAGAGATTTTTGCTCATATTCATTAAGATAAAACCAAACAATTAGAAATCATAATACTAAGCACATATTTATTAAAATCACATTTTTAATATCAATATGCAAATTAGCCTTTCCTTTTCACACTGTAAACCGCTATTTTGTGTATATATAAATATAATTGCATGTTGTTAGTATGTTGATATGGTCAACAGTGACTTCGGCCTCTGGACCATTGATATAATTAACGGCGTCGATCCCAGGGGCCATCCCCCAGGCAACACCTGCCCCCTGATTTAAAGGGGGAGGGCTGCGTTTATTGCCCAGCGCCTGAGGCGCCCCCCTTGAGGGGGAATGCCGACGGATCGACGCAATTTTTTCACCTGCCACTCCATGAGCTGTGGGTGGTCCCACGTTAATAGGGACTTTGTGCCTGACCCGTACAAGTGGGGTACGCGGTAAATATCATGTTGATATGGTTAACAGTATTAATAATGTAAAGCACTTTGATTAATAATTGAGTTTAAAATAAAAAATACAATCATGGAGAATGTGATATCAATAACTAAGGGAATTGTGATATAAGTAGTAATATAGTTTCGGTTACAGACAGAAAAACACACAATCTCCATTATAATAAGATGTGCTAGGATGAGGGACTTAGGTTCCATGTTATGATGTCAAACTGCATGAAGTAGTGAGGTTCCATTTCTGGTGTAGAATACCCATTTATCGCCATACCTCCCTTGTTCATTTTGACGCGGAGTAGTAACACCTATCAGGGTCCTATACATGAGTTAAATAGATATAAATGTGTTTAAATATTAATTACCCAACAAGAATGAATAAAACTTTGGCTATTATGAATCTATTTCAGCTGGTAACTCAATAAATGAGCCCAGTTTGACGAAACGAACAATCCCTCCACAGGAGCAAGATGTGACCCAAGTTCAATTTCTTATGTGGAGTTTAACACATTTTGAATTGAGTTTCCTTCTCCTAGACTGGTTGCCTTACCAAAGTTAAAGAGCTGACCCAGAGTGGTAGTACCTGTTAGGGTCCCATCTATGGGTTGAATAGAAAAACATGTGTTTATAAACAAAATTGATTATCCATTATAAATTACTTTATTTCAAAACTTTGTCGGCATTAAATGACTCACCGAGGTTGATATGCCGTAAAACAAACCAAACCAAAAAACCATTGCGTAAAATTTTGAATATATCAGTGTATGACAAATGTTTTCTTTTTAATTTCCAGAATAAAATTAACGTGTGTTACCTGCACGAATAATGTGATTAATGCTAATGAAAAAAAAGCATGAAATAACCTAACTAGGTTTGACAGACCGTAAAATCCAATCGACTAAGTATCTAAATATCTCAAAAAAGCGTTCATACCAAACTCTATGTATGAACCATTTTCCATAGCAGAACATTGCTTTAGAATATTAAAAAAAATGTATCTTTTATATTTTAGTCCGGATAGTCTGTGGATAGACTTAGCACAGATTTCAACAGACGTTAAACAAAGTGCGTTTGGTAGGTCAACATATAGTGCATAAAATCTGAAAAGTCTACTAAAAGTATTGATTGGAACAGGTTGAAATGGCATGAACTATGATAGTTTATACCCGTCATGATATATATATATATATATATATATATATATATATCAGTCTGCTCCCCACAAACGTCTGGAAGTTGTTTGATGCATTTGAGGATCTGGTTGGAATCATGTTGTTGCGTGGAAAACTGTTTTTTTTTTAATAGGTTGTTCAAAACTGTAAGGCATTTGTGTTCAATATGATATATAATATATATATATATGAAAAAACAAAAAAAGGATGTTTACAACTGCATGGGCTCATCAGGAGAGAGTGTGCAAACCGTTTCGATGCCTATCTCTCGACGGTTTAAAAAGCAACACCGGCCCATCGGTTTGCACACTCTCTCCTGATGAGCCCATGCAGTTGTAAACATCCTTTGTTTTTTTTTCATTTATCATATTCACACTGTCGGATTAATTTCCATTTTATTTTCACACATATTATATATATATATATATATATATATATATATATATATGGGCCGGTTTAGCTCAGTCGGTAGAGCGTTCGGCTAGGAATCCCAAGGTTCCTGGTTCGATACTGGCCCTAGCCAACTCAGCGTATGTGTAGCACAGGATCTGTGCGGTAAATTAGGAGCTGGTGGTAGGTGTGGCGCTCCACCTCAGACGCTAAAATAATCTCCTTGTCTAGCGCTATTGAAAAGGGGATATACTCCCTGCTGTTTGGCTGACACCGACATTAGGCCGCCCGTCGACTTTTACTTTATATATATATATATATATATATATATATTATATATGAGAGAGAGAGAGAGAGAGAGAGAGAGAGAGAGAGAGAGAGAGAGAGAGAGAGAGAGAGAGAGAGAGATCTTGGCGTCATTAGAATAACGTTTGATAATAACTTATTTTCAAAACAATGCAGAGTTTATATTCATGGAAACAAACTGAAAATATATATTTTGCTATTTTGAAAATAATTTTTCGATCATTGGATGACTTATATATATATATATATATATATATATATATATATATCAGCAGAAATCACAAAATGTTATCCCCTCCCTGACAAGATGTGACCTGAGGTCATGTTTCAATGCATGAACTCGTACGAATGAATTATGCCAAGAATAGCTTCAGCTTAGACATTAAGGATTAAACCTTACCCTTCATTTTGCAGTGCAAAGTTTGAGGCAGAGCCTGGGCCGAACACACAAAGCTTATGTGTAAGAAAAGAGAAAGTATAATTCAACAAAATGGCCTCAGTATATATAATATATGTGTGTGTGTGTGTGTGTATAGAGAGAGAGAGAGAGAGAGGGAAGAGATTGACCGACCGATTTTAGTGTAGAAAGCCAGTGTGTAAATTCTTAATAAACAATTTATTCTTAATATTCACAGATAAAATCTCTTCGACAGAAGATTTCTGAAACTGAACCTGTTGTTAGTGAATGTTTTGTGTCTTGTATCTTCCAAATTCTCTTCGTGAGTGTGTGAGTGTGTGTGTCTGTTCAACAACGTCTGATTATCATTCCAGGTTTGACCTTCGTACGAAGCCAAGGTATGCTATACCCGGTGAGACTTGAACAGACTTAAAGAATATGCTTATGTTCAAGTCACGTTGAACCATCAGTTCCTACGAGATCAACGAAGTTAAGCATCGATGAGCCGGTTAATAAATACTTAGATGGGTCATCATTTCAGAAACAGCAGGTACTGTAAGAAACCTGATAGCAAAATGATTTATTCGGTACTAAATGGTACAAAATGCCGTAAAATAAAACATCCAAACACTTAAAAAGGTTTCTCTGAATGTTTGAGATGAGGCTTGAAGATTAGTATTATCTGCGTTATTCGGAATATTGTCCCCATCTTCATTGTTATTTGTACAACGTTTCGGCCGATATGCCCTCCGGCATTCTTCAGGTATTTCTTGTCGGACTCGGGAACCTTCTTTTCGAACTCGGGAAGGTTCTCGAGTCAAAGAAGGTTCCCGAGTCCGAAAGAAATACCTGAAGAATGCCGGAGGGCATATCGGCCGAAACGTTGTACAAATAACAATGAAGATTGGGACAATAGTCCGAATAACGCAGATAATACTTAAAACGATATACACATAAATACACTCACCATTACAGTATGGTAGCGATCAAACTGTACACACCGACTAAGAAGCAGGAAACACATTGTGAGAATCGAATTCAATTTACAATGATTTGCTCGCCAAACACTTTAACCAATCGCCATGTCTGGTATTCTTCTGTATAGAAGAAGTGATCTGGAAATAAAACTCGGACTTTTGTTGTTGTGACTGGTTTCTCGCTTAATTCGTTATCTTGTTTGGAGAGTGAATGAAAAGTCGAACTGGGAATTGTTTCCTGATTTCAAATTGTCTGACCAATCACGACCTCGCGGAGAGGCATGGTAAAAGGACTCAAGCGAAATATCCTATTCATTATTTCTTGGCCTCTTCACTTGATTGTTCAAATGTTGGTAGCAATAACAATCAATACAAGAAACACGGGAAACTATTAACCTCGACACTAATAGATCTCCTTGAACAGTGTTCCATATTTTCCAACCGAAATCACGTGTTCATATTAAAATGTATGAGCAAGCAGTCTTCTTTTATTGTGGCTAAAAGCAGACGCATATATGAATAAAATCTAAACACAGTTTAAACGTAGGTTATCGACCATAACAACGAACTTAAACTAATGCTATCAATGTCTTAAAGTTTAAGGAAACTATGTACAAGAATAAGCACTTTACATTTATCTAAGAAACTGATTTGTTTCTATGGCGCAGTAAAGTGAGCAATCGGATCTTAATGCCAAATGGACCGGACTTTGGCAAATATCTGTAATGAAATTATAGCCATACCAATTCTACTGAATAGTAAGAGCCTTAACGGGTTTTACAAATATAGGAATATATTAGTTATAGAATTTTTGATGAAAATCTTAAACTAGACGGAATAAAGTGAAATGCTCAAGGATATCACTTTTCGGAGTATTAGGCCGACACGTACATACCAACAAGAGACAAGGCTTATTCATGTATATAGATAATATTTAAATTTTAAATTTTTAAACAATCGCCAAATTCACCATCAAACTCGAAGATGTATTAAAAATAGCCATTAAATTTTAAGTTGTACATCTCCGTTGTAAATAATTAAACTCTTGCCTTGAGCTATAGTTTTCTAAGGTATTGTTATTTCATTCAGAATATTGTCACTGAGACATACAAGTATAGCACTACACTCTCGATATACCCTTCTGATTTACCTCTGTAGTATGACTAAAATTCGTAATATCCAATTCTAATTTCATATTATTGAAGTAAGTCAGTCAATCATACTAGTGGTTTGAACAATGCGACTAGCCAAGCACAACTGAACCAGTGTCACGACAACTAGTACTTATGGGAATTCAGAACAGTCCACTCATGCATTTGGGTGATTCCATTCCCTGATCCTGATTGACTGCTTGGTTTCTATGATCCTCCGAGGCTCCATAAATCCTGCCACTTTGCAGTGGTCTTTGCAGCAAACCAGAATCGTATTTAAGTTACGACTGTTGCTGTCTTGTCTTGCCAATTCGACGGTAATTGTACTTGTATGATTATTCTATACATATCATATTCGAAACATCAATTGAGAAAATAAACTTATTAAAAGTTTGCAATATGTGTTACATCTTATAAATGATTTTAGGAATCGTTGTGTCTTCATACATGTGGGTGCGTGTGTGTGTGTGTGTGTGTGTATGTGTGTGAGTGTGTGTTCCATAGTATGGTTGAGAATGCTAATATGTTTTGGTTAAGATTTACACGTGATATCAAATATAAAAATAACAAATATATCAATAACATTTGTACATTTATTACTACTAGCATGTATGTTATCTTGTTCTTATAGATATTGTAGACTTTATACAATTATCTTAGTTTTGAGATTTAGTGGAAAAATATCAAGTTCAAATGCCGAACATCTAATCATGACCATTCATCGCCTGTCAATATTAAGACATATTTGACAGTAGATTACGATAAGCTACTCAGGACAGGGGTGAAGATGGGAAAGGGCTTTCACAAATATTAAAAAAGAAAAAAAGAAAAAAAAAACAAACAAAAAGAATAAGCGTTTTGTAATAGATTCACCCATCAACCAAACGGACACAGCAAAAATTTGCGAGGATGTGATTGGCAGACGGTAGGTCAAAGTTCAAATCTTCGCTATCAAAAGCTATGAGAGTTCTAGTGGTTGGCTGTGGACAGTCGTGTGCCAATTAAAACATATTTTTAAAAAATGTTGTTTTAGCCATAAAGGAAAATAGCCGCATATTTTGGGGTTGGGCGAGAGCAACCCATCTTCATTTGGAGAGGGCTAACATTTTAAACAAACGAAAGAAAAAGATCCATCGACAAAGAAACAAACAAACAAAAGAAAAAAGTTGATATCGTCCTGTTCGTGGTACTCTTCCAAAAAAGAATATGTAACATGCAAAATATATGTCAGTGGATTCTTGAAACAAAATATTTGACAGGCTCTTAGTTTCCTCGCCATTTAAAGATAGAATAGAAGAAAAAAGACGGTTGGTTGTTCCAATGAGATGAAAAATTATCCAAACTCTTGTTTTATGGAAGCCGAGCTTGTTGTGTATGATTTAATAGACAGAACCATACTAATTTGCAGATAACAAGCTACTGCATCGATGATAATTCGTCGGTTCCCCAATACCATCTCTGTAGCTGAATTATCTCATCAGTGAGGGATGTTGATGGGCGTCCCGCACAATCAGCCTATGTCACTCTCGTCCGTCTACTTTTAAACTTCAGTCCACCCATACACACTTCTAAAAGATAGTGCATTGTACTCTTTTGCTGCTAAAAGCCACCGAGGAATTTAAGCCCCTAAAACACCTTGCGACCTTGGCGCATACTGCTAGTGGTGCGGCCATGTTAACACTAAAGGACAGGAAGCAAAATGGTTCGATCAGGCTCAAACTTTTTTCCTGTGACCACTACATTGCCCAGTATAAGCACAAATGCAAAGAATGCTGTGTAACAGAAATAGGTATATGTTATGACGAAAGTGCGAAAATGTCCCCTTCTCTCTCTCTATATATATATATATATATATATATAATATAATAAGATAAATATATAGTTTTACATATCTATTATTTGGTGACAAAGGAACTTTCCGCAACCATATTGGTTTCATGCGATGCATTCATCAGGTGAAGATGTTCAAATGAAAATCTTCACCTGATGAATGCATCGCATGAAACCAATATGGTTGCGGAAAGTTCCTTTGTCACCCAATAAATAGATATGTAAAACCTATATATTTATCTTATTATATTATATAACAGCTCTATTTTATATTGAGCACTCTACCAATTAATACTGCCTTTGGTACACCATTCCAGCAAAAGCTGAAATAGTGACCATCCCACACTACAGTATATATATATATATATATATATATCTTATATCTTGGTGAGATGATTTTGTGCGTAATATCCAACATAAAATTAAGGACAAAATCAACTTGACGGATATAAAAATAGATCAGTCTGTATAGATCTCCTATAATTTTGTTAAGTACCCGTATGGTACTATTTCCCTCACACACACATATATACCCAGACACATGAGGGATCCACGCATAAACTGAAGCTCATGCATGGTCAGTGAAAAACGTGTTGTTCCGTGAGAATTCCTCGGTTACACGCCCCTTCCATGATATAATTGTATTGAACACGTTTTTATGTATTTTTCTTATTAGAATAAATATATATGTGTGTGTGTATATATATATATATATATATATATATATATATATTGTAAACACGGTTTGTTTGGAATGGCTTTTTGCCGATAATTTTTGGGAGAACAAATGCTTAATTGGAGTCGTACCTAATTTTGAAAATTAATTAATTAATAATGAATTAGGCGGGAATACCTATTAAATGTATGGCTAAACAAATCGAGAAAAATCAATCTCTGTATGTACATTTCGGCCTATTAGGCCTCATCAGCAGAGCTATAGATCGGAAGACCGCCCTGTGCGTGATTTGAAACCGGACTGCCAAGCTGACAGGCCGATCCCAGCTAAGATCTTATATATATATATATATATAAGATCTTAGCCCTGAAGAGCATTAAGCGAAACTAATAGTAGGTTCGTCTGACTCA
The DNA here is from genome assembly GCA_023376005.1 of Doryteuthis pealeii. Lineage (NCBI taxonomy): Eukaryota > Metazoa > Mollusca > Cephalopoda > Myopsida > Loliginidae > Doryteuthis > Doryteuthis pealeii. The sequence goes on from CM042146.1 coordinate 12,097,944, forward strand.
CTAGATTTATCTTTATTATTTGCTCTACTTAGGTATTGAGCACTTTTTACTTATTAGCTATTCTCCTAGCGGTTATATGAATATATATATATATCTTATATACATATAAATTGTTTTTTCTTTTGGACAAATACTGTACCAACAGATTATTTTTTGTTGGTACGACTATCTTGGTCTTTTCTTTTTTTCAAAAATGTTTTTCTCCCCGGTTGATGTTTGGTAGTATATTTTTACAATCAAACTATTTGCTGGTTTTTTTCTCACCGCGAGGATTTACCAACACGCTTGGTATATTAAATTATATATATATGTGTGTGTGTGTGTGTGTGTGTATAGGTGTATGTATATAGTGCCACGAATATTTTCCATAATTACAAGCATTAATACCGGTTATTTTCTTCTATTAGAAAAACCATTAATTCATGGTAGCTTTCCTGGCATATAGCACATTTTATACAACAATTCATATCAACTACCATCGAATACATGCCTCGCTTTCGATGCAGATCGTGACCCAACAGAGCGTGACGCATGCCTTGTTAGAGTCGGAACCCTAGCTGCCCTCGTTTCCGTTATGGCGTCGGAGCATTTCCAGTCGAGCAAGCATAAAAATATTCGGCTAAAACGGACCATTATTATTATTAACGTTGCTGCATTTACTTCAAGACGATAGCAATACTTACAGAAGATGAAAAGAAAACGGCAGAACAAAAACATAAGTAAAGAAGAAATAACTAAAAAAAAAAAAAAAAAAAAAGTTAAAAAAAAGTAAAAAGCAAAATATATTTATTGCTGCCGATTTAAGCGCTGGATATGAGCGAGTCATGCACTTGAACTGTAAGAGGTTCTCTATGTAGTATAAGAGCATTTTGTCTACTTTGATACAACTATTATTACTAATACTACTATTATCCAGGTTATTATTTTGTGACTTATATATACAAAGACAAAATATTTATTGTATTTCGTGAAAAAGTAAAAAAAGAATTAAAAAAAAAGAACTTCCAAGATATTTAATGTTACTTATGATAAATTGCCAACAATGTATTTTATCATTATTCTGATAATTATATCTTCATGAATCATTAATATTATTATGATATCGTTTATATATAATGTGATATATATATATATATATATATAATATATATATTATGCGTGTGTGTGTGTGTGTGGTGTGAGAGAGAGAGAGAACGGTATTTAAGTCTTTTTCTATTATATATATATATATATATATATATATATAGTACATCAACGCAGAACTCGTAATGCAGTCATATGCTATAACTAGTAAAATGATTCCAAATGGTATTTGAAAATGAATGGTAATTTTGTTCGGATTCTTCAATAATTTATAACTTAGTTGCTTTACCTCATATCACATTACCCAAGTTGTGTTACTCATGCACTGGTTTACCGGGGACTGATATCGAACACGGGACCTTGCGATACCTCGGTGGATGCTCTATCAACTGACTATATATATATATATATTATATATATATATATATATATATATATATATATGGCCGGGATTTTACTTATAAATAAACTTAGCTGGTAAGGAAAATACTTCACTCCTCTTAAAACAAAAGCATTAATTCAATTACGGAACACGGCTACAACAAAAGTTTACACGTACAATGGTCCCCCAGTGAATTACATTTTTCTTAATTGAACATGGATTTATGTAAGGAAAACATTATTATTAAAAAGAAACTTGCTTTATTATATAAATAGCATGACCTGTGGATACACCACAGCATGATAATTTAATCATTACAACGTTTGATATGTTTAATTAAGAGCTATTTCAAAATAGTTCTATATGTAAAAAGTATAATAATCTTGACTTAACTCTCTCTCTCACTCTTTTTTCTTTGTTTCCAACTTTTTTTTTTTTCTTATGTTTGATTAAAACATTAACCTTATCACATCCACGTACTCACCTCTTCTATCCTTCCGCTACGCTTTCTTTCTTTCTATGCCACAAGGCCTTTTAATTTCCTTTCTTTATTTAAAATAAAAACGGACTGGTCTATTATTCAGCTGAGATGCTTATACTCATAAGAAATAAGAATTCGATAGATAAGCAACACCAAATAATCAGGATTTACATTTTTGCAATTCGACTTGGACGCTGTCCTTTTTAACCAGAGTATGTTGCAAGGTGATAACGGTTGTAGAATTAAAGAACATAAATATTAAAGATTATATTAACTTTAAAAAGAATAGGGAAGGGCGACAAGATTTTTGGATCACCCTGTATTCTGAAAAAAGTATACGGTTATTATTTTGATAATTTATCCTACTTGGAATTTACATCGCAATACGTCGTAGCTAATTATATATTTTTGTTATTGCAGTTGGTAATAATAAAGAATATAATGGATGATCCTGCTCACATGATTAGAATTATAGAATGCCAAAAAGGAACAAACAAACAAAAAAATGGGCCCCTTGTTCCATTGCTAAATAAGTTTCTATCAAATCGACTGCGTTATTGATCAGTGACTGTTGAAAAATTCCCAGAATGCATTAGTGAATTCATGCTTGTCGGATAATGTCCGACATGTTCGGAAGGCATACATGCGCCGTTAAGAGTTAGGTAATGTGAGCTAATGTGATTTAAAAAAAAATAAAATACTGTGTTCGTGTGTTAGAGACGAAGGAAAAAGAATAGGTTATACATAGAAATAAGAAAAGAAGAAAAAAAATGAATGAACACTAGAAATGATATTTGTATTGGAATACAAAACGGATAGATGAAGAGGACGAAAAACTAGAGGATGAAGAGGAAGAAAATCAATAGATGAAGCAAGTATCCAAAAAGAAAAAAGGAGGGAGAAATAATGTAAGTAAAAATATCGAGCACACCTCCCCACCCCACAAAAAAAAATAAAAAGCAAAATGGAGGCACAGACAAAAATAGGAAAACGCCGAGATTAAAAATAAAGGATAAATTAGAGTAGGAATAAACATTAAAGTAGAGAGAAAAAGGTCATATACTTCAGAGAATCAAGATAGAACTTTATAAATATAAAAGTGGTTTTTCTATGAATCTATTTCTTCATAGGAGACTGGGACTACGCAATTTTTGACTCGCTTTTCTCGGCAGAAGCCAAGATGAATCTGTTCAAATCGGAGAGATATTTCACAAGCCTTCAAGTGAAGTGCTTGAAGATTTTTTTTTTTCAATTTATATATATTTCAAATACTCTTACCGAGCAGGATGGACACATGGTCAATTTCTTAAGTTGTATTTAACAGTTTTTCTTCCTTTTCCTAAACTGGTTAGCTAACCGGAATTAAAGAGCCAAAATGTAGGTGATTACCTGAACAAAAATATGTTGTCCCATCAGAAACCTTTTAGCAAACAAACATTTTCGTCTGTCTATACCAATAGTATACCGACTTGAGGCCGCCCCGTCGACTTTACTTTTTACTTTATACCGATAGTATTTAAGTTATAGAAGGATCTAATCCATTTTTAAAGACATATATATATATATATATATATATATATATATATATAATTGATAAAAGTAACCTACTCGAGTATCATCGTCTGAATCGTCAGGGTTACATCCGTTGAATTAATCGAGTTTTCGATAAATATCAGTTGGTACAATGCATGCCCGTTGAAATGGGTCTTATCTTTTCAAAATCGGAGAAAAAATATAAGACCACTTTCAACGTGCATGCATTGTACGAAGTGAATTAATCGAAAACTCGATTAATTCAACGGATGTAACCCTGACGATTCAGACGATGAAGCTCGAGTAGGTTACTTTTATCCATTTTATAAATAAATTTTGCTCTACATTGTATTGAGCACTTTGTATTTGTTTTTTTCTCAGTCTTAACCCCTGGATACTGTGCGCTTCCAACGATTGTACTCGTACCCACGGTAAGCTACTACTCATACATTAACACACAACACACACACACAATATATATATATATATATATATATATATATATATATATATATATACCAACTAGTCCTCGCACGAGTAAGATGCAGCACACGATTATGGTTATTTAATGATAAAAAAGTAATGGTAAACTTTAACCCTTAACTGGGGAATGGAGAATTCACACCTTTCTTAAAATTATCAGTTAAACAGTGAACATACAAGCTCCACTGGAATTCGAACTTGCTCCCTATCATGTCGCAGTTCATCTCGTTAGCTATTATTCTACTGACACTTCCTTTTCCATCATAATATCTATAAAAGCCCGGGAGAGACAGAAACACATAGCGTAGTTAGGTTAATACAGTTGTAAGTGACAGTTAACTCTAGGGGCAGCAGTAACAAAGAGTGATAATTAACACAGCTTAACACCTGTACCCCAGCTATGGTTAGCGGAGTGAGAACAGTTTACCCCCGCTGACTGAATAAATTGTTAAGTTCAAATTTCGTGATGGCTCCCGATTATGGCAAGAAGCTTCACGGGTTCGAAAAGGAGCTTCCCGAATCCGACAAGAAATACCTGAAGGAGGCCAGATGACATATCGGCCGAAACGTTGTGCAGATAACAATGAAGACGAGGACAATAGTCCGAATAATCCAAATAATGATAAAGCATGTATATATCTGATGATAATATACACTTGCAAAATAATTTATTTGTTGCTATATTTGCAATTAAAGTTTGGCACTTTCTATTCCTCTGTGTGTATTTCTTATATATTATCTGTTTTCATTCGTAATCTTCATTGTTTCCCAGCAGGCAACTCACTTAGATATATGGCATGTATATCATCGACATTGACTACTAATCTTGCCATAAGTTATCAGCATCATAGACAAGCGATACTCATATGTGTATTAAAATTTGTTTGTTATTGAAGAATAAATCACATTTCCCCAAACAATTACGTATGAATGGAATGGTGATCTCTAAGATGTCTTCTCGCGGGACCATTCTTGGTTTCGAATTATTAAAGTTTGCAAATATCTTTAGTTGGTGATAAACATTATAAAAAAATACGTATTAGGTCGCAATAAAGGCAATAAAATTAACTTTATATAATATATATTTGAAATCTGAAGAAGAAACCAGGAAATATAAAGAGACTTGCTGTCATGTGTTCTTCGGTGAGCCAATAGCTTAGTTTGGCATAGCAAATTTTAGTGGGGTGAAGTTGATGATAATGATGATAATAGTAAACACAAATAAAATAAAGTAATCAAATTTAATTTAATATAAGTTGGATGTGTTTATAGTTAAAGATAAAAAGCAATTAAAGGTATAAAAGCACGTGAAAGGGTTTTGTCGTAATGTAGTTAAGTGGTGATTTGAATTTAAATTTTGATATTGTATATTGAAGTCTTTTAATATAATTTTAGCAAGAAAAGGTGATATTTTATAAAAGTCTGGTCTTAGAGTAATCGTATTAATGAGAGAAATAGTAAATGATTCGACCATATGACGTTTGTTTCGATAATGGATAAAAGCGATCATCGAAGAGTTTTGGACACGTGGATATCTCAACAGAATCTGATCTTTATATAGATTAAAAATATATTTAGTTTTAATTAATATTTATGTTCTATGCAAATATTGTATTTTTAACGTTGCTGTAGGTAATAAGGAACGATGCTCCCACCCAAATAATTTGCCGTTACGGTAAACGACTGAGTAAAAACGAAAGAATATGAAAAGAGTGACAAATGCTTGGATCTTGCCAGAGATTTAAAAAAAAACTGTGGAACTTGAGAGTAAAGTTCATACCAATTGCAGTTAAAGGCTTTGGAACGGTCACCGAGTGTTTGAAAAAAAATAGACTTGAGAAATTGGAAATTAGAGGAAGAATAGAGACCATCCAGACATCAGCATTGTAAAGATCGGATAGAATATTCAGAGAAATCCTAGAGACTCGAGATAACTTACTGTCACTCGGCCTCCATTAAATGACAACCAGCTAACGTAATATAGCAAATTAAGCTTAACGATTATTATTACGACCACACAGAATTGTCTCATCGTAAATAATTGATAAGATCTTAGTTCAAAACGTGTCAAGACTAAAATCCATAGCTATAATAGGAGATATTACAATACTAATTATCAGAGTCAGTCTTCTTTATTTTATTACAACAATTTTGTCGCTCGTGCCTGTTGAAAAGATAAAGAGATCATTAAGGCTTTTTGCAACAATGCTTATCCGGGCAGAATTAGCACTTATTCTTTATGAATATAATTGAGTTGAATCCTATTTTACGTGTAACAAAACAACAACACTGCATAGCGTTATTATATACGCTCGAACAGCTGACTCTGCGTGACTTCGGAGCCTGGCTCTAAGTCGATGTAATACGTGCAGGACGTAATCTTTCACGATCACTCGCCCAGGAGCGTGACATTATTTTAAAGCTCATTTCTCTTGGGCATGTATAGGCTTACAGATATACTTTTTTTAAGCCACAGAAGAGACTGTAGGCTAAATGGAACACATATACTGACATGGCTATGCCAGCAGAGATTTAAAAATATAACCCCATTTTGGAAGAAAAAAATGTTAAGAAAAAAAGAAAGAAAGAAAGAAAGAGTCACGTTAAGGAAATACATTTCGTTACAGACAATGCCTAATCAATAGTCTTAATATATTCGTGATACTATTGTACTTTTCAGCATTTTCACTCTGTGATTTGAACTTTCATTTCAAAGAGTCGTGTTAATGGGTCATCCTGTATAGAGGATTATCCGACTGGTCTGGGTTTAGAATTATTTCGAAATATACTAGCAATATTAAAGTATTTGACAATGTGCCAGTAATTATTTGAGAAATCATTGTTTGAATATCTTCTAATTGAATAAGCAATTTTATTTAATTCAAATCCTAACACTTGACTACTCATGGTGACCTTCGTATAAACGGCTATAATACACCGTTCAATTCAATATGATCAGAAAACAATGATGTAGGAAACACAATTGAAACTGACTGATTAGATATTCATAAGGGAAACGTTAACATATTTATGGGTTCAATATTATATATGAATAATATCTTCATTATTCCTTTATATATATATATATATATATATATATATATATATATATATGAATGATAATATGATCTACAACACTACGGATTTATCAACACAACAAATTCTTGAAACTTTCCATCTTTCTTCAATTGTGCTGTGGACTTATAACTTACTTTTTGTAGCTGGAATATATCATCAACATTTTTACATCAAACACTTTTGAGTTTTATTATGGATTATAATGCTTCTGATTTTAAAAAATAAAATTTATTTTATCTTTAACACAGAATACGCATTTAAAAAAAAATTCCAACATCGAAAACCAGCATTCGTTTGTACCTCCTTCTAACGGTTATTTATTCCGTCTTTCCTTCATAGGTTGCTCTTGGTGAAGACCGCTCTATTAAAACGGTCGAAACAGATTCTGTCAGCAAACTTTGTTTTTCCAAAAAATGTTAAATTCATACTGTCGAATTAACTTCCATTTAATTCATACTGTCTATTGAAAAGACAAATTTATTTATATTAGTAAAGAGTGTTCAATATTATTGTTAGATCATGTATATCTAAGGTAGCGTAGCAGAAACATGAAATTAATGGCACTTAGTAACTGACAGTTTCTCGCCTACGTAAGTTTCAATGGTTTGAAAATCTCAGAAACTAAGCACCGGCAACTTCATGACATTGCTTATATATATATATATATATATATATATATATATATATATATATATATATATGTAGTGTGTGTGTGTGTGTAGAAAGTTTTGTAGAAAAAACAAGATGTTAAAAGTTTTGCTGACATAAATCTGTTTCGACATTATGAATATTTCTTTATCAAAGCAACATTGTAAGCGGAAAAACGAAATAAATATATCATTAATTACGAGACACAGAACGCTCTCGATCAGTACCAGCATTTTCAATTTTTTTAAAAATACGTATTTATTGTTAAAAATACAATAAATTTGATTTTAAAGAATTATAAGCATTTTTATCATACAAAAGCTCAAAAGAGTTTGCAGTAAAAGTGCATATGAATATCAAAAAGTTCAGAAAAATGTTCCGGTTACAAATGAAAGTTTAAAAATATAACAAGTCCAACAACAGGAATCTGCAATGATGATAAACTCGCAGAGTCGGGATCCTTATTACATCCGAAATTTGAACCTCCGGTGATATAATTTAAATAATTCCAGTTTTGTTTTTTCTGTGGACAGTATGAAAGGTAAAAATGGATATTGAATCCGACAATATGTGTAGAAAGTTTTGTAGAAAAAACACACACACACACACATATATATATATATATATATATATATATATATATATATATAGAGTTTTTGATATTGAATTTTTGATAGAGGAATTATATATATAATTGATAATTTTGATCATATTACCACGACCAGACAACTCGGCAAACACCATTTGCGACATCCGGAGCACTGGACAGCTGTTTCGACCTCCTTTGGTCTCATCAGCAGTGCATACCACAATCTCCGCCACTAGAGATTGAACTCTTCACGCTGTGGTCCACGAGTTCAATCTCTAGTGGCGGAGATTGTGGTATGCACTGCTGATGAGACCAAAGGAGGTCGAAACAGCTGTCCAGTGCTCCGGATGTCGCAAATGGTGTTTGCCGAGTTGTCTGGTCGTGGTAATATGATTCAAAATTATCAATTATATATATATATATATATATATGCATGCATGTTACTGTTACCTAGAAAAATGGCTTATCCTAAAAAAGAGTGTTATAGAGAAATACGTTAAATACTCGAATATAGAAAAGTAATTATCAGTTCTATTTGTGTCTAAATTATGTGAATTCTTTCTGAGTTTCAGCAGAATGAGTATATTCTTTTTCTTTGGCGCCTCACAATCCATTTATCTTATTATGAGTCCTATTTGGGACTAAATTATGTTGTTGTATACCCTTCTTAACTTTCTTCTATTCTTCTGCTGTTCATCTTTTCTATCTTAGGTTCTTCTTCTAGCGTCTCTTCTAGCGTCTGGACTTTGTCTTGGTGGTCGGTCGCACTTAACTCCTTTCTTCTTCTATATCAGTCTTGTTACCAAGACATTCACCAACCACAAAACCGTGTTATTTTCATAAGCTTTTATTTACTTAACTAAACATTTCATGTAACTAAACATAGCGTGCATATGCAGGTGAGTTCTAGTTAAGGCCGGCCATCTTCTCTGCCTGACGTCCAAACTGAAACTGAGGACCCAACCAGGTCCCACGGGACTTGACGTATCTCGCGGGCTTCCTGTAATATTCCATGGAAAGTACCGCCCGTGATATGAAAAGGGACATCCCTTTAGAAATACAGTGGATTGACAATGATATGCAACCGCTTAGATTATGTAACAATGTGAATTCTTTCTGAGATTCAGCGGAATGAGTATATTCTTTTTCATTAGCGCCTCACAATCCATTTATCTTATTATGAGTCCTATTTATTTTTAGTTAACGTTGCTCTAAGCTCTTCTAAGGTTAGTATCTTTCTATAATGACGTCATAGAGTATGAGAAAATATTGTTTAAATAATTAATCATTTCATGTCAATCTTTTATTTGTTCTAAATATGTGCTTATGAGTTCCTAACGAGCTCATAAGCGACGTTCTCCAGTGGAAGCCAACACATGGACATGCTAATGTGGGCCGTCCACCAAGGACCTACATTGACGAACTTATGCGAGAATACTGGTTGCTGCGCAGAATACCTCCCCGGAGCAATGAATGATAGGGAAGATTGGCGAGAGATTTTCATGGATATCCGTGCTACTTGCACGAGATGATAATGATGATGAAATATATTTTGAACAATGATAAGTTCTAATGAAAGACCCTTCTCTATGTGTAATATGATCTAGGTAATTTCGAATCTCAGGAGAGAAGCACATGGATCAAAACTGAACTGAGAATTTGCCGAAAACGATTTCTAAAACTATCAAGATAAAAAAATAACATGCCACATACAATTCAAAACATATTTCTAAAAAGAAAATAAAAAGAAAAAAAGTTTGTTATACTCTATACTTAAAACGCCTTTATCATTACAAACACAGCAACAATTCGACAGAGAAAACAGTCTATTTATATATCTTTATTTGAAATGAAAAAAAACAAAACAATCCTATGAACACAGAACAGTCGACGCCAGAATATTTGTTAATAATAAGAAAAATAACACAGAAAAATTGAATTGTTTTATGCAGCTTAGAAATTGTTTATTTCTTTCATTGTTTTCAGAGAAAATCACATATTCGTGCTGATATTTTTTTTCCATACCTATATAAAACCACTCACTTTTTAGAAATCTATTTTCTTTCGCACCTCTCCTCTTTTATCTTTCAAAATATTTCCCAGTCTGTTTTCCTCCCTCGTTTTCCCGCCTTCTTTCGCCTCCATTCCCGCCATCTATTCTCCCTCCTTCAAATTACTATTGATGTACACGCAACTCGTCATCAAGTCGTAATTCCTTAGAGCCTTTACGTTGTAACTATCGTTATGGCAACAAATTTATGTCTCATTAGTAATTTTAAGTGGGACCAGAGCGCATGCGTGCCAAGGAGAGAAACGTGAGCAACATATTGTTATGTATTTAATTTTATGAAATCTTCGGACGTAGACACAACCCGAAGTAATGAGGAGTCTTGGACATTGTAGTCTAAAGTTCATAATGAGGAATAACCGAACAATATATTGGCTAAGTACTCGTAAATTTTGGTAATTGACATTATGTCATTGGTGATGCGGACATGATAACTGATGCGCAATATTTCCTCTCTCAACTTTTGTATCATCTATTTTACTTACTAAATAACTACAGAGACAGAATCAGATCTATGGATTATATAATACTTTCCGCTGGGGCACGGTCTCAATATATGTATGGGAACGATGCTCCGGCTCAGTATTACAGTCGTTGTGTTGGATGATACAATAGTATAATGAGGGATTTCTTCTAATGCTGGCTGTTCCACAGATTATAGTATTATAGGGTCCTGACGGAAAGCTGTTCCCTGTCCCAACTCCAACGAGTCAAGACCAACCATTGTTTTATTTATGTAAGAATTTAAAATTCCTGTCATCTAAGTCAAATTCCATAATCTAAGGAATTTCTTTACCTACGTGAGAATTCTTTGTTTAGATAAATTTATATTTTTAATATAAATTATTATTATTGTTGTTGTTTTTCTTATTTTTACTTTTAACAAACTACCATAATTAATAATTATTTGTTTAGATAAATTTATATTTATAATATAAACATTAATATTATTATTAACACTATTACCACCATTATTATTATCATTTTATTATTGTTTTTTCTTTCTAACAAAACTACCATAATTAATTAAAACTACCCTAATTATTAATTATGGTAGTTTGTTAAAAGTTAGAAAAGAAAAACAATAATAATAATGATAATAATAATGGTTATCTAAACAAAGAATTCTCACGTAGGTAAAGAAATTATTTACTAATTAATTAAAACTACCCTAATTATTAATTAGTAAATAATTAACAGATCGACAATTAACCCATAACACTTTAATAGTGTTACAACATTTACAACAAAATGTAGAACAGCATTTATGCTCAAATGGTCAGAATTGCAAGGTTCCCCATAGAAAGCACACAAAAAGCAATACAAACATGTCATTTTAGGTTGGTTCCGTGACGATTTTCAAATAAATTTAATAATTTTGCGAGTTGCAGTCGTGTAATATGTATAATTATATATTTATAAATCAACTTGCACTTTAACGCTATTGGAGCAAATAGTAAGATCTGAACTCGATAGTAATAACATGCTTGTCTAGTTTACTAAAATTATACATTGCTTAGTTACATGGTTATATTTCATTACTTTTCTTATTTTATTCATACTATTATGTTTAATTTATTATCTATAGTGTTTTTATCTATCAAACCATATTCTGATAATGCATTTATTTATTTCGTTACTTATTTTGTGGTTTATTTATTTATTAGTCTTTGGATTCGTTGACATCTGTTTCGACCTCCTTGGTCTCATCAGCAGTGCATACCACAATCTCCGCCACTAGAGATTGAACTCTTCACGCTGTGGTCCACGAGTTCAATCTCTAGTGGCGGAGATTGTGGTATGCACTGCTGATGAGACCAAAGGAGGTCGAAACAGCTGTCCAGTGCTCCGGATGTCGCAAATGGTGTTTGCCGAGTTGTCTGGTCGTGGTAATATGATTCAAAATTATCAATTATATATATATATATATATTATATATATTAATATATATATATATATATGCATGCATGTTACTGTTACCTAGAAAAAGGCTTATTATAAAAAAGACTGTTATAGAGAAATACTTTAAATATTCGAATTTAGAAAAGTAATTATAAGTCCTATTTGTGACTAATTATGTGAATTCTTTCTGAGTTTCAGCAGAATGAGTATATTCTTTTTCTTGGCGCCTCACAATCCATTTATCTTATTATGAGTCCTATTTGTGACTCATTTATGTTGTTGTATACCCCTCTTAACTTTCTTCTATTCTTCTGCTGTTCCTCTTTTCTATCTTAGGTTCTCTTCTAGCGTCTGGACTTTGTCTTGGTGGTCGGTCGCACTAAACTCATTTCTTCTTCTTCTAGATCAGTCTTGTTACCAAGACATTCACCAACACCAAAAACCGTGTTATTTTCATAAGCTTTTATTTACTTAACTAAACATTTCATGTAACTAAACATAGCGCGCGTATGCAGGTGAGTTCCAGTTAGGCCGGCCATCTTCTCTGCCTGACCTCCAAACTGAAACTGAGGACCCAACCAGGTCCCACGGGACTTCACGTATCTCGCGGGCTTCCTGTAATATTCCATGGAAATCCCGCCCGTGATATGAAAAGGGACATCCATTAGAAATACAGGGGATGACAATAATATGCAACCGCTGAGATTATGTAACAATGTGAATTCTTTCTGAGACTAGCGGAATGAGTATATTATTTTTCTTTGGCGCCTCACAATCCATTTATCTTATTATGAGTCCTATTTATTTTTAGTTAACGTTGCTCTAAGCTCTTCTAACGTTAGTATCTTTCTGCAATGACGTCATATGTAAAGTTCATACCAATTGCAGTTAAAGGCTTTGGAACGGTCACCGAGTGTTTGAAAAAAAAAAGACTGGAGAAATTGGAAATTAGAGGAAGAATCGAGACCATCCAGACATCAGCATTGTAAAGATCGGATGGAATATTCGGAGAAATCCTAGAGACTCGAGATAACTTACTGTCACTCTGCCTCCATTAAATGACAACCAGCTAACTTAATATAGCAAATTAAGCTTAACGATTATTATTACGACTACACAGAATTGTCTCATCGTAAATAATTGATAAGATCTTAGTTCAAAACGTGTCAATACTAAAATCCATAGCTATAATAGGAGATATTACAATACTAATTATCAGAGTCAGTCTTCTTTATTTTATTACAACAATTTTGTCACTCGTGCATGTTGAAAAGATAAAGAGATCATTAAGGCTTTTTGCAACAATGCTTATCCGGGCAGAATTAGCACTTATTCTTTATGAACATAATTGAGTTGAATCCTATTTTACGTGTAACAAAACAACAACACTGCTAGCGTTATTATATACGCTCGAACAGCTGACTCTGCGTGACTTCGGAGCCTGGCTCTAAGTCGATGTAATACGTGCAGGACGTAATCTTTCACGATCACTCGCCCAGAGCGTGACATTATTTTAAAGCTCATTTCTCTTGGGCATGTATAGCTTACAGATATACTTTTTTTTTAAGCCACAGAAGAGACTGTAGGCTAAATGGAACACATATACTGACATGGCTATGCCAGCAGAGATTTAAAAATATAACCCCATTTTGGAAGAAAAAAATGTAGAAAAAAAGAAAGAAAGAAAAAAAAGAAAGAAAGAAAGAGTCACGTTAAGGAAATACATTTCGTTACAGACAATGCCTAATCATAGTCTTAATATATTCGTGATACTATTGTACTTTTCAGCATTTTCACTCTGTGATTTTGAACTTTCATTTCAAAGAGTCGTGTTAATGGGTCATCCTGTATAGAGGATTATCCGACTGTCTGGGTTTAGAATTATTTCGAATATACTAGCAATATTAAAGTATTTGACAATGTGCCAGTAATTATTGAGAAATCATTGTTTGAATATCTTCTAATTGAATAAGCAATTTTATTTAATTCAAATCCTAACACTTGACTACTCATGGTGACCTTCGTATAAACGGCTATAATACACCGTTCAATTCAATATGATCCGAAAACAATGATGTGGGAAACAATTGAAACTGACTGATTAGATATTCATAAGGGAAACATTAACATTATCGGTTCAATATTATATATAAATAATATCTCCTTATATATATATATATATATATATATATATATATATATATATGAATGATAATATGATCTACAACACTACGGATTTATCAACACAACAAATTCTTGAAACTGTCATTGCTCTTGGTGAAGACCGCTCTATTAAAACGGTCGAAACAGATTCTGTCAGCAAACTTTGTTTTTCCAAAAAATGTTAAATTCATACTGTCGAATTAACTTCCATTTAATTCATACTGTCTATTGAAAAGACAAATTTATCTATATTAGTAAAGAGTGTTCAATATTATTGTTAGATCATGTATATCTAAGGTAGCGTAGCAGAAACATGAAATTAATGGCACTTAGTAACTGACAGTTTCTCGCCTACGTAAGTTTCAATGGTTTGAAAATCTCAGAAACTAAGCACCGGCAACTTCATGACATTGCTTATATATATATATATAATATATATATATATGTGTGTGGTGTGTGTGTAGTGTGTGTGTTTGTGTGTGTGTGTGTGTGTTGTGTGTGTTGTGTTTGTGTAGAAAAAGTTTTGTAGAAAAAACAACAAGATGTAAAAGTTTTGCTGACAGAAATCTGTTTCGACATTATGAAATATTTCTTTATCAAAGCAACATTGTAAGCGGAAAAACGAAAATAAATATATCATTAATTACGAGGCACAGAACGCTCTCGATCAGTACCAGAATTTTCAATTTTTTTAAAAATACGTATTTATTGTTAAAAATAAAATAAATTTGATTTTAAAGAATTATAAAGCATTTTTATCATACAAAAAAAGAGTTTGCAGTAAAAGTGCATATGAATATCAAAAAGTTCAGAAAAATGTTCCGGTTACAAATGAAAGTTTAAAAATATAACAAGTCCAACAACAGGAATCTGCAATGATGATAAACTCGCAGAGTCGGGATCCTTATTACATCCGAAATTTGAACCTCCGGTGATATAATTTAAATATTCCAGTTTTGTTTTTTCTGTGGACAGTATGAAAGGTAAAATGGATATTGAATCCGACAATATGTGTAGAAAGTTTTGTAGAAAAAACATATATATATATATATATATATATATATATATATATATATGTATATATATATATGTATATATATATTGAATTTTTGATAGAGGAATTATATATATAATTGATAATTTTGAATCATATTACCACGACCAGACAACTCGGCAAACACCATTTGCGACATCCAGAGCACTGGACATCTGTTTCGACCTCCTTTGGTCTCATCAGCAGTGCATACCACAATCTCCGCCACTAGAGATTGAACTCTTCACGCTGTGGTCCACGAGTTCAATCTCTAGTGGCGGAGATTGTGGTATGCACTGCTGATGAGACCAAAGGAGGTCGAAACAGCTGTCCAGTGCTCCGGATGTCGCAAATGGTGTTTGCCGAGTTGTCTGGTCGTGGTAATATGATTCAAAATTATCAATTATATATATATATATATATATATATATATATATATATATATATATATATGCATGCATGTTACTGTTACCTAGAAAAATGGCTTATTATAAAAAAAGACTGTTATAGAGAAATACTTTAAATATTCGAATTTAGAAAAGTAATTATAAGTCCTATTTGTGACTAAATTATGTGAATTCTTTCTGAGTTTCAGCAGAATGAGTATATTCTTTTTCTTTGGCGCCTCACAATCCATTTATCTTATTATGAGTCCTATTTGTGACTCATTTATGTTGTTGTATACCCTTCTTAACTTTCTTCTATTCTTCTGCTGTTCCTCTTTTCTATCTTAGGTTCTTCTAGCGTCTGGACTTTGTCTTGGTGGTCGGTCGCACTAAACTCATTTCTTCTTCTTCTAGATCAGTCTTGTTACCAAGACATTCACCAACCACAAAACCGTGTTATTTTCATAAGCTTTTATTTACTTAACTAAACATTTCATGTAACTAAACATAGCGCGCGTATGCAGGTGAGTTCCAGTTAAGGCCGGCCATCTTCTCTGCCTGACCTCCAAACTGAAACTGAGGACCCAACCAGGTCCCACGGGACTTCACGTATCTCGCGGGCTTCCTGTAATATTCCATGGAAAGTCCCGCCCGTGATATGAAAAGGGACATCCATTAGAAATACAGGGGATTGACAATAATATGCAACCGCTGAGATTATGTAACAATGTGAATTCTTTCTGAGATTCAGCGGAATGAGTATATTATTTTTCTTTGGCGCCTCACAATCCATTTATCTTATTATGAGTCCTATTTATTTTTAGTTAACGTTGCTCTAAGCTCTTCTAACGTTAGTATCTTTCTGCAATGACGTCATATAGTATGAGAAAATATTGTTTAAATAATTAATCATTTCATGTCAATCTTTTATTTGTTCTAAATATGTGCTTATGAGTTCCTAACGAGCTCATAAGCGACGTTCTCCAGTGGAAGCCAACACATGGACATGCTAATGTGGGCCGTCCACCAAGGACATACATTGACCAACTTATGCGAGAATGCTGGTTGCTGCGCAGAATACCTCCCCGGAGCAATGAATGATAGGGAAGATTGGTGAGTGATTGTCATGGATATCCGTGCTACTTGCACGACATGATAATGATGATGAAATATATTTTGAACAATGTTAAGTTCTAATGAAATACCCTTCTCTATGAGTAATAATCTAGGTAATTTCGAATCTCAGGAGAGAAACACATGGATCAAAACTGAACTGAGAATTTGCCGAAAACGATTTCTAAAACTATGAAGAGAAAAAACTAACATGCCACATACAATTCAAAACATCTTTCTCAAAAGAAAAGAAAAAGAAAAAAGTTTGTTATACTCTATACTTAAAACGCCTTTATCATTACAAACACAGCAACAATTCGACAGAGAAAACAGTCTATTTATATATCTTTATTTGAAATGAAAAAAAAAACAATCCTATGAACACAGAACAGTCGACGCCAGAATATTTGTTAATAATAAGAAAAATAACACAGAAAAATTGAATTGTTTTATGCAGCTTAGAAATTGTTTATTTCTTTCATTGTTTTCAGAGAAAATCACATATTCGTTCTGATATTTTTTTTCATACCTATATAAAACCACTCACTTTTTAGAAATCTATTTTCTTTCTCGCCTCTCCTCTTTTATCTTTCAAAATATTTCCCAGTCTGTTTTCCTCCCTCGTTTTCCCGCCTTCTTTCGCCTCCATTCCCGCCATCTATTCTCCCTCCTTCAAATTACTATTGATGTACACGCAACTCGTCATCAAGTCGTAATTCCTTAGAGCCTTTACGTTGTAACTATCGTTATGGCAACAAATTTATGTCTCATTAGTAATTTTAAGTGGGACCAGAGCGCATGCGTGCCAAGGAGAGAAACGTGAGCAACATATTGTTATGTATTTAATTTTATGAAATCTCGGACGTAGACACAACCTGAAGTAATGAGGAGTCTTGGACATTGTAGTCTAAAGTTCATAATGAGGAATAACCGAACAATATATTGGCTAAGTACTCGTAAATTTGGTAATTGACATTATGTC
This sequence comes from Doryteuthis pealeii, assembly GCA_023376005.1. Taxonomy (NCBI): domain Eukaryota; kingdom Metazoa; phylum Mollusca; class Cephalopoda; order Myopsida; family Loliginidae; genus Doryteuthis; species Doryteuthis pealeii. The sequence continues at coordinate 12,115,868 of CM042146.1, forward strand.
ATTGGTGATGCGGACATGATAACTGATGCGCAATATTTCCTCTCTCAACTTTTGTATCATCTATTTTACTTACTAAATAACTACAGAGACAGAATCAGATCTATGGATTATATAATACTTTCCTCTGGGGCACTGTCTCAATATATGTATGGGAACGATGCTCCGGCTCAGTATTACAGTCGTTGTGTTGGATGATACAATAGTATAATGAGGGATTTCTTCTAATGCTGGCTGTTCCACAGATTATAGTATTATAGGGCCCTGACAGAAAGCTGTTTTATCCCTGTTCCAACTCCAACGAGTCAAGGCCAACCATTATTTTATTTATGTAAGAATTTAAAATTCCTGTCATCTAAGTCAAATTCCATAAACTAAGGAATTTCTTTACCTACGTGAGAATTCTTTGTTTAGATAAATTTATATTTTTAATATAAATTATTATTATTGTTGTTCTTGTTGTTTTTCTTATTTTTACTTTTAACAAACTACCATAATTAATAATTATTTGTTTAGATAAATTTATATTTATAATATAAACATTAATATTATTATTAACACTATTACCACCATTATTATTATCATCATTATTATTGTTTTTCTTTTCTAACTTTTAACAAACTACCATAATTAATTAAAACTACCCTAATTATTAATTATGGTAGTTTGTTAAAAGTTAGAAAAGAAAAACAATAATAATAATGATAATAATAATGGTTATCTAAACAAAGAATTCTCACGTAGGTAAAGAAATTATTTACTAATTAATTAAAACTACCCTAATTATTAATTAGTAAATAATTAACAGATCGACAATTAACCCATAACACTTTAATAGTGTTACAACATTTACAACAAAATGTAGAACAGCATTTATGCTCAAATGGTCAGAATTGCAAGGTTCCTCATAGAAAGCACACAAAAAGCAATACAAACATGTCATTTTAGGTTGGTTCCGTGACGATTTTCAAATAAATTTAATAATTTTGCGAGTTGCAGTGGTGTAATATGTATAATTATATGTTTATAATTCAACTTTAACGCTATTGGAGCAACTAGTAAGATATGAAAACGATAGTAATAACATGTTTGTCTAGTTTACTAAAATTATACATTGCTTAGTTAGTTACATGGCTATATTTCATTACTTTTCTTATTTCATTCATACTATTATGTTTAATTTATTATCTATAGGGTTTTTATCTATCAAACCATATTCTGATAATGCATTTATTTATTTCGTTACTTATTTTGTGGTTTATTTATTTATTAGTCTTTGGATTCGTTAGATTTCTGGTAGCATAGAAGCAATATATTTCCCGCCACCGTTTGGATATGAGCTCTTATATTTGTTTTGTTCCGGGACTGTGATGATGGGTATTTCTTTCTCTAGTCTTCTTGTCAAAAGTTACAATGTTTATTGTGAGCGTTTGCTACTTTTGATCTGTATTACTTATCTCCTCCCTCTCTCTCTCTCTCTATATATATATATATATATATATATAATGTACCTCTGTGAGAGTGTGTGTGCGAGAGATAGATTTAAAAAGTGATTTTTGCGTCCTTAAAAATGCATTATACTTGGAATAGAAAATACAATAGAATATGAGCGAAAGAAATTTCGATTGAAAGAAAATTTGCAATGTCGATGTGTAAAAGCAGTCGAGAGATGTTTTAAAAAGGATTCTTACATTTCTGCAACCACTTGCCTTGTGAAGTAGAACTCAGTCACCATGAATGCTATATTCAATTAGCATAAGGAGTCACATAGTGAAGAAGATTATTCTTTGGAAATACAATTGTATTCGCTTGAGGGAATGTAAATGAAAATAGCATTGATCATGAACGTAAGGTATGCTCAAAAATGTGCATGTGTGATGTAAATAGAATAATATTAAAGTTATGTCAAGTTTTTAAGTTTATACACACACGCGCGTGTTAATATGTATTTGTGTTGAATTTTTTTTAAAAAGAGTAAAGATACATAATCTATCGTATTAAAATATAACTTTGAAAGATTTTGATGTAATTTCTTTATATATATATATATATATATATATATATATATATATATATATATATATATATATACCAAGCGTGTTGATAAATCCTCACGGTGAGAAAAAAACCAGCAAATAGTTTGATTGTAAAAATATACTACCAAACATCAACCGGAGAGAAAAAAAATTTTGGAAAAAAGAAAAGACCAAGATAGTCGTACCAACGAAAAGGAATCTATTGGTACAGTATTTGGTCAAAAGAAAAACACAATTTATATGTATATATATATATATATATATATATATAAGATATATATGTATATAAGATATATATCTATTCATATAACCGCTAGGAGAATAAGCTAATAAGTAAAAAGTGCTCAATACCTAAGTAGAGCAAATAATAAAGTCAGATCTTAGCTCTGAAGAGCATGAAGCGAAACTAATAGTAGGTTCGTCTGACTCATTAGATTTATCTTATATATATATATATATATATATATATATATATATGAGTATAGATAAAAGGATATGAAAACACCACAAAATGCTGTTAAAGTGAAAACATTTTATAACATATTCATAGCTGATATTGAACAATATTTCGATTTTATAAAAATCATCTTCAGAGCTTGTTCATACCCCGTGTTGTTAAGAGCGGAGACAAAAGTCATACGAGTTCAAAACAACAACATCAAGGTTTTTGTTTTGAACTCATATGACTTTTGTCTCCACCCTTAAAAACACGGAGTATAAACAAATCGAAATATTGTTCAATATCAGCTATGAATATGTTATAAAATGTTTTCACTTTAACATCAATTTGTGGTGTTTTCATATCCTTTTATCTATACTCATACCGTCGAATTCATTTCCTTTCTTTTAACGCACACACACACACACACACACATATATATATATATATATATATATATATATACAGGGTGTTCTGGATAAATTTGACATTTATATTTGGTTATTTTTCTCCGTGGAGAATTGACGCACATTACGTATCATTTCATATACATGATCACAGATAAAATGGATGACTAGGACCCACCTGAACCATTGAAGATAATAACTTCTATCATGATGACCTGCGCCGGCCATCAAAATGAGGAGATTTTGGTTGCTGCCCAATGCTCCCTGAACACTTTGAAAACAATCAGCATAAACTGGATAATTGCAATGGAGACGACGTGGCTGTGGCTAGAAGAAAGCAACATAAGAGACGATCTAATTGCGTTCATACAGCAGAATTCCTCTAAAATCTGCAGTAAATGTGCTGGGGATCCTCAGAAGCTTACATGGAGTTGCTAAACTATTTAGTCAAGCCCTGAATAACAACGGTAGCCAATGGTAGGTTATAACTATGGCAGCAGGGTTCGGCCTTTTGCCTCACATCTGGGAAAAATCTAAAATGATTGTCGTTTGGCCTCTGAACTCCCCAATCTTAATCTCATGGATTATCATGTACGTGGCGCTATTATGAAAGACTCCAATCGCCGTGCCAGTACTACAAAAGCCCAGTTAATCGACATAATTATGGTAGTTTTTAGACCCTTCCCAGGGAAATTGTAAAATCAACTTGCTCCAGGTTCCGGAGCAAGATTGAGGCTGTGATCGACGCTAATGGCGGTTATTTTTAGTGAAACTTGTTGAGAGTAGTGTAATTTCCGTGCCTGTTGAATTTATTTACAATCCATTCAATTGTGTAGTTAGCAAGCACTTTCTCTCTCTCTCTCTCTCTATATATATATATATATATATATATGTGTGTGTGTGTGTGTGTGTGTGTGTGTGTGTGTGTGTTAACTACACGAGAAACGTGTGTACCGATAAAAAGTTATTTGTTTATCAAAGAACAATGGCAGGGATCAAATCACACGACTCGAATCGTGAAGATTTTTTGCACTTGATTGAAAATATCTAAAAAGAAAAACAATAAAAGTTCATAGTCTCAATTGTAAATGCTTCTAAAAAAAGGCAGACATAAAAGAAAAAAAGAAAAACGAATAAGACAAGAAAATGGAGTTCAAAGAAATATTCCAATGTTAATGTAAATTCACTCAAAAGCATCTGCATTGAATTTTAACAAGATATTTGTAAATGTTTTTACAAATTAAATATTTTTAAGGAGGTCTTTTTTTAACTTTTTACAAGTGCATATTTTTCTATAGCTGATAAACAGGTGTTGAGTTGCTTTTCATATGTTCGGCAATAATTATTTTGCACATGCAAAAACACGTTTTTAAACAGAATCTCACAAGCTTGAATTTATCTATGCGTACTGATTTAGGTTTCTTTGTTTAATAGCGTATACATCTACGTGGATAATCCAACCTTCCATATGATCTTTAGTGGAACCATTTAACTCATAGCTGGGGGATGAAAGGTCTAAACGTTTCCCGAGGGTATCATACCGAAAATGAACATAATAGCGCGACTGGAGTTCGAACTTGTTTACTACAATGTCTCAGTACAGCATGCTGTTTAATATGTCACAGGGACTAAAGTCTGTGAGCACGTGTCATTAATTGACCTCTCTACAAACCAATGAAAACCTCTTGTTCTGCTTAGATGAAGCGTTTCATAAATTAACACACTCACGTGCAGCATATATATACCTACTCCATGTTAAAATGCAAGTGAAATTGCATTTTAACATGGAGTATTCCATCCAAATGTAAAAAAGATGGACAGAATACTTGAAAAGATCATTAATAAAATTGTTAAACAGGAGACGTGTTTAATTCTACATGTATAAATGAAAAAATGCTGCCCAAATACACACACATATATATATATATATATATATATATATATATATATATATACACACATACATACATACATACATACACACACGCGCATATATAAATTCATATATTAAACTGCAATAGTTATTTAGCGTCACCTTAGGGACAAAAACAAAACAATAGTTTTATTTAAATATCAAACAGTTTTGATAATGATAGCTTAGACAGATATATGGTACCTTGATAATGCTTTGGGAAAGAACCCAAAGTATTTGGTCTACCAATAATACCTCTTTCGGACAACTTATTAACAACTTTCAAGATGATAACATCAAAAGAATTGTTAGGAAACTTGAAAGAAAAAAGTAAAAACCTGATAACAATAAGGATTTTGTTATGTTTTACCAAATTTGTTTGAATATATATATATATATATATATATATATATATATATAATCTGCTGAATCAATTGAAAATTACGCTAGTGGCAATGGTAACTCCATCTGGCTAATGTCTGACTATTTTATTTTTATTTTCCGATAGAATTGGTTATTATCAGGATTTGGAGTGGTGCTCACTGTGTGATCGCTAGTGAAACTTATTCTAAGACAAATGTTTTCGTGCTTATTTCCTGTTACTTATATAAGATTTTTGGATGTTTGTTTATTTTTTAGAAGCATTGTTGAAAAAAGTATATATTATTATTTATATTTTTGCTTGAAGACAATTACAATGCGTATATCGCATAAAAGTCGATAATTTCACTTGTCATTATTATCTTCTATAATTATCGAATTTTATGCGATATACGCATTGTAATTGCCTTCAAGCAAAAATATAAATAATAATAATGTATATATATATAATATACCAAGCGTTTTGGTAAATCCTCGTGGTGAGAAAAAATCCAGCAAATAGTTTGATTGTAAAAATATACTACCAAACATCAACCGGGTACAAAAAATGTTTGGAAAAAAGAAAAGACCAAGATAGTCGTACCAACAAAAAGCAATCTATTGGTACAGTGTTTGGCCAAAAGAAAAAACAATTTATATGTATATATATGTATATAATTTATATATATATATATTCATATAACGGCTAGGAGAATAAGCTAATAAGTAAAACGTGCGCAATACCTAAGTAGAGCAAATAATAAAGATAAATCTAATGAGTCAGACGAACCTACTATTAGTTTCGCTTAATGCTCTTCAGGGCTAAGATCTTAGAGATTCATTTGATTTTTTCATTTATGATAATGAGGAAAAAGTGATGTTATATCAGTGGTGTAATGGTTGGCAATCTTGATTCTAAAACAATTGTTAGTGAGTTCGATTCTCACTGGGTGACCCAGCCTTCTGACCTTGTGCCTCATCATAGCTAAGCGGAGTAAATAACTATATAAGTGATATTTTCATACGAGTTGCATATATTCTATTTGTAATGTATATCCTGATCAGATTTCATTTTCAATATCCAAGATGAAGATTTATCATTGCACATTGATCTATTCAAATTGGTGTGCTCATCTTCGTTTCTATAGTAACAACAGCGAACGCTTCTGTATTCTAAAAACATTTTCCAGCGTCTACCGCACTGAATAACCTCTGCAATGTACGCATCGAACGCTTACAATCAATCTCCGTCAGTCAACTTTTTATTCGGCAGTCAATTCATTTTTTTATTCAGAAATAATTCATAGGAAATATCCCCCTGTGTATTGAAATGAGATTAGGAAAATTCTAACACAGTGAACCGACTAAGATGTTTGATCCAAAGTTGCCGCGCTGATTTGCTCTTACTTGTTAAATTCAATGTTTCAGAAATTGAAATATCCTGCCTTCTTCAGTACTTTGTCGCATTCAATTACATCATTGTGACTTAACAGTAAATAGTAAAAAATCTTGACAGTCAATATTGAATTTTGTAGTTTTAAAAACAATATTTTTCTTTCAATTGATACAAAATTCATACAAAAAAAGTAGTTTCTCTTTGCCTATTTTTACTCAATTAAAAATGTAATAGTTCGTTTTAAACGTCTGGAGGTATGTATGTCTAAGTCAATATTTTCAACAGAGATAAAGCTCTATTTAATCTATCCAAAAATGTAATTTTAAAAATGCGCAAGCATATTTTCCAAGAATTCTATATATTTAAAAAAATTATAACTAATGATTTTTTTGTTTGTTTATGGAAGACTAAAGGGACATAAGTTATTCCCCCACAAGAAAGAAAACCATATATATTGGGGTTTAAGAAGAAATAAGCAACACCAGCAGTGAACATATACTGTTACAATTTATGGGCAGTCATAAATTGTGAACTGTAGCTAGAAATTTGATATAAGGTCTGCTAGATTAAAAATCATGGTGTCCTATGGAAAATCACCTGGTGGGCGGTTGATAACCCTTGACCTCTTAAAAGGCACGCAACAGGACGTGAGAGAATAAGTTAGCTTAGTTTAGCAGATGCGACCTATTAGTAGTTAAATTCAAAGTTTCAGAAATTGAAATATCCTGCCTTCTTCAGCTCTTTGTCGCATTCAATTACATCATTGTGACTTAACAGTAAATTGTCAAAAATCTTGACAGTCAATATTGACACAAGTAGAATTTCATACATTAAGAAAAAAAACCCACTAAGTTCTCAGCTCAGCGTCGCATTCAATATACATTGTAATGTTATGGTTTGGTGATAGTCGCATTTGTTTTGCGCGGGAAGTACGAAAAGACAAGGAAAAATTGAACTGGAAAGAAACAATAGATAGCATTAGACAGAAATCTTAGTATAACAAAAGAAGTGTAACAAAAGACTTCATCTGGACAAACGGGAATTTGAACAAAGAGAAAGGACTTCCGGTCAACCGAACAAAGAGATGTGTGGGCGGATTATACCTACTTAAGCATAGAGTCAAAACAGCAGGAGCTGTTGGGCAGCAGGCAGTCCCCAGAGAGACGGTGAGCAGAGCGGACGGAGTGACCGTTGACAGTGAGGCGCGCCCACCCCCTTCCACCACACCAGCAGTAGTAGTGCCCATTATCAATGCCCGTCACTCGCCATCCACCACGTACAGCCGAGATGAGAGAAATAAAGTCAAATCTCCTACTACATAGAGCATGCCTTGTGAAGTCATTTAACCGACCACTAGATACATCGTCTAGGGGTTAGAAACGATCTCCACTGTATACCAGCAACGTATACGATTCATAGTAGCGAAGAAGCGCTATGCAACAGTAACATAACAGTGGATAGTCGTTTATTCAAGCATCTTGACTGTGTATATTGGCACTGTTGGAGTTTTTTGTGTCATAGTTATTTACTAAGCTTAGCTTAGATATGGCACAAGGCCAGAAGTATGGGGCACCCAGTGAGAATCGAACTCACTAACAATGGTCTGCAAATCTACCTTGCTAACCATTACACCACGTGAGGTGCCCATGGAGTTTTTTTTTGTTATAAGGCGTTTTGTCAAATGCCCACTTCTACTTATAGACTCGCCGATAATCATGTGACTAACTTCTTGGCCAATCACTGGCAGTACTCTGCTGCTGATATTGTTATTTATACCGGCTGTTCTGGTCATACCTACTCACAATGCTTTGAACCTTCGTAGACGACGGAACATAGGATTATATCACTGGACCTTTGACACTACGTAGGATTCCATAACTCAGGACTTATTCACTTACCAAAGGATTTTATAGCTCAGGAATTACTTACTTTAAGTCATTTTCAACTGGCCAAGGATGGTGGTCAGAAACTTGACAGGCACAAGTAGGACAACGCACATAAAACCCAAACGCGTATTAATCCGAAGTTATCAGCTCAGGTCTAATTCAAAATCAATTACTTATCGCGAGCTGTGTGTCGATATAGGTATGTGTGTGAAAAAACAGGCTGTGTTAGCTCAGTTGGTAGAGCATTCGGCTAGAAATCGCAAGGTTCCTGTATCGATACCGGCCCTCGCCAACTCAGCGTATGAGTAGCTAAGAGAGCTGTGCGGTAAAGTGAGGAGTTGATGGTAGGTGTGGCGCTCAACCTCAGATGCTAGAATAATCTCCTTGGTCTAGCGTTAGTGAAAAGGGGATAGACTCCCTCGGTGTATGGCTGATACCGACATTAGCCCTCCCCGACGATTTGAGATTGTTGTACCTTTTGACAACATGTATTCTGAAAAAAAAATGTTCCATTCATTATTTTCTTCAGAATACAAGGTGTTTCGAAAAAGTACCAAATTTAAAGCTGTATTTACCAAGTTAGAAATGAAGAATGACATGAACGTTATTTCTTTTTTCTGAATACAAAATGTGTTAAAAAGTACAAAAAATCTCGATAATTTTTTGAGACATCTTTTATATATATATATATATATATATATATATATATATATATATATATATATATATATAACGCTAAAATTATCAAACAACTTTCCTCCCGATTAAGACCCATGAACAGCAAGTAAATAATAAATAACATGTAATACCCCGATGAAAAAAATAAATACTTTCTTCTCTCAAAAATTAAAACATATTTATCCTCCCACTGCCTACAATGTACTACACCACAGTATATAAGCGAGCACAACAAAATCACCCAGTCACAGAAAATACAATAGGTGATAAATGTCTTAAACCAAATGCCGTTGACTTCATGTCCACACAACCCTAAATGATTATATATATATATGAGAAGAAAATATTTAAAAAATATAACAAACACATGATCAGGAAATAATTTTTAGTGTCAATACTTAAGCATTTCGGTATATTGTACCATCTTCAGGACACTGTTAAATAATGTTTATGTGAGGGACAAAATGAAAGATGTTAAGTGTATAGTGATTGTGTGAATCTGATGCTATTAACCGTTAATTTTTATATGCACGTTTGTTTACGAAAAGCAAATGACGTGATCAATGCATGTGCATGTCCATGATGATGGTACAATATACCGAAATGCTTAAACATTGACACTAAAAATTGTTTCCTGTTCATAACATCCTGTGTTTGTTATATTTTAAAATATTTTCTTCTCATACTGTCGGATTAATTTCAAGTGAATTGAGACCCATCTGATGAGACGAAAATTTGGGGAGCCGGTTTAAATCAACTTAGATTTATATGGGCCCCAATTTTCGTCGAAATAAATTTATTATGGGATTACTGTATTGAGTTCTTCCTTCCTTTATTGATAAATATTGCTCTGTATATAATCTAAAAGGTTATTATACATTGAGCTCTCTTCAGTGATTTAAAGATTCGCTGTATTTATACATACTGGATCATCAATATTAGTACAGTGGATCTTAGAAATCACATATAGAATCATCCCTTACTACCAAGTTTTGGATAAATCTCATAAATCTTTATATATATATTATATATATATATATATATATATATATATATATATATATATATATCCGTTTTTCTTTGTTTCTCATTGCCTTTTTTATTTTCTCCGTTTACCAAGAGCCGTTTAAATTTATTTCTGACTACCACTGACATTTATTTATTTTCCATCAGATTTTTTTTTTCCTTTCCCGTTATCAGGCTATTGATTTCGGCTTTACGTCATTATTCTTTTCTTAGAAGAACCAGCATATCTTTTTTCAACTCCCTTTCAAATTCTAGGGGCCAATATATCTCAACCTTTATCCTTTCAAGATTTTACGAAGTCGTTTTATGAAATTGAGCTGACATTCACGTCCCCACCGTTTGCCTACTCTCTAGTATTCATATGCTTTTCATGCAACCACACACTTGTTTTTTGTCATTCAATACAAATTGATTTTAATTATAATTGAAGCTTCTTGGTTTCTAAATTGCACCAGAGGTCAGGATCAGCAATTTCCAACCGATTCAACAGCAGAAATTATTTAAAAAATAAATTGGATATTTTTAACCAAAATAAAATGAATCTATCCTTTATAATGAAACGATGTGGAATAATGAAATGATTCATTTTGAAAATTACTTCATGTAATATAAACATGGTTAACTCTGTGATGCACGGATATTAATCCAAACAATTCAGTAAATAGTAATTGTGAACTCCCAGTGTTTTTGTATACAGTTATTTTCCCTTCTTTTGTCGCTTTCTAAATCTTTGCAGCAAAACATCCTTGGATTAATATTCTCATCTAAAGATCGCATATCCGAAATCAGCAATTTTTTTACGCGAGATATTTTAATTAAATCACATCAACTGTGCCAAATATCAACTCATGATAACTACGAAATATCTGAGACAGTGATACAGATGTATTACGGGGGAGAGCAGGGTCGGATTCGATGGACAGTTCTTTCTTTGTTAAGAGATTATGAATTAATCAACAGCGGGTGATAAAGGAGTATCGATAGTTATTCTTTTGTTGGCTTGATCATACTATATATGTGTGTGTGTGTGCGCGTGCGTGTGTGTGTGCGTGCGTGTGTGTATCCAACAGTGATATTCGGAGTAATGATGGAGACTTATTAAAGGAATTATTGCAGCGTTTTTGCTAAAATTAAGATAATGTCCTATACGATAAAATATTTACATACACCTCCACACGAGCAAGATGTGACAGGCAGCCTCAAATTTAAATTCACAGTGTTAAAGAATCCAATGTAAAAAAAAACAATGTTAAAGAACCCAATCTGCCCTACTTATTTTATCCATAGCTGGAGGGAGAATAGTTCGATGCATACCTTTTCCAACGTTATTAGCGATATGTGAAATGAAAGCAACCTCATCTACAATTTGAACTCGTTCTGTCATGTTGATTTCTTACAAAAATAACCATTACGACAGTATTGCGACAATTATGAATAATGATAAAATCAGGCGCGTGGGCTAGTGGTTAGAGTCGTGGAAATTTGGACTCGTCGATTCGAGTTCAATTCCTTGACGAAGCTGTTGGCATTTCACATAGCGCTAATACCCTTGGGAAAGGTATGAATCCATATATGCTCCCTCCAGCTATGGGTTAAATAGTAGGGCAGACTGGGCCCTTCAGCCTTGGGTAAATAACCAGTCTAGGAGAGGGATAACTCTGAATTCAAAATTCCTGAGGTCGGTCGTTAATTGGGTTTGTGGCATTCCTTGATGCACCAATTCTTTCCTATTGACTGTGCCAAAAAGTGCGGAATGGTCCTACACAAGCCTTCACCACCATAAACAAATCACTGTGTGGGTGTTCATTGTATGTATGAACTCTCATGCGTCAGAAATCGACGAGAAAGTCCATAATATATATATATATATATATATATATATATATATATATATATATATATTATATATATATGGGCAGGTATTATTTTAGTGGATACATATTACTAAATCTTAAAGCTATTAAATTCATTTTTAACTTAGGCATAACCAAAGGATAAAAGAAAAAAGAGAAAAAACGACAGAAATATTTTTCAATATTGTAAAACTCATGGACAAATAAAATTATAAGACTTTCGTTCTAGTAAATATATTATCTCTTTTTATCTGACCGAAACTAGAGGTTTTCACCTAAAATTGATGCGTAGCGATCACTTTTGACCTTCTAGGTCAGCACTAGCAACCCAAAGTTCATCAAGAATTTACCATTGTAGATTAATTATTATTCCCTGGGTCCATAATTCGGTCTCCGTAAAAGTAAACGGCAATAGGTGTACGCATATATTTCATTAGTACACGTACACAGGAGAGAGACACAAATAGAGAGGGTGGTGAGAAAGTGCGTGTAAGAAAAACGTGTAGTTTGGCTGCGATTCCATATACATCGAGGATATTGCTGGATGTATATATAATTCCAAGAGAGTTATCTCCCCATGGAGCACATGTGTCTACATTTACGGATGGTACGTTTATAGTAGTGTAGGGGATTATCTTCCTTTTGCCGGAAGAGTTATCTTCTCGCTGCGTTGCTGTTTGTTCCCACTAAGGGGACCTCTGGTAGTTAAGCGCGTTCATTAAAACGCTGCTTCCTCTTTTTAGCTAGATCTTTCAACGAACTGCTGTGGGCTAGAGTCTATCTACCCCCTTCTCGGTGGGGCTTTTGCCTCCCTCCTTACATTACTGTAAGTCCTTTGTACAGCATGGACTATCCTTTAGTTCCATGTCTGTAATATTTATATGTCAAGTACATTTGGGTATCTTGTTTATACCTAAATATTGTATATGTATTTACATGTTCTATTCTCCTGTACATTATGTATCTTATCGTTACCATGTGCTGTTATATATATTAAATGTTTTGTCTCACAACGTGTCGGAATTGTATATTCAATTAATGCCTTTGAATCTTAAACTAGGATGTTTGCGAAGCCTCTTCTAATGGTAATTGTACCAAAGACGTTTGACCATTTTTCCAAGGTAACCGACTTACCCGTCCGGGAAAGTCAGTTACCTTGGAAATCGAGCGATGTTAAACTCAGTATGTGGAAAAATCTTTTGACATCTCTATTGCTTTGCTCTATATCTTGTAATGGGCATAATCAGTATTAAGATTACAGTCACTATATATATATATATATATAATATATATATATATATATATATATATGTGTGTGTGTGTGTGTGTGTGTGTGTTGTGTTGTTAACTTTTAGAACATATAGTTTGTTATTTTTGGACTAAAATGTATACACACATTAGAGAAAAAAAATTACAGGTTATTTTACTTTTTGAAACCAAAGTGTGCAAATATCACACATTAAAAGATTGCAATCTGACAAATCTCCGACACACTAACGTCTTCAAATATATGCATATATGAAAAGACAATTTTTACTGCCTGAGTATTCAAACCATATAATGTGTTAAAAAGACTTTTGTTTTGAAAACAGGTGTGAATTTACTGACAAGTCTGACGGTCCATTTTCATATATATATATATATATATATATATATAGGGCGAGAGAAGAGGAGGGAGGGGAGAGAGAGGGGGGTGCGTTTGTAGATAAACGTAATCAATCATGTAAAACCTATGAAAACCAAACATCAGTTTTATAAAAAGAAAGTAAAAAGATGTCTTAATGACATTAATCAATTAAAGTTTAATCAGTACGTGGTATCACACAAAGTAAATGTGGACAAATTTTAACTTCACTTAATCATTAGAATAAATTACTAATTTACATAGACATATATTGCAAAACTAATTGCAGACGTTCTTTCTAAAGAAATGGATTCCGATGGCTTTTTTGTAAAATGAAAAGAAGATCATCCATCTCAAATCTTCACTTTAAGTTTTATATTGATTTTAATGTAATTAGGTATCTCTCTCTTTCTCTCTCTCTCTATATATATATATTATGTATACATTTTTCTAATTGGTATTTAATTTTATTGTTTTGCTTGTTTTGTTTTTAATTCCTGTGCGACGCTACCATTATGTTGATTTTAATGTAATTAGGTATTTCTCTCTATATATATACTAGCAAATATATGCACCCTCCGGGTGCAAGTATTTAAGTTTTAATGTAATAAAATATTGTATTAAATTAGAAAGGCTAATGAAACTAAATAAGAATACAGATAAAAAGATTTGAAACAGAGGGAGTATAATAAAAGATTTGAAACAGAGGGGGTATAATAAAAAATGGAACAACTGAAACTTACTCTTCCATCACTCTCGTCTTTCATTGTTTTTTTTTCTAATTTAAGTATTTAGTTAAAAGAGGAAGTAAAGAATAAAATGTCAGTTATTTTATCTTGTTAATGGATTTCATTTAAGATTCATTAAAGAGATTTTTGCTTATATTCATTAAAATAAAACCAAACAGTTAGAAATCAATAATACTAAGCACATATTTATTAAATTCGATTTTTTAATATTAATATGCAAATTAGCCTTCCTGTTTACACTGTAAACCGCTATTTTGTTGTATATATAAATATAATTGCATGTTGTCAGTATGTAGACATAGTTAACAGTATTAATAATGTAGGACAATTTTATTAATAATTGAGGTTTAGATAAAAAATAAAATCATGGAGAATGTGATGTCAATAACTAAGAGAATTGTGACTTGAGTAGGAATATAGTTTCGGTTACAGACAGAAAAACACACAATCTCCATTATAATAAGATATATAATGTGTGTATATTTTTTCTATATTCAGCATAGCTGAAATCTCGTAGATTACATGCATCGATTTTTAGTGTGTATAATATTCACGACTGTTTGATATGCAAAACTAGCAATGCGGAGATAAAGATAATGTACATATGTGTGTGGTCGATTCTGAGTATTAATTCATCATTTCTCTAACGATATATATATATATATATTTTTTAAGAATGGAAAGGAGTAACCTACTCGAGTTTCATCGATTGATTCTTCAGGGTTACTTTAAATTAATCGAGTTTACGATTAATCCCATTCCAACGGGCATGTTTATAACACCTAAGATTAATCGTAAACTCGATTAATTTAAAGTAACCCTGAAGAATCAATCGATGAAACTCGAGTAGGTTACTCCTTTCCATTCTTAAAATAAATGTATGCTCTACATTGTATTGAGCACTTTGTATTTTTTTCTAAACTTTAACCTCTGGATATTGTGCGCTTCCAACGATCGTTCTTATACCCACCGGTAAGTTAATACTTTATATATATATATATATATATATATATATATATATATATATATATATATATAATGTATGTGTGTCTAATTTTATGTGGAAGATTCAGTTGAAGAATTACATATAATCTTCCTTGCTTAATTACCAACACACGCACAAAAAGAGACAGATACAGACAGCATATATATATATATATATATATATTATATATATCATTATAAACGAAATACTGTTCCTACCTGCAAATTCACGCTATTTATGTCCGAGAGTGTGTTACACAATATTACTACTCATTTTCCACAAATGAAATTTAATGGAATATAACACGTGTAAAATCAATGATATATTTAAAAGTTATTTTAAAACTGATTGAATAATAAAAGTAATTAATAAAGGATGACAAATGATAAAAAGTAAATAAAAGAAAAAAAGAAAATATACAAACAAGATGGATTAAAATAAAAAGACTTCTAAAGAAAAATAAAGAAATGAGAAAAATACTATGCTGAAAATGTGAATTTATTTTTGATGGTCAAGTTGACGTTAAAACATTTTCGTTTTCATTACAATCTTCATGATTGGATGAAAGATTTTTGTAACGTTGTGGCGTTTGTTACACCGTATCGATTAGGAATATGTTACGTACGGTACCAGTTCGTAATATATAACGTTATGTTGTGGGGCTCACCGCGTCTTCAAAACACACGGTACTGTTAAGACTCGTACAGCCGTGTATTAGGGGTTGGCACGTTGATCAGCACACACAGAATTCCAGCAGTCCCCAAAATTCTTCCACACTCCTTTCGTTTATGGTCAAGCGAAAGATATCACTTACACAGGCCGCGTGCTCCTCGTTACGGCCAATTTGACTTGTTGACAAGTATACACGCTAATGACTTTCATTCATGAGTACGATTTCTTTGGCTTGTAGTAAATAAAGGTGATAAACAGTACCTCTTGTTTTTCATGAATTTATTTCCTTAATGAAAGTTATTGAGGGAGAGATAGTCAGTTTCCTTAAATATGTTTCTAATGATGCTCTTAACTTCGTTCCAACGGTCAGTACCAATTATCAGGCTTAGGTATGTTTTTACTTCGTGCAGTGTACAATATTACATCTCAGGTTTCACACAGCGACACCATATCTGCATTCCAGGACCCCAGTCGCTCGCCTCTCACCAGCTCGGTCAAACCAAACTCAACTGACCTTACTCTCTCGGTCTCCAGGACTTAACTCACCCTCTCGGTCCCCCGGAACTCAACTGATTCAAAATCTAAGGTTCCCTCATTAAATAGAAATCGAAGTGGAATCTTCTAGAATCTTCTCGAACCTTTCGAACGTACTAACTGTTTTACCAAATTACACGTGTCACTTAAGAGGTCGACGGGTCAACCATCCTTTCTTCAGACAAACCGATTAAACTAATTTTTACTAGCATAATCCCAGACTTAATGGCTCCGAATAGACTTAAAGGTGCTAATTAGTTTTACATTGCTTCCCCACTCCCGTAAGGTCTGAGAATCATGATACATCCTATTAAGGTTTCTCCGTGTCTGGCACAAGGCCACAAATATGGTGTTCCTAGGTCCATTATGCTACATTTTGTCTAAGTAGTGATTTGTAAACTCTTCATTCATCCAAATGAGGGTTTTAAAGAAAAACCAAAACGTTTTATCGTCGACAACAACATCTAAAATAAATTTATCTATTTGTAATATTTTTCTTATTTCTACATACCGTTGTATTTATTTTGCTTATTTAGCTATATATATATATATATATATATATATATATATATACACGTGTGTGTGTGGCATTTGTCCTAAGCATACATTTTTTTTATTTGTCAGTAATTAATAAATAACCATATCCAAGGTCAAGACCCTGGAAACATTTTCAGATTCCTCGAGGGTAAACCCCTGTATTTTCTGACTTCTCTTTCTTATAAGCTTTCTTTGCACGGATGCTCAAGTGTGACTTGATTGAAGATGCCCTGCAGACTTTTCCATACAATATTTTGCCCCAAGAGACTCCGGCCTCCATCGTCAAGAACTGATAAGCTGCCACATACCATATGATTTTTATTTTATTGAAAGAGGAAATAAATGATTTACATTTCTAAACTCTATCGTTGATGGATAAGAACTACTGCAGACAATGTAATGAATAATTCATTTTGATAATATCGTGCGTGTACGGTTGTGTAACATTTTTCTGTTCTTCTATAAATATTTATATAAAGTACAGCATCACTAATATTGGAAGGAATAACAGAAGACTCCAATCAAATAAGAAATATTGGCGACTGCTAAGTCTGGATTTATATTTCAAATATACCAAGTTGTACGTTTTAGTCTGAAAGAGAAAATATTTTCCTACCGTTATGTTCTGATTGAAAAATTTCATCCGATGATGATGATGATATCCTAATTGCGACTCATTCATAGAAATTGTCTGCGATATATTTGATTTTGGAGACAATTCTGTTTGAAGTTAACGCTAAAGATATGGAGAAAATATAATCAATAAATGTCTTATGAATAGAATCAGTTAAAAATTAAAACTTAACGCTTCAATAAATGATAATTGATATTATCAGTACATCTAAAATCAATGTAACTCACTTAATTCATAAATACTATTCTGCTTAATATTTTCATGCTCTTCTGTGAATAATCTATGTATAGAGTTAGTTATCTGTACGAGTGGGTGTTCTCCTTTTACGTAAATAACTTTCACATCACTGAAGATTTGATATTAACATGTTTTCTTTCCTGTGTGTCTTCTGACTTTGGCCAAAGACGTTCTTATTTTTTTATATCAAATATTATTTTGCACATTCTGTTCTTAGAAAGGAGTATTGCCTTTTATAATTCATACAAGATCTCACAGATTTTGATATCTATGAACAAAATTGATTTTTTTTTGCTGATGGATTTCCGAATTAACTAATAGTTTTTTTGTTTTCTCTTTCAAATACAAGTATTTTCTACCCTAGCGGCAGCTAACTTGTCGTACCACATGATAAGTAAAATGGTGCAAATGATTGTGCAATACGTATTCAAAATTATCAGTGAGAATATACATATATATATGTTTTTTTAAGTTGGGCGTTATTACGAAGCATCTAAAAATAAATGAATGAACTCGATGTTATGGAGTATTGGATTCACTTATTTTTTTATCATTTGCTATCATAAATTTTCGGGTTCGTTAGATACCCTTTTTCAAATGAATGTTGCTCCTGTTCAACGGATCGTTTTTGTTGTTATTGATAGTTCTACACATTTCCCGAGGGTATCATACCGAAAATGAACGTATAATTATTACGAAGTAAATAAAATATGACACTGATATCCAACTAAATGCAGTATTCCTCTATATATTCTTAGGTAGGTTAAATGACACTTATAATTAAAATTATATTTTTCGAAAATATATATATATCAAATTGTTAGAACAGTAGCCGAATGATATATTATTTCCATAAGTATGGTCATCATTGATGCATTATGATCATAGTTACTTTTATGTTCTCAACATCATATTGCCTAAATCCGGAATTTTCAGGTCGCCTACCTGAAAGCACCATGATACTAGTATCGACAAAAGCAATAAAAATATCTACCGCTTAAATCTAAACCCTCCATCAGTACAAGCAAATGTGAAAAGCCCATCCACCCTTCCATTCCAATAGAATGGATTTTTAAAAAGATTCCGACTTTCAGCAGATACCTTCCTTAAATATAAGAAATTCTTACTTACCAAGATTCTAAATATGATTAATGGGAATTCTGTATTAATTTAATCCATTTCCTTGGTATTATTTTTCCAGATTTGAATCGTTCAAACCACAAAATATAAATAATCCTCCACTTTGACTTACCTGCAAAAGAGAAAAGAAAATTGTATTATAATAAAGTAACATTCAATACAAAGTGCATATACATAAACACACACACTCACACATATGTTTGTGTGTGTGTCTGTGCAAAAGATTGGGATGTGCAATTGATATACAGTTAATTACTCATCCCCACATGTTCTATACCGAGTAAATTATTTCTAATCTCATGAAACAGATTTCATTTCTATCCTGGAGTAACATATTACATCTACAATTATCTCTATAAAATAGTTCAATTGTCACTCCAGTACGATATTTTTGTAAATATTTAGCGAATTGGATATGATTAATTTTAACAATAGTAAACCCATCTAGTATCATGTTATGCTTATAAGGGTTTATATTAAACTTTTTTGTGTAGTTGTTTCTTAATTTATTTTTGAAGCACACAATTATTCAAATACGAATTAATCTACAACAGATTGATTTGAAACTCTAAATCTGATCACAGTTGGCTTGAGAGTAATGGCAATAAAGGACAATTCCCAACTGTCCAGAACACAATAACAATATCATCAACGTCAGATGCAGTTTAGTGTCCTACCCAGGGAACACACTTTTCTAGGAGATATCTTCTCCTAATCACCAATGTATCTTGCACTGGGTACAACCATTTTAGAATATTTGCAATTGTTTTTTTGTTTTTTTTGAGTAGACGGATAACATTTGTCCGGTTGGGCTACAAATTGTTTGAACAATTGATTTATTTTTCATTTACTTGAACTTGTGAACTTAACGTTTCGGACGGCTAAATCTTTTTAGCTTTCAGAAAGGAGGGAAAAAATTAAATGAAAAATGGATAGGCCGAAAACTTATGTTAATAACAAGAACAATAAAAATTTTACTTGTCGCAATAGGTTAATAAAAAAACATTATTTACAGTGAATAAAACATTATTCTTCTCTGTGTGTTTTTGTTTTTTTTTTTTTGAGGTGGTGCAGTACAAGCAGTATTAAAATCTAATACAAATAGACAATTTTGTATGTCAAAAATCATGCTGAAATATAAGGTCGCAGTGATATTGGAACTTACGGAGAACTTATTGGAGTATCCGGTTTGAAGGGAATAGTATCTGTATTCATTACACTATGAAGCACAATTAATTGTAGTTTTAAATTTTGAATCGAAAATTCAATTTCTGTTGTATTGTCCCCGTCCGGAAAACGGAGCTTCCGGTAGAGGGACAAAAAGAAAGATAAAAATATATATTTAAAAAGAAAGAGAAAGCGGAAGAGAGGGTTTCCGGTCAAGGAAACAGGAGAAAATATATAACAAATGTCCGTTATCAGATCAAAAGATAAAGATGTGGAGGCGTATCTATCAATATAAAGGAAGAAGATTCGAGCCGACACACAGAGACGCCAGCCAGCAGCCAAGAGAAAGAAAAGAAGGGTCCTCTCTTTGTAGATACGTATCTGTTGTTTATTGAAGTCCAGTAGTCGGTAGTAGCTGAATACTACATACCCGCAACGACTACTGACTTACACGATTTAGCAGTGTGAATTTGAAGCCGCTATACAACATTTCTTTGTAATTTCATTACTAGAAACTTTCGATGGTGTTTAAAACGGATTCATTTCTACTGAACAAACAAGTTAGATACTCATTGGATGCCCCATAATTGCATCACATCCTACCCGTGGATAACGGGTTGGTTAAATAACTCCTTTCAAACCGTTCCATAATATCTTACTAATTTGAGATTTCCCCGACAAGATAGTTAGACTCGTCCAGGGGAACACATATACAAGACACGAATACACGAAGTTACTCATACTTGAGTCACTACTAATCAAGTAGCTAGTGATACTATTAGAGAACAGTGCGTTGACTATTATTTATATCCCTGTACAATGAATAATCAACGTTTTTTTCCGGATTTTTAATGTTGTATTTGATAAATGTTGTCTAAATGTTTTTATAATTAAATCTTATTTTGTATTAAGACATTAACAATAAGAAATCACCTATTTTTGAAAGTATTCAAAGTTGTGATATCTTTGGTTTTTCTGGTAGATTTCGATGCGTAGAATTCATTGATGCCAAAGAAAGCGATCAATTTTAAGAATTGACAGAGATTTGAGCACTTTAATCACCTATTATAGGGTTGAAAAATTTTCGAATTTCGTTGAAATATTAGATATGGATTTAATCAGCTTATTTGACAGATTTTGATGAATAAAATGCATTGATTTTAAAAGAATCGCTTAATTCGAAGGATTGGCTGTAATTTGAACCCTTAAATAACCCCTTATAATGCCTGAAAATCACAAATTTCATGACAATGCTCGGTGTCGTTTTCTTGAATTTCCGTAAGGTACCCCCCTTATAGGTCTAGAAGAAATCACCTATTTTTGAAAGTATTCAATTATTAATAATATTATTATTATTATTTTTGATCATATACATTGAGTGATTAAGCTTGTAATATATTCGGACATTCCGTCTACGTGAATGCATGACCTATTTGGTCATAGTTTGCAAGAAATGGCGTGAAAAGATTTCGTTCGTCTCTTACTGAGGAAGCTTATAATCTTTGCTTCTCGCCCGGAAGACTTTATCCATATGACGTTTGTGAAATGTTGACGCCGCAAGTCAGTTCTACTGACAAACAGACAACCAAGGAGAATGTTATTGATCGTATAATATACATAAACGACGTATGTTAACATGAAATCCTTCACCGCAACAAATGTTCCAATAATTTTACGTACATGATTTGTATAATTGTTTGTTTCTTTCGCAAGAGTAAACCGTTTGCCCCACCACCATCAAAGTGTGTATATATATATATATTATATATATATATATATATATGTATCTATATATATGTATGTATATATATAAAGGTTTTACAGTTGGTTTTGAAGGCTATCACAAGGCAAGTGTAAAGAAAAATTAGGTAACTATGATGTTCCTTTAGCTTTGATTTATTTTCTTAATATTTCGGGATAGAATATCCCTTCGTCAGAAGATTTCTGAATGCACTGATTCCTGAAAGTGAGATGTTGAATGTCCCTAGAATCTGATCATTGTAGTTTGTAATTGTGTGTATGCTTGTTTGATAATACATTATTACTCCGAATTGTTTGCGTTTTTGTGTGTATGTTTATTTGATAATGTCTTAGGAACATTCCGTTTACATTTACATATACATACATTATATATATATATATATATATATATATATATAAAGATAAATCTAATGAGCCAGACGAACCTACTATTAGTTTCGCTTAATGCTCTTTAGGGCTAAGATCTTAGCGCTGAAGAGCATTAAGCGAAACTAATAATAGGTTCGTCTGACTCATTAGATTTATCTTTATTATTTGCTCTACTTAGGTATTGAGCACTTTTTACTTATTAGCTTATTCTCCTAGCGGTTATATGAATATATATATATATCTTATATACATATATATACATATAAATTGTTTTTTCTTTGTGCCAAATACTGTACCAATAGATTACTTTTTGTTGATACGACTATCCTGGTCTTTTCTTTTTTCCAAAAATGTTTTTCTCCCCGGTTGATGTTTGGTAGTATATTTTTACAATCAAACTATTTGCTGGGTTTTTTCTCAACGCGAGGATTTACCAACACGCTTGGTATATATATATATATATATATATATATATATATATATATATATATAATTAACAAAATATGAAATAATTGAAAAGCAGGAGGATTGAAGTACACAAGTAGTGTGTTTCAATTGTCGATCCTCTAGTGAGACAGTGTTGTATACTTGAAATACATGATTTGCTCTGCATTTTAATGCAGAGAGACCTAAATAAAATAATTAAAAAGACATTTAGCGTTAGATTAAAATCATACGTGGTGTAAAGAATGTTTCTCTCCCTGAACCAAATAATCTAGAGAGACGTTTTACAATATACATCTTATAAACCGAAATATATTTCATTTAAAATCAAGGGTTTTTTATATGAGTATTAGCTGAAAAGGTCATAGGCTGAACAAGATATTTGCAAGAAATGTGACTAAATAGGGTTTATATTTGCCCAATCTCCTTTTTAGTTCACATTTCTGCTATCCATGTTACAGTGCTTGGTTCCCATTTGTAAAAAAAAAAGTCACTGACAGTAGTAGTAGTAGTAGTAGTAGTAGTAGTAGTAGTGTGTCCAGAAAGATAAATATGTGCTTTTATAAACTGATATTCCCAGCCCTGTCGGCTGTGGCTTTAGAATACACTGACTGCACCTCTGCAAAGGGGTACAATCCACCCCCCCCCATGGAGCCACTTGTTGGCTTTAGGTGGCGACCCGTGATGGTTAAGGATGGAACACTGGTGCCTGGAGTATCTGGCTTCATGGCTGAATTCTTCGATGTCTTTTAACTTCTTGTTCTGGTCCTTATGGATGCTTGTCTGTTGTTGA
Organism: Doryteuthis pealeii; assembly: GCA_023376005.1. NCBI lineage: Eukaryota > Metazoa > Mollusca > Cephalopoda > Myopsida > Loliginidae > Doryteuthis > Doryteuthis pealeii. Next base: position 12,139,504 of record CM042146.1, read on the forward strand.
CTGGTCTGGTTGTTCCAAGTTGTCATTAGTTCTTAGACACAACGCAGGACATATCTTTATGTGATCACATTTTTATTAACTTTAGAACTAGAACATTTTCAACCACGTGGGAGCGAAGCCGGGTTCATGCCTACCTTAGAATGTGTAACGGCTTGACAGCTTTTAAACTAAATTAACCTTCTGTTCCCACCGTTTTTGTAACTGGGAGGAATCGGGTCAGATCGACGTTAAGTTTTTTTATGGGATATCATTTGGGCCTTCCTTGGTAGATAGACGAAAGATTATATATATTATATATATATATATATAATATATATATATAGATAGAGAGAGAGAGAGAGATATGCCGACAGTATATGAACTTTTCAGCCCACACACGTATTTGTTTCGAAACACACACTTAATATTCTAAATGTGCGGTATGAATTTGTACAATTATTTCACTTGAACGATTTGATTTTTTTCATGGATTTCATTTTTAAAAAATACTATCCCCTGACTTCGTTAATCCCATTTGATAGGCTTTTTTTTCAAACAGATTGATCAGGAAATATCAAATATGCTTTAAATGTTTCATGCACTTGAATAGTGAAAGAAAATAAAGATAAAATGACTTTTCCAAGTTCAACTGAAATCCCACATGACGTGTCAATGAAGATTATATTCTGTTTTTTTTTTTATTGTTTTTTTGTAAGGATGACAAATTCAAAAGAACGTTTTCCTCTTTCTCTTTAATTTATTGAGACATTTTTCTGATTGGCAAAATACGTTTCGAATCATCCCCAAAAATTACTACTGAAAAAAACAAAAAAAACACTAAATATCGCTAATCAAATTTCTAGTTCCTGATAAACCGAACAACCTCTTCAGTATACTTTTTTCTTCATTCTTTTTTTTTTAATCCTCTGTTTTAGTTGGAGAGAGAATTAAATAAAAGATATCAACCAGAAATGGTCAATAGTAAAATTGAACTATTTTATATTTGACTTTTAAATCATACTGATATTTTTTATCTAAAAATAATTCTAGAGAAAATTGTAACCACAAACGTTACTATTCTTTGAAATGCTCCGTATTAAATCTCACTGTATTTTGCATTTCAATAATTAACAAGAACATATTTCATGTTAACGCGAGTTAATTAAAAATGAAAAAAAAAGTAAAAAACAAAAACAAACATAAACCATTATTAATATATTTTAAGTAATGACGTGTCAGTATGTTTATTAAGCATTTGATACAGAAACTGTTCCTAAATTTATATCAATCCTTACTGACAGTTTCTCGCCAATACTTGGTTTAAAATCCCATAGCCAAAAAATGTCAGTCCCAAAGCGGCGTTGACTACAGGACTACCTTACCCTAACACACACATTATATATATATATATATATATATATATATATATATATATATATATATATACTTTGGTGTGGTACCAAGTTTCTTGGTACAAGGTGATTCTAGGTGGGTCCTAATTCTCTACCGGTCGTTTGTTGTAGAGTTCAGGTTCCGTATGTGAGCTCAATGTTTAATTATTGTAAACAGAGCAAAGTTATTTGGGAATAAAAGGCTTTACATACCATGGATATCGTGGTTATGGACCATTTCCACTCACGAGCTTCTTCAGACCACTGATATATTTTATTTAGACAGGCACAAGATGGAGAGAGAGAGAGAGAGTTCAGAACAAAACTGGCACCGCCATCAGGCATGCTCCGGCTTGTCTGGTTAGTTGGGTGCGTGGACACATATCATTAAAAACAAGACTGTCAAAGGGCGGATGAATGCAAGCATGGGGGGATTCCTAAGATGCTTGTCCCTCGTAAAGTGACTCAATTCTACATGGATAGCACCCTGGTAGTCTCGGAATACCACCTGACACTGGACAGTTTCGCTTCATGGAGTCAGGTCATCGTTGTCTGCAGTAACCAAGTCTGTGTAACTGATCACTTTTGGTATCGGATCCAATATTAACATTCTTTTGCTGCTTCTCTATATACCCTTAAAAGAATGAATGCAATTAACTCGTGATGTGAAGGGAGTTGATTTTTTGTTTTTTGTAAATTGCCGCATTTCAGAGATTAGGGCCTTCGATGTCAGCATGTTCAGAAACTAATTTCAGTATTTGCTAACAAAAAAATACATATCTGTTAATAATAAGAAAATATGACCATAGGCCTTCCTCATTTTATGAATTAATCTCCATAAAACCAAATATTCAAAATTTATACAGCCATGTTTTGACCCGAGGAAACATTGAACACAAAATTTTTCAGCGTGTTGGCGCCATTTATAGACATTGGAAGTAGCACGTGTAACGAAAACTAGAAATAAAGTAAAGTGTTTAGAAAAATGTTGAAATAAAATTTCTTTATGAGCTGCGAACATTATTTATTAACGCTAATATTGTGGGTAAAAAAGGAAAAGATAGAGATAAAATTGGTCAATTTGAAATATAAAAAGTAGATGTACAAATGTCACAATTCATAACGAATATAGAGATGATTTTTCTCTTTGGGAATCTAAATTGGAAAATGAGCGTTTGTTTTGTTTTTATTTAATTCTATTTTCACTGAAAACATTTTCTTGGCAATTGTAAAAGAAGAATAAATAAGTAAATAAATGAATAGATAAATAAATTACTTTTTTCAACGATAAGGCCCAAAACAGACTATATCGCTAAAATTGAACTTGAAATCAGTTTGGAGGTAAAATTGACAAAATCATAATTTTCGGGGATTCAAGTGATTCTGAATCTTTCGTTAACTTAATTCACTGGAAGGGTGGGCGCCTTGTGTTGTAATAACAAAGTAGTATCGCAGATCCATCCCTATTGAACAGAGTTCGTTTCTCACTGGAGGCCCCATACTTGCAAACTTGTATTACAGTCTACCCATCACTAATGGGTTGGGTAATAACCTTCATCAGTGCCTGTACAAATGTTCGAAATATCATATATTTGTTCCTAGTACTTAATTCATAGCCCAGTGAATATTTGAAAAACGAGACGACCTCTGAATTAATTTAATTATCATTGAAAAATAGGTTCTCAGTTTCATTAGAATTTAATTTGTTAGAAATATAGATTATAATTAATGAAACACGGTTTCAAACAAAATTATAATTTCATCTCAAACTTTAAGGGGAATTCATTTATTCTTTGTTAGATAATTTAAGTCAACACTTTTAATAAACAGCTGACCAGGTTCACCATTTTGCTGTCTTACAAGGATTTAAACAATATCACCCTTTATTAAATCTTGATCAGCTAATTAAAAAGATTTAATAAAGTATGATATTGTTTAAGGTTTTATATAAATTAAGTTGTAACAACGAATATATATATATATATTATTAACTTGTTAAATGTATTCTCTCCTTCTCATGCGAAATGAAGCGAAGTAAATTGAACTATATCTATTGCTAATTTTAATTATATCTAGTATTTATATTTTTTTATAATATTCTTATAATCAGAGTCTGTGAACGTAAATTTCGATTTATCCTTTGATGAATTGGAAACTATTTCCGGGAAACAATTATTTCCTATTGAGCTAAAACATTTCACCTTAATTGGTCAGTTAAAGCCACGCAGTTACAAAAAAAAAAAAAAAAACACACGAATCAACGATATGCAATTTAGTCATTCGTCGAATTAATAACTAATGAGATTTAAAAAAATGATATTGTATAAGTGCACACAAATTTACTTTGAAAAGTGCACAAGAATCAAAGAAATATAACTAAAATGAATCATTATATGAAACAATATTTGTATATGTTTACTTATAAATCATTGCATATGTTTCCAATATATTTGGCAGAAAGATTATTGTTGATGAATTAATAAAGGTTTCTCTTATTAATGCATTATTAATGTTGAAATTACTGTAACCATTTTAGGTATTTCTTTCATATTACGAAGAAAGATATTTAGGTTTAAACGAAAAATCAGCTAATATAGTCGATGAGAGGAAATAACTAAATAAGGTATAAATTATATCAGTATATTTAATGCAATGTTTCTGGGACATTCACGCACATAAATGAACCCGTAATATCTAACAGTCATATATATATATATTATATAATATATAATATATATATATATATATATATATATATATATCCAACTCCATGACCCCCACCACACAACCACACACACAGTACTAACTCATCAATCATCTACGAACCAACCAGAATCCAGGCCCCACAGTCCAGCCTAAAACACGCGGCAGCCGCCACAAGATCACTACCACGAGTTATGGTCAGTCGAAGACATAGCAGTCCCGAAATTTACCCCGCTAAATAAATGAAACTCAAAACAAACCACAGAGTCTTCAGATATTTATTCCTCAACTAACATATTACGCTAACAATATTAGCATAATAAGTACGTTAATGCTTCACACCTAAGCCCAAACCTGGTATAAGTATCTCCTAAAACGGATACAAATACTTCACCTCAAATTATATATATATATATTATATACACACACACACACATATATATATATAGTGGTACCTCGACTTATATGTGCCCCAACTTTCTGAGTTACGAACTCTCTCGATTGATTTTTTGTTTTAGATTGGGAGCTAGAATTTGAGGTACCAGTGAGCTTCAGATACCCTAAGGTTAACATGTTCCAAGAATATTTCGGATTTTATTTCGCAAAGATAAATGTTATTTATGAAACCAATAATCATTAAAACATATAAATCCATAACCAAAATAGGATGGCGGGGGGTAGAACGTGTTTATGACATTTCAGTTTATTTCACTGGAGACAATTTATTTGATGTACGAGAAAAATCTATTACCGAATCAAATTAATTAATCTCTCACTCTTTATATATATATATATATATATATATATATATATATATATATATGAATAGAGAATAAATGAGAAAAGTATTGGCATAAAAAGGTGATCACTGCTAATAAAGCAGAGCAGATTTATAATCAATAGTAGTGGTATTATGGATGATTTAAACTCATAACTTTAAGTTTCATGCTTATTCTATCCTCAGTCTCATCTGAAGATTGCATAAGCATGAAACTTAGTTAAGAGTTTAAATCAACCATTACTATATATATATATATATATGTGTGTGTGTGTGTGTGTGTGTGTGTGTGTGTGTAACTGTATACATGAAATATTTTTTTATTTGAGACATTTACTCTAAAACCTACTATATTATTAATATAAATTTTGTTTAAGTATTATGGTAACTTTTGCTTTTTACATAGCAATTATCATGAACAAGAAATGCTTACTAATTGATCTCTGCCACTCTACATATACCAAAATATTCTAATTGGCCTGGCTTAAAATCATTTGAATAATATGATTATCAGTTAAAACAATTCAACAAGTGATATTAATATTCACAACACTCAGAATATTTCGCCATTATCAATAACTCTAACATTTTAATGAAAATCTCGGCTAACATTAAAAGACAATTCTTCCAGATATACACTCACATTATTTTTTTTACAAATATATTTGTTCAAATAATTTGCAAATTTATGACTGTTTTTCAAAATATTTTCAGATTAAATTCTAATTAGGAAAAAATCATGCAAATAAATTATAATTTATTATAAATGTTCTTTCGTATTTTTCGGGTAAATATTGTTTTATCCTTTTTTTTTTACCTTGCAAATATATTCTTTTCAGTTCAGAATTTATTCTGTTTTAGATCGCATTAGCATTCAAAAATCGATACTTTCTCTTTTTTTTTTCTTTCTTTTGTTTTATTTCTATAAAATTTCTTGATTTACAAAAATATTTGTTTTAAGTCTAAATTTGTCGAATAAACTTTTTTTGTTCTGAAACTTTTGTTTTATATGGATGATTTTTTTTTTTCTGAGAAATAATGCATATTTGTTTTCGTCTCTTTTTTTTTTATCAATCAAGTTATTTCAAAATTCGCGTGGATATGTTTTTATGTGATTAATAAATAAATATTTAGAATATGTCTATCAGTTTATCGTTATATATGATGGTGGTGTAGTTGAAGTGAGGATTAAGTTGACTGACGATGGAATCCGCCATCTGACTTCAACTTTTGATCGATACCATTTACATTCAGTTCGTAATAAAGCCCCCGGGGTATGTAGGAAACCTTCTCTTATTCTACTTGCTATGGGTGAAATTATAGAGCAACTGGGAAATCGTAGAAGAAACACTCTAAATTCAAATCATTTGCTAACGTTTCGTGGACCTGTGACAGGGGTAAGGTCAATTACTACCTATGATTTACTTTCTTTGGGGAAAATTCAAGTTTTGAACTGATAGAAGTTTTGGTGATAATATCTGGATATGTTTATATGATATGTAATGCTATTTTATCTCACGTCTTTAGATTTTTTAAAAATAGAAATGACATAGCTACTACTACATAACTCTTCCTCCAATTGCTGTTTTTTATATGTCAGATATTTTAAAGAACTATCTGCTAACCCAACTATTATTATGGCTGTTGAAAATAAAATAAAAATTATATTTATAGAGGAATAAAGTATTATCTGCGTTATTCGGACTATTGTCCCCATCTTCATTGTTATGTGTACAACGTTTTTCGGTCGATGTACCCTCCGGCCTTCTTCAGGTATTTCTTGTCGGACTCGAGAACCTTCTCGGACTCGGAACCTTCTTGTCGTAATCGGGAGCCATCACGGAACTTTGAACCTAACACTTTATTTTAGTCCACCGGGTAGGAGTTGTGTTAATTATTTTTCTAACTACCTCTACTCAGGATTGAACTCGGGATCCAGAGTTAACTGTCACTTAAAACTGTCTTAACCTAACTACTATATCCATTATTATCAAACATTCAGAGAAATAATATCTGGATATGTTTATATGATATGTTATCATCATCATCATCATGTCGCGCTTTCAGCGTGGATATCCATGACAATCTCTCTCCCTCCGTCCCTATCGCTCATCATTCTCGGGAGGTCCTCTATGAAGCATCCTGCATCCGCACAGAGCTGATCAATGTACGTTTTTGCTGGTCGGCCCACACTGGCTTGTCCATGTGCTGGCTTCCACAGGAGGACGTCGCTTATGAGTTCGTCCTTGCTTCTCCAGCAGTGTCCCGCGTGTCTTGTCCGTCTTACTTTGATGGTTTGTGTGATATGTGGTAGGTGGCCGTATAGCTGTTTTCTCGTAGGGTGTTGTTTCCATGTCTTGTTCAGGATCACCCGTAGCATTCTTGTGCAGCTCCCATCTAGTTTATTCTCTAGTCGCTTAGTTAGGGTCCAGGTGGTGCAGCCATACATCTGTACTGATATGACAACGGCCTGGAAGGACCGTCTCTTTAGCTTGTCTGTGAGGTACTTTATCTCACTTCTTTAGATTTTTTTTTAGATAGAAATTACATAGATACTACTACTACATATCTATTACTGCAATTACTCTTTTATATGTCAGATATTTTAAAGAACCATCTGGTAACCCAACTATTATTATGGCTGTTGAAAATTTAAAAAAAATATATTTATAGAGGAATAAATTCTTTAAAGAATAATTTAAGATTTTTTAAAAAAACTTGTCTCCATATTTATTGAATGCCCCTCGGGTATATTACATTTTTCTTCAGCAAATAAATAATGTGTATAAGTTAATCAGAGGAACTTCATGTTCATGTATGTCAGTACGGTGATTTTCTATGCTTAAACGTATGTCTAAGGTAAGTCAGTAAGATGTGTAAGAGAGGTGAGTGTTACCTATCCTACATGATAAAAATATTCACTTTAGATATTTAGAGGTACGTAAGTGAGGTGATTTTTTTAATGTTTAGACGTATATGATAGTCACCATTTCTTGTTCAATACACAGACAGTCCATAGAGTGGAAACACTGACTTTCCGGTAAAGAAAGATTACCGGACACATATGTAAGTAATTCTGACAGTAGTATGGAACATGACAGCGTGTATCATTATTGATTTCATTGAAAAACGTCAAACTGTAAACAGTTCTGAAGAATAAATTAAAGTTCCAATTACCGTCGAACTGGGAAGACAAGGCAACAAACGGTTGTAACTTAAATACAAACCCGAATAGTCACAAAGTCTACTGCAGAATGACAGGATATTTATAAGACTCCGCAATGTCATTCAAATCAAGCAGTTAAGCAGCCAATCAGAACTCAAGGAATGGAATGACCCAAATCACCCAACTTCATGAATGGGTCATTCTTGATTTCTATATATACCGTCTTGGACACTGCTTAAGGTGTACTTAGCTGCTGTTATTCAAACCAACAGTAGACTTACTGACTTCAATATTCCTTCCTATTGCCAAATCCTACTTCTTTTAGCGAATGACCCTCTTAATATTATTCTAAAAGTTTTATCATTTGTATAAACACGTCCTCGTTCAACGTACATGAGTCACACATCGTATTTAGATGTACAAATATAAAGATTCTATGTCTATCATACACATATTCAGAAACTGCTGAAAGTTGCCATATATATATATATATATATATATATATATATATAAAAATAATCCGTAACTAATCATATTCATAGGGTAAAAAATGGTGTCCTAGTATTTTTAAAATACATTTTTAAATTCCTGTACATAACACGCCGAATATATTTGTTACGTGTGAAGTCTATCCTCGAGCAAGAAACTTTTTGAACTACTAGATTAGATAAACACTATTATTTCTTTTTCGTGATACATTGAATACCAATTGAGAAAACAGTGTCAAATTGAAAATGACATTATCTGCCGCAAAAGTAAAAGGTTTTAAGCGTTTCTGTAAGAGTTTATCTTTTTGTTTTTATTGGATTAGATTCTAAAAATGTTTTTACTTTCCGTGGAAATATAACTGTCTATGTTCGCGTGATATTTCAGACACATTACTTCTTTTAGATATATGCGTATTATTTTCCAGTTCTCTTGTGGAATTAGGTTTATATAATGACAGAGAAATAGTTGACCAAAATTGATAAATAGGAATTTATCTATGTAATTATTGATCGATTGAGCGTAGTTTCGACACTAGATCAATGGTCAGATTGTAGTTGT
>CM042146.1:12148667-12161167 GCA_023376005.1 Doryteuthis pealeii
AAGAGAGAGATAAGAGTTTTGACGTTATTATCCGCTAACCCGAGCGTTATATAGTACCACAATGTTCTTCTAAATGATAGCTTGGCATTAAATAAGAATGAAGGTTGATATGCCATTAAACAAAGGAAGGAAACTAAGGTTACTGAAATGTTATGATTAACGTTTCTCCATTTCTCTAAAGTTCAGTCTGTTGAGAAAACTCCAATGATCGATGTTTTTCACCTGATATCAAGTAATCTCTTTTCAGTATCTGAGGAATATAACATCTACTGGGATAAGAATATGCTTGTTCTTTTAAAGTAATAAACGAGCTATTATTATATTATATATATATATATATATATATATATATATATATGCACAACCATTAAAGGGCCTACGAAGGGTGGTATGTCCTTACTCAAATAAAACATACTGAAAATTCAATTTCTTTAACTGAAAAGGTTTCTCAAATTTAAGATTTGTGGACTTGAAGATTCTTGAACGAAATACGACGGAGCGGATTCACTTTGAATTAAGAGAGTATCCAGATTGACAAATGGAAAACCCGCTGCAGTAAGTGCGTTGAATGTCAAGAAAACTGTTTTTAAAAAATACAGTTTACATCAGTATTCATTTCTATCTTGATGAATAGAGATTGAGTCTCGATACCTGAAAACACCACTTAAGACTTAAAAATGTAACGTGTCTTCATCATGAATGTCTTTTTTATCATGATACATACAACGTTTAAAAGATATATAGGTGTCTCATTTTCCCCCCCCCGACCCTACGCTACCGCTATTCTCCGTGGCACTGGCTACCACTCGGGAGGGTCGGCACCCAATCTGGCAGCCTTTAGTCCAGGATGACATCTTACATTGGTTTCATAACCCTAGAGTCATCCAGTGCATATATATTGTTTAAACGTTGGAAATATCTACAGAAAAATAAGCGTTAGTTCAAGTTTCCAGTTTCCTAGGTACAGATACCAGGGCGGTAACCGCCGTAGGAATTAGGCGTAGAGAGCCGGGTTCTAATTCTGGATAATACAAAGTTTACCTCGGCGCTCATACACATTGAAAAGGCATGAAACCACGTCCCCTAGCACATCTTAAATCCCAGAGGGATGTGTAGCAAATCCACTACAAACCCCTATTTGCTTCAATAACTGGAGTATTACCAGTGATGTTTTGGGGATAATTTAGGGCTAAAATATGTCTTGCTGAAAAAGTTAAGCAAAGATTAACATGTTTGAATTCAGAATTGACTAAATTGAATATCTCAGTCTGCTCTAGTATTTATCCTCTATCCGAAGGGAAACTAGTTTGGTTTGTAACGTTTGAAAAATAATTAAAGTTCCAATTACCGTCGAACTGGGAAGACAAGGCAACAAACAGTTGTAACTTAAATACAAACCCGAATATTCACAAAGTCTACTGCAGAATGACAGGATATCTATAAGATTCCACAATGTCATTCAAATCAAGCAGTCAATCATCCGATCAGAACTCAAGGAATGGAATCACCCAAATTCATGAATGGATCATGCTTGATTTCTATATATACCAACTGTCTTGGGAACTGCTTAAGTTGTACTTAGTTAGCTGCTGTTATTCAAACCAACAGTAGAATTACTGACTTCAATAACGTTCTTAAGGATATTAGCGCAATGTGAAATGCAAACAAACTCATCCAGGATTTGAACCGGGGTTGCTGAGTCTATTTTCAACGATGATAACTATCACACAACGCGTATAATAATGGTACATATAGAAATGTAAGATTACGCATATAGAAATATTCATCTGCAAAATTATGTAAATCATCATCTTTGTATAATGTTTTCGCATTCAGCATCTCTCTAGGTATATGTAAATTTTAGTACACACATTTGCATATATGTCGACCAAATCTGTACATTCTGCAGGTATTTAAATAACATATGTTTAGGAAGACATGCTTTTTTCTTGATAGTCTTTTGAATAATTTTGAATTATAATAAGCACTGCATATAGCGAATAAACATAAGCGAGTAAAAACTCAGAAAATCCATCTTAAAATGAAAATATAAAAATATACACTAAAACCTTTCGCTTCGAGGCTATTTTTTTAAAAGAAATTATTCATGTTCATTGGATTATTACTTTTAATAATTTCTTTCCTTTTTTTTTTTTTTTTTTTTTTTTTTTTTTTTTTTTGACGAAAAATAAAGAATCAAAATAAAACTAATGAACAAACAAGCAGCGTCCATATTCTGTCACCCCCCTGCAGCGATGTCTGCAATGATTGAGCAAACATGGCGTCGAGATATTCTGTACCCGCGCTGTCATACATCATTTTTGTTGTGCGAGTTGAATGAAGGGAAGTCACTCTTCACATTGCACTCAAACCAATGTAGAAATTGTTATTTGCTACATTAAACACCGCCAATGCCACTCAATCAGTTTTTCTAGTTTGTCTCTAAATGTCAATCAAGAAAGTTTAGTTTTTCTTTATCAGAATAAACAGAAAGCCAAACACTTATGAAATAAATGTGTCTCCATCAATTTTTCCTGACCCTCACACGTCTTTCTCTATGTCCCTCAACAATGAATGGTTCGTTTCTATGAAACTGTACAAGACAAGGAGTACAATTACATATCATCATCATCATGTCACGCTTTCAGCGCGGATATTCATGACAATCTCTCTCCATCCGTCCCTATCGCTCATAATTCTCGGGAGGTCCTCTATGCAGCATCCTGCATCCGCACAGAACTTATCAACGTACGTTTTTGCTGGTCGGCCCACACTGGCTTGTCCATGTGCTAGCTTCCACAGGAGGACGTCGCTTATGAGTTCGTCCTTGCTTCTCCAGCAGTGTCCCGCGTGTCTTGTCCGTCTTACTCGGATGGTTTGGGTGATATGTGGTAGGTGGCCGTACAGCTGTTTTCTCGTGGGATGCTGTTTCCACGTCTTGTTCATGATCACCCGCAGCATTTTTGTGCAGCTCCAATCTAGTTTATTCTCTAGTGGCTTAGTTAGGGTCCATGTGGTGCAGCCATACAGCAGTACTGACACGACAACGGCCTTTAGCTTGTCTGTGACATTGGACCTCCATATGATAGATAATCTATTTATAGCAACCCATGCCTTTCCTATGCGTGCATTAACGTCGTTTTCTGTGGAGGAGATGCTACTGCCTAAGTATCTAAATTATTCTACAGAGTTTCTAGATTGAAATAAGAGTTTTTTCTTCTCATTAACCGTTTGCCATAGAAAAGTTAAAGAGGCAGTCTGCCTGCTCATTTAAGAACATTAGTGCTACTAGTACCAAATAAACAACGCCCACCGGGCGATGTAAAAATAGATTTTTCAAATATTGCCTGAGGGGTGGAGTAAAAAAAATCATTATCAGCGAGTATGTACCCTAAGTAAGTAAAATCGTAAAATTCATTAAAGGATTAAAAAATAAAACAATTTGAAATGTAAACTTTAAATATGTATTAAAATAAAACAAACTATATATAGATATATAATACCAGTCATGTATTTATTAAAACTTGTTTTAAAAAACGAGGACTGCCTAATGTTGCATGTTCAAATTTTGAGTGTATCTATTCTGTTATGACGATTCTGGGTAATGTGACGTAAGCAGTGACGTAATTTTTGTTACAGACAAAAACCGAAAGCGAATCTCCATTATTAATAGATACCTGAATATTAACAGCAATAGCCAACTGTTACGTAAATCGATCATTGGTGAACTAAGTTCAAAGCCCATTTATGTTTGATAAATTGATATGTTTTAACGGCATGTCAACCCGCCGAGAGCTATGTAATTACTATATAGAATTGTAGTCATTGTATATGTATATTTAAATATTTTGTGTAGTTGTTTAAGACTATATTTGTAAAAGGTTATATGATATCAAGTATTCTTATCTAATATAAATAATTTGTACGCAAGTGTATGGTTTCTAGTATTAATATTTGATGATTATATGATTTCATGTAATTCTTCATATTAATAATGATCATTTGTTTGCATATAATCATATGGTTTCAAGTAACTAATGATACCCATTAGTATACAATTATAGATTCAAATAACTAATAATACGCATTAGTAAACAATTATAGATTCAAGTAACTAATAATACTCATTAGTAAACAATTACAGCTTCAAGTAACTAATAATACTCATTAGTAAACAATTACAGCTTCAAGTAACTAATAATACTCATTAGTAAACAATTATAGATTCAAGTAACTAATAATACTCATTAGTAAACAATTATAGATTCAAGTAACTAATAATACTCATTAGTAAACAATTATAGATTCAAGTAACTAATAATACTCATTAGTAAACAATTATAGATTCAAGTACTAATAATACTCATTAGTAAAAATTATAGATTCAAGTAACTAATAATACTCATTAGTAAACAATTATAGATTCAAGTAACTAATAATACTCATTAGTAAACAATTATAGATTCAAGTAACTAATAATACTCATTAGTAAACAATTATAGATTCAAGTAACTAATAATACTCATTAGTAAACAATTATAGATTCAAGTAACTATACTTAGTACAAATATTTTAACAGTATGGCATCAAATATTCCTATCAAATACGAACATTTTTAAACGGAACTATTTACCCATATATGGGACCTTAACTGGTCAAAGTGGACATGGGAATAATGACAATGAAAGTGTAAAAGTTATCCTCCAGATATAGAAACAATGATATTCACCGTCGCAGTGGGGCATATGAAGAAGAATCCATACAAGATTATTTGATTCGGCTACGGTCAGGAGCACAGGACTGCAACTTCATATGCCCCACTGCGACGGTGAGTATCATATTGTTTCTATATCTGGAGGATAACTTCTACAGAAAGGATACTCCGTAATTCATAGATTTCCATAACCGGAGCCTTATCATAAGATCCAGTTTAGAGTCAAAGCCAGGACACTCGATTCTTGCGTATTTTTCCCGCAGGAAATAGAATATTATAATCACCCACGACAGGGCGAAAATGACCATTTAGTTTGACATATATGTTAATGTTGGTTAGTTTTGTGTCACGCCAAGCATTACGCGATTATTTAACGCTGAAATTCAATTTAGCACTTAATCGTCTCTAATTATATCCGGTATTAAACCGCATCCACACAATTTACACAAGCAAACACTTCAAAACTGGTTGCAATATCAATGTTTTGTGAATTTTAATAATATATTACTTCTCAATCATCAGAGGAGGTCCATTTTGCTATTTGTTGTTGTTTTTTTTTTAATTATTTGGTTGTAAATAATTTAATAATAGATTGGACCCAAAACATTTTTTTTTCAGTAGCTGAATATTCTGCCTTCAAAAATTATACCATAAACAAGCTAGATTAAATTATCTAAATTAATCGTATCATATTTTTCCAAGCATACAGAGGAAAAATAACATTTTAGAAATAATAAGTGTTCATCAACATTGCTAATTCCATAATTCCTGCTGACGGTAATACTTATTTGCATTGTTAATTTTTAAAGGGACATTGAATGAATATTTGCTCAAAGCTATGAAAACTCAAATTCTTCTATTAGATTTAACCAGCATAGAAACTACCATTCAAGGTCAGTGTTGACAGAGGATCAATGTTAACGATACATTAACGACACACACGCAATAACTTCAGAAGTGGAGCCTCACCACTGGATTCAGTTTAGTTTCATACTCAGTATATTTTATGAAAGGATACTAGGTTAAGCTTAGTTATTCTCTTCGCACTTTCGGTTTTAAATACATAAATACACAAAAGGTTACCGCTATTAAATTGACATAAATATTCTAAGCGCCATCTTGTGCAAATGAAAACGGTCGGCACCTCATACTGATTTCAGTTACCCGGGGTGAAACATAGAAATAAATAATTCATATATTTTATTTAATATTTGTCACAATGAAAAATAGTAGAGATGGTGGCAATTCGGATGTAGTAAAGAAAAAATCCGAAAAGTGTTTTCTTGACGTCAAAGGATGAACAGTATTGACTTGATAGAATAAAGAAGAATTGGTATGCTAATGTTAATACGGCGATGAAAATAATGGCCACAATTTCAGTACGACAGCACCCCCCCCCCATTTATTATGTAAAGTGAGGAGCTGATGATAGCTGTGGCGCTCCACCTCATACGCAAAAACAATTTTCTTAGTCTAGCGCTAGTGAAAAGGGGATAGACTCCCTCGCTGTCTGGCTGATGATGCCTTTATATATACATTTGAATATTTGAGTTAAGGTAGAGTGGACATGGAGTCAACAACTGGTTACTGAGAGTTTCTTGCTTTACTTCAAAAGTCATTTTTTTATCATTCGTTTTAAGTTAAAAATGTTTTTAGAAAAGTAAATGACAGTATTTAAATATATATATATATATATATATATATATATATATATATATTCACTGTTTTATAAATAAAAGATGGAAGTTTTTTTTAAAATTTTTTAGGATAGGTTAAATTATTTATTAAAACTAGCAAATATATGCACCCTCCGGCTGCAAGTATTTAAGTTTTAATATAATAAAATATCATGTTAAATTTGAAAGGCTAATGAAACTGAATAAGAATGCAGATTAGAAGATTTGGAACAGAGGGGGTATGATTGAAAAATAGAACAACTTTGAAACTAACTCTTCCATCATTTTCCCTTACTCCCGTCTTTCATTGGTAGATTTTCCTAATTTAACTATATAGGGGAGTAAAGAATTAAATAACAGATATTTGTTCTTGTTAATGGATTTCTTTTAAGATTTATCCTCGAGATTTTTGCTCATATTCATTAATATAAAACCAAACAATTAGAAATCAATAATACTAAGCATATATTTATTAAAATCAAATATTTAATATCAATATGCAAATTAGCTTTCCAATTCACACTGTAAACCGCTATTTTGTTGTATATATAAATACAATTGCATGTTATTAGTATGTATATATGGTCAACGGTATTAATGATGTAAAACAATTTTATTAATAATTGATGTTTAAATAAATAAAAAATCATGGAGAATGTGATGTAAATAACAAAGGGAATTGTGACTTGCATAGTAATATAGTTTCGGTTACAGACATACAAACCCACAATCTCCATTATAATAAGATATAATGTGAATTGTCACTTCTTTTTCTTAAGGAAACAGACTAGATTTAAATGTATTTTTGTCTATGAATTTCATACTTATAACAATGGAATAAATCCCGTTAAAACAGCACTTCATTTAGAGCGGAAAGAACTACAAATATACGCCATATTGAAAGATACTTGTTCTAATTTATAAATTTCTCCCGTGTTAAAGACTGTAAAAAATGTATACATGTAATTTCTATCCTTTCTCTTCGTAATACAAAAATCATTATCGTAAATTTCATTTATTTTGTGTTGATTTTTAATTCACGTGGAAGTTAAAATAAACACAATAAAATCCAGTCATACCGATAACACATAAAAGTGACGACTTATTCATCTATAGATAATACTATGTTAGTATAAAAATTATATTTTTAAAATAGTATTTGTCATTGGCAATTTAGTCTCGAAAGACTATGATAAAAGTTTTGTGTGCCCCTGAAGTTGCAGCGCCTCCTGTGACTATGAAGTCCTATGTTTGAGAAACATTCTCGACCACAGATTTTGCATTTGTAGGTTGTCCCTGTAGATGATGATGTTCCGATGCTTTGTTGCCGTTGCTTTCTTATGGACCTCTTAGCTTCATGATGTTGTATCAGGGTGAATTCTGACAAGTACAGTCCTCTATGGAGATTCTGCCACCACCGAGGGCGGTCTTGAGCCAAATTTTCCCAGCTGGAAGGGACCATGCCAAAGCACCTGAGATCATTTTTGCAGACATCCTTGAATCGCATTAGGGGGCGATTAATCTGTCCTTTACCAGACGTAAGCTCTCCATAGAGGATGTCTTTCGGGATTCGTCTATCATCCATCCGACGTACATGACGCAACCATCGGAGAGGACGTTGTCTCAGTAGAGAGTACAGGCTGGGGAGTTGAGCTCTCTCTAGGACTGCTGTGTTAGTGATCCTGTCCCTCCAGGTGATGCCAAGTACACGTCTAAGGCAGCGAAGGTAGAAGTTATTTAGCCGCCGCTCTTGAGTTCTGCACGTACCACAATCTGTGCATCACCAACTCATATTAAATAGTATTTGTATTTACATTTTATTTAGCTTTTTATTCTGGTTTGAAGAATAATACGTACAACATATAGTTTCGTGTACACATACATAAACTCATATTATTAAAAACAAAAATTCAATAAATAGATAAATAAACTCAATGAATAAGTATCTACAATATATAGTTTCGTATACACATAGATAAATTCATACAATTAAAAACAAAATAATGTTAATTTTCTTTTGAACCAAGGATACCAGGAATTTATTTATTTAGTATACAAGGCAGTGGAAATTTAGCTCGTATTGCTAAAAGCTCCATTTTCTGATCTACATGTTATTTACCTGAATAGGAATGCAAGTCACCCTGTGGCAAACATAATGCAACCTACATTCATACAGGTGAGGGTTGGGGGTTATTTGACATGTCGAGTTTTCCAAAGACATGTTCTTTTTTGAATAGCACCTGTTTTGTTGTATGCAATTTACATTGTGTGATTTAGAATTTCCGACAATTTCAATGTATCAAAATTCTTCGAAACAAGAGTGAATCTTTTTGGGGCACCTGCTAAAATCCGTTCCTCTGTAGCAATATGAAGTAATTTTCACATAAAAAGAATCAAAGTACTGTCTTTGTGTACAATATTTTTGTGGTGTTTAATCTGGGTCAGCTGTTAACCTAATTTCTACCAAAATCTAAAAATCATTGCATTGTCATTTATATTCTCAAAGACGGTGTGAATATAACAACATAAGAATGAAAATGGACAGGCATTTACGTGCATGAATATGGGAATTTCAAGACATGCTGAGGAGATTGTCAGAAATTCTTGAAAATTAGCTTCATCTTAAACATTTTTATTTGCATTTGTCACATTCTTATTTCTGTATCCATAGAATTTCGCCATAGAAACAAAGTATAAATGAATATTATAATGTATTAATAATTTGAAGGCAATTTCAATGCGTATAAAAAATAAAAACAAAAATGTTACTTTTGTGTTATCGATTTCGAAGTATAAACTTCATCATCAGAGATTCGTATCAGAAATGTACGTGCTTACGTTTTTCTTTGTGTGGTTATAATTTCTCTTCTTATCTATTTAAAAGAAATAAGAAGAGAAATTATAACCACACAAAGAAAAACGTAAGCACGTACATTTCTGATATGCACCTCTGAAGATGAAGTTTATACTTTGAAATCGATAAGACAAAAATAACATCTTTTTGTTTTTTTTATTTTTATACGCATTGTAATTGCCTTCAAATTACTAATATATTATAACATACTTAACTATGCTTCAAGCCAATTACCAATTACATATATGAATATATAAATAATATGTATTAGTTTCATTTCACGAAAACATTCTCCTACCTGTTTCCTTTTTAAACATCTCTGAATTATCTGCTATTCTCATATTCTGAGACAATACGATACAATACCTTCCAGAAAAAAAAAACTGGTATGTTGAAGGTTTTCTTTCCAATATGTTTTGAACAAATGAAAAATTATGGATTCTTTTATTTGGTATTTATATATAGTTCTTGTTTTACTGTTTTATACAATTTCCAAACAACAGAAAAGAGTGCCAAACACAGCACCCCGGTCTCCTCTGAACCACAAACTAAAACTTCTCCTTCTCCCTACATGTCCATGTTTTCAATAGTATGTAAGGGCGCACACAGCAGCATTACTCCTTACTTAAATTATTAGCAGTAAGAAACAATAGAAAAACCTGAACAGCACCCTACCTCCTCTAAACCATAAAATGACCCCCCCCTACAGAGTGTAAACGACAATATATATAGGCACTTGTTTTGAGAACAGCATAGGCGAGAAATTATCAGTAACCAAGCGTCGTTGACATCATGCCCATGCAACCCTAACACATACACACACACACACATCTACATACACTCACACACACATATATATGTATGTGGATGACTTATTAATATATGCTCTCATAAATTTGGTAGAGCTCTCTATTGGTAATTTAAATTAACTCACACTACTAAGCATATAAGCAATGATCATTTCCCCGGAAATTTGATCTCTCAGTGACCGTAAAATACATAAACAAACCTATGTACTTAATAGTTTAAAAACACCAGTCCCCGCTACGGCTGTCAGTGGACAAGGGGATAAGATATCGGGCTACCATACGGTCAGTCTGAGTTCGACCCTAGCCAAAGATAGCTGTGTCTAGCCACACTGAATAGGCGTGAAACACCGAAACACGTGTCTGTGGATGACTTATAAATTAACATATATATATATATATATATATATGAGAGAGAGACAGAAGACAATTTTATGAATGAGGTGCATTTTGTCTTAACACTGGAAAGCACTGTTTACTGTTGAATCTTTTGTTTACTACAAAAATGTAAAGATTATTTTACAAAAACATGGCTCTACGTGGGCATCGCTCATTCTCTTGTAAATAGCACATTTTTTGCACTTCCCAGCTACTAAAAGTTTGATGACCGATCTCTGTACAAATATCCTTTAAAAATTTTGATTTAAAAAAGATTTCCCTTATTTATGTATTTTTTATTTAATGACCCTTGTTATATATATATATAATATATATATATATATATATATATATATATATATATATATATATATATATATATATATATCTTATTATAATGGAGATTGTGTGTTTTTCTGTCTGTAACCGAAACTATATTACTACTCAAGTCACAATTCCCTTAGCTATTTACGTCACATTCTCCAGGATTCTATTTCTATTTAAACCTCAATTAATAATAAAACTGTTTGACATTATTAATACTGTTGGCCTTACCTAAATACTAATAACATGCAATTGTATTTATATATACAACAAAATACCAGTTTACAGTGTAAACGTAAAACTAATTTGCATATTGATATTAAAAAACTAATTTTAATAAAAATGTGCTTGGTATTATTGATTTCTAATTGTTTGGTTTTATCTTAATGAATATGAGTAAAAATCTCTTCAATAAACCCTAAATGAAATTCATTAACAAGAAGAAATAACTGTAATTTTATTCTTTACTTCCTATTTTAACTAAATAGTTAAATTAGGAAAATTTAGCATTGAAAAACGGAAGTGATGAAAGAGTAAATTTCAGTTGTTCTATTTTCCGATTATACCCCCTCCGTTTCAAATCTTTTTATTTGAATTCTTAATTTGTTTCATTAGCCTTTCTGATTTAATCTAATATTTTATTACATTTAAACTTAAATACTTGCACCCGGAGGGTGCATATATTTGCTAGTATATATAATCAACCGAATTAAACACCAAAAATTGAAACGGGCTATTAGAATAATTTTCAGTCCAGTAATATACCAAGTTGAAAAGTTCCAACATGTGGTTTATGTGGACGAGTATCTCTCTCCATAACTGGCCTGGTGAGTCATCTGAGAAAACACAAGTGTACAGTGTCAAATGCTACTGGCACTCAAGTATAACAACAGGAAATGGTCTTATTCGTAAATGAGTTGACACACACACACACACACACACACACACATATATATATATATATATATATATATATTATATATGGAGAAGCGTGGACTCCTCGATTCGGGTTCAATTCCTAGACGAAGCTGTTGACATTTCACGTAGCGCTAATACCCTTGGGAAAGGTATGAATCCATATATTCTCCCTCCAGCTATGGGTTAAATAGTAGGGCAGACTAGGCCCTTCAGCTTTGGGTAGGTAACCAGTCTAGGTGAGGGATAACTCTGAATTCAAAATTCCTGAGGTCGGTCGTTGATTGGATTGTGGCAACCTTTGATGCACCAATTCTTTCCTATCGACTGTGCCAAAAAGTGTGGATGGTCCAACACAAGCCTTCACCACTATAAACAAATCCCTGTGTGGGATTTCATTGTGTGTATGAACACTCATACGTCGATAATCGACGGGAGAGTCCATTTATTCATATATATATATATATATATATATATATATATATATAGGAAGTCTGTATGCACTTTAAACTTTGAAATTATTTAAATTACTCATGGAACTTAAAGTGACACATATTTAGCAACATATTTGCCTTATAAATCGAGAGAAATGTCTAAGTGTAAACTGACAAAAAGCATATTGCATTGTCCTCTCTTTGTTTCTTGAAATATACGTTCATTGATTTGATTTCCATCTCTTGCAATTATAACAAATGCTTTGATCTTTTCTTTTTCATTTCGATCGTTGTTCATTTCCACTACAACGCTGAAGTATACATGAAAACTAATGAACACACATTCCGTTTATATCTTTTCTGTCAATAAATACAAAACCTTCTCGGAAATACCGACTG
>CM042146.1:12171167-12213667 GCA_023376005.1 Doryteuthis pealeii
CAATAAATAAATGACCCAGCGATCAAGAAAAAAAAATTATACTAAAACAAAGTGTCTGTTCACTTTATCAATAATAACACCAAATTCTTTCAAGCGTTTTCCATTTTTTTTAAACAATATAATACTGTGATAGATATTCTTAAATATTTATATGACAAAATATATAGAGCAGAACTTGCAAAATATTGATCTCATGCTATAATCGAAGCGCATTAGATATTTGTTTTACTTAAATTCTGGAATATTTCTTACAAAATATTTTTTCGTTTGGTTTGTTTTGTTTTACGGCATATCAACCTCAGTGGGTCATTTAATGCGATAAAGTTTTGAAATAAATCAATTCTTAATGGATAATACAATTTTTTTATAAATACATTTTTCTATTTAACCATAGATGGGACCCTAACAGGTACTACCACTCCGGGTCAGAGTGGTCCAGGGAGCAATGGTGATGAAGGGGTGCTCCACATTCCCCAAACCTCCAAAACTGGAACCTCACCATCAGATAGAGTTTAACGTCCATTCCCAGGACATGTAGGCCCGCAGCCACCGCCTTCTAGCATCCATATGATAAAAAGGGGTGGGGCTTGCCATAAGAGCAATAGGGTTGGGGCAATCATATAGGTGCTAGGGCTTGACGTCACCAGCCGATTGATTGGAGGGGGCCAAAGTGGAGTATTGCATGTCATGAACTGCTCATCCACCTGGGCTCTATCCTTAAGCATCACGGGTCGCCACCCACGGCCAACAGGCAGCCCCATTGAGGGAGTCTTACCCCTCTTCAGAGGTGCAGTCGGTGCATTCTAATGCCCAGCCGACAGGGCGGAAAATATTTTTCTAAGTCACATATATTAAACACAACGAAGAGAACAAGAGGCGCAAGAATTTTCGAAAACTATTTACTAGCATAAAACATTCTTCTTAACCCATTTCCTTTAACCCATAAATGGGATCATAAGGCTTTCTATCACTACCGGTTAGGCCGAACCTGAGGGTAATGTCGATGATGGGGTACTACATACTCCCCAGAGCTCTGGAATTGGGAATTCACGATTAGATGTAGTCTAACGTCATACCCAAGACACCAAGTCCCTCAGTCATCAAACTTTTAGTACATATATGATACAAACGTTCGGGTGGTTATATTGATTTATATGAGTAAGATACTTTAAAAATTACTATGAAATAAAGTATCAACGTAATGTCAGTGAGTTTATTTAACGGTAAGAAAAGTTTGATATAAAACCAAGTGAGCTATTTAGATTTTTTTTTTCGTAATTGCCCCTTAGTACCCTGACTCATCATCTGTGCCTTTGGTTTCCCGCCTAGGCTGTGCTAGGCCCCAATCAGATGGCCTGTCATGCCTCACATTGATTCTAGCCCGTTTGGTCGTCCTCTGCATGTGTGTATATATATTAATATATATATATATATATATATATATGAGAAGTAAACAAACAATGTGTTTTTATATGGCTTTATTTAGCCGACAATTTTTGGGAAAATATGTGCTTAATTAAAGTCTTACCTAATTTTGAAAATTAATTAATAATTAATGAATTAGGCGGGCATACCTATTCAAATGTAAAATGTATTTTCAAAATTAGGTAAGACTTCAATTAAGCACATATTCTTCCAAAAGTTGTCGGCTAAATAAAGCCATATCAAAACACATTGTTTGTTTACTTCTCATACTGTCGTGTAGTAAGTGGAATATAACCTACTTCTAAAAACAAACAAAACATTTGGGAAAGGCCAGCTGGTGTAATAGTTAGAGTCACTGCCAGTCGTCAGCTTGACAGTCAGGGTTCGAATCACACACGAAGCGGTCTTCCTGTCAATAGCTCTGCTGATGAGGCCTAATAGGCCGAAATGTTCATACAGAGATTGCTTTTTTTCTCGATTTGCTTAGGTAAGACTTCAATTAAGCACATATCTCACACACACACACACACACACACACATCAAAAACGCCTCCTTACCTATTATGGTAGAAGTGCGTAGTATCATTTGACAAGCTTAATTTCGCTAAGGATTGTTAGCTGTGTACTGTGGTCGAGGCGATATATGGCTCACTATGCTCGCTGAGGTCCCGGTTTCGATTTCTGTCGGAGGGAAATCGTTAGTATATGTCGCTGATGAGACTTAATAAACGAACAGTCTGTACGGCATTCTACACACCGAGCGATCCTTTGCCGGGATTACACTTGTCAATTTCATTTTCTATACGAAAAAGTATCGAATTTTATGCGATACATGCGTTGTAAGTGCCTTCAAAAAAAAAATTTTATATATATATATATATATATATATATATATATATATAAAAGAAGGGAAAAGGAAAAAGGGAAAGAAAGAAAAAGAAGGAAGAGAGAAAGAAATGAATATTCAACACACGAGATTCAATCGGTCACGAGTGTTGAATTATTTCAGTCGGTATTTCCGAGAAGGTTTGTATTTATTGACAGAAAAGATATAAACGGAATGTGTGTTCATTAGTTTTCATGTATACTTCAGCGTTGTAGTGGAAATGAACAACGATCGAAATGAAAAAGAAAAAGATCAAAGCATTTGTTATAATTGCAAGAGATGGAAATCAAATCAATGAACGTATATTTCAAGAAACAAAGAGAGGACAATGCAATATGCTTTTTGTCAGTTTACACTTAGACATTTCTCTCGATTTATAAGGCAAATATATTGCTAAATATGTGTCATTTTAAGTTCCATGAGTAATTTAAATAATTTCAAAGTTTAAAGTGCATACAGACTTCCTATATATATAAATATATATATATATATGAATAAATGGACTCTCCCGTCGATTATAGACGTATGAGTGTTCATACACACAATGAAATCCCACACAGGGATTTGTTTATAGTGGTGAAGGCTTGTGTTGGACCATCCACACTTTTTGGCACAGTCGATAGGAAAGAATTGGTGCATCAAAGGTTGCCACAATCCGATCAACGACCGACCTCAGGAATTTTGAATTCAGAGTTATCCCTCACCTAGACTGGTTACCTACCCAAAGCTGAAGGGCCTAGTCTGCCCTACTATTTAACCCATAGCTGGAGGGAGAATATATGGATTCATACCTTTTCCAAGGGTATTAGCGCTACGTGAAATGTCAACAGCTTCGTCTAGGAATTGAACCCGAATCGAGGAGTCCACGCTTCTCCATATATATATATATATATATATATATATATATATATATGTGTGTGTGTGTGTGTGTGTGTGTGTCAACTCATTTACGAATAAGACCATTTCCTGTTGTTATACTTGAGTGCCAGTAGCATTTGACACTGTACACTTGTGTTTTCTCAGATGACTCACCAGGCCAGTTATGGAGAGAGATACTCGTCACAATAAACCACATGTTGGAACTTTTCAACTTGGTATATTACTGGACTGAAAATTATTCTAATAGCCCGTTTCAATTTTTGGTGTTAATTCGTTGATTATATATACTAGCAATATATGCACCTCCGGGTGCAAGTATTTAAGTTTAAATGTAATAAAATATTAGATTAAATCAGAAAGGCTAATGAAACAAATTAAGAATTCAAATAAAAAGATTTGAAACGGAGGGGGTATAATCGGAAAATAGAACAACTGAAAATTTACTCTTTCATCACTTCCGTTTTTCAATGCTAAATTTTCTAATTTAACTATTTAGTTAATAGGAAGTAAAGAATAAAATTACAGTTATTTCTTCTTGTTAATGAATTTCATTTAGGGTTTATTGAAGAGATTTTTTACTCATATTCATTAAGATAAAACCAAACAATTAGAAATCAATAATACCAAGCACATTTTTATTAAAATTAGTTTTTTAATATCAATATGCAAATTAGTTTTACGTTTACACTGTAAACTGGTATTTGTTGTATATAAATACAATTCATGTTATTAGTATTTAGGTAAGGCACAGTATTAATAATGTCAAACAGTTTTATTATTAATTGAGGTTTAAATAGAAATAGAATCCTGGAGAATGTGACGTAAATAGCTAAGGGAATTGTGACTTGAGTAGTAATATAGTTTCCGGTTACAGACAGAAAAACACACAATCTCCATTATAATAAGATATATATATATATATATATATATATATATATATATATATATGTATATTATATATATGTATATATATATATATAACAAGGGTCATTAAATAAATAAATACATAAAGGGAAATCTTTTTTAAATCAAAATTTTTAAAGGATATTTGTACAGAGATCGGTCATCAAACTTTTAGTAGCTGGGAAGTGCAAAAAATGTGCTATTTACAAGAAGAATGAGCGATGCCCACGTAGAGCCATGTTTTTGTAAAATAATCTTTACATTTTTGTAGTAAACAAAGATTCAACAGTAAACAGTGCTTTCCAGTGTTAAGACAAAATGCACCTCATTCATAAAATTGTCTTCTGTCTCTCTCTCATATATATATATATATATATATATGTTAATTTATAAGTCATCCACAGACACGTGTTTTCGGTGTTTCACGCCTATTCAGTGTGGCTAGACACAGCTATCTTTGGCTAGGGTCGAACTCAGACTGACCGTATGGTAGCCCGATATCTTATCCCCTTGTCCACTGACAGCCGTAGCGGGGACTGGTGTTTTTTAAACTATTAAGTACATAGGTTTGTTTATGTATTTTACGGTCACTGAGAGATCAAATTCCGGGGAAATGATCATTGCTTATATGCTTAGTAGTGTGAGTTAATTTAAATTACCAAAGAGAGCTCTACCAAAATTTATGAGAGCATATATTAATAAGTCATCCACATATATATATGTGTGTGTGAGTGTATGTAGATGTGTGTGTGTGTGTATGTGTTAGGGTTGCATGGGCATGATGTCAACGACGCTTGGTTACTGATAATTTTCTCGCCTATGCTGTTCTCAAAACAAGTGCCTATATATATTGTCGTTTACACTCTGTAGGGGGGGTCATTTTATGGTTTAGAGGAGGTAGGGTGCTGTTCAGGTTTTTCTATTGTTCTTACTGCTAATAATTTAAGTAAGGAGTAATGCTGCTGTGTGCGCCCTTACATACTATTGAAAACATGGACATGTAGGGAGAAGGAGAAGTTTTAGTTTGTGGTTCAGAGGAGACCGGGGTGCTGTGTTTGGCACTCTTTTCTGTTGTTTGGAAATTGTATAAAACAGTAAACAAGAACTATATATAAATACCAAATAAAAGAATCCATAATTTTTCATTTGTTCAAAACATATTGGAAAGAAAACCTTCAACATACCAGTTTTTTTCTGGAAGGTATTGTATCGTATTGTCTCAGAAATATGAGATAGCAGATAATTCAGAGTGTTTAAAAAGGAAACAGGTAGGAGAATGTTTTCGTGAAATGAAACTAATACATATTATTTATATATTCATATATGTAATTGGTAATTGGCTTGAAGCATAGTTAAGTATGTTATAATATATTAGTAATTTGAAGGCAATTACAATGCGTATAAAAATAAAAAAACAAAAAGATGTTATTTTTGTCTTATCGATTCAAAGTATAAACTTCATCTTCAGAGGTGCATATCAGAAATGTACGTTGCTACGTTTTTCTTTGTGTGGTTATAATTTCTCTTCTTATTTCTTTTAAATAGATAAGAAGAGAAATTATAACCACACAAAGAAAAACGTAAGCACGTACATTTCTGATACGAATCTGCTGAGATGAAGTTTATACTTCGAAATCGAATAACACAAAAGTAACATTTTTGTTTTTATTTTTTATACGCATTGAAATTGCCTTCAAATTATTAATACATTATAATATTCATTATACTTTGTTTCTATGGCGAAATTCTATGGATACAGAAATAAGAATGTGACAATGCAAATAAAAATGTTTAAGATGAAGCTAATTTTCAAGAATTTCTGACAATCTCCTCAGCATGTCTTGAAATTCCCATATTCAGCACGTAAAATGCCTGTCCATTTTCATTCTTATGTTGTTATATTCACACCGTCTTTGAGAATATAAAATGACAATGCAATGATTTTAGATTTGGTAGAAATTAGGTTAACAGCTGACCCAGATTAAACACCACAAAAATATTGTACACAAAGACAGTACTTTGATTCTTTTTATGTGAAAATTACTTCATATTGCTAAGAGGAACGGATTTAGCAGGTGCCCCAAAAGATTCACTCTTGTTTCGAAGAATTTTGATACATTGAAATTGTCGGAAATTCTAAATCACACAATGTAAATTGCATACAACAAAACAGGTGCTATTCAAAAAAGAACATGTCTTTGGAAACTCGACATGTCAAATAACCCCCAACCCTCACCTGTATAATGTAGGTTGCATTATGTTTGCCACAGGGTGACTTGCATTCCTATTCAGGTAATAACATGTAGATCAGAAAATGGAGCTTTTAGCAATACGAGCTAAATTTCCACTGCCTTGTATACTAAATAAATAAATTCCTGGTATCCTTGGTTCAAAAGAAAATTAACATTATTTTGTTTTTAATTGTATGAATTTATCTATGTGTATACGAAACTATATATTGTAGATACTTATTCATTGAGTTTATTTATCTATTTATTGAATTTTTGTTTTTAATAATATGAGTTTATGTATGTGTACACGAAACTATATGTGTACGTATTATTCTTCAAACCAGAATAAAAAGCTAAATAAAATGTAAATACAAATACTATTTAATATGAGTTGGTGATGCACAGATTGTGGTACGTGCAGAACTCAAGAGCGGCGGCTAAATAACTTCTACCTTCGCTGCCTTAGACGTGTACTTGGCATCACCTGGAGGGACAGGATCACTAACACAGCAGTCCTAGAGAGAGCTCAACTCCCCAGCCTGTACTCTCTACTGAGACAACGTCCTCTCCGGATGGTTGCGTCATGTACGTCGGATGGATGATAGACGAATCCCGAAGACATCCTCTATGGAGAGCTTACGTCTGGTAAAGGACAGATTAATCGCCCCTAATGCGATTCAAGGATGTCTGCAAAAATGATCTCAGGTGCTTTGCATGGTCCCTTCCAGCTGGGAAAATTTGGCTCAAGACCGCCCTCGGTGGTGGCAGAATCTCCATAGAGGACTGTACTTGTCAGAATTCACCCTGATACAACATCATGAAGCTAAGAGGTCCATAAGAAAGCAACGGCAACAAAGCATCGGAACATCATCATCTACAGGGACAACCTACAAATGCAAAATCTGTGGTCGAGAATGTTTCTCAAACATAGGACTTCATAGTCACAGGAGGCGCTGCAACTTCAGGGGCACACAAAACTTTTATCATAGTCTTTCGAGACTAAATTGCCAATGACAAATACTATTTTTAAAAATATAATTTTTATACTAACATAGTATTATCTATAGATGAATAAGTCGTCACTTTTATGTGTTATCGGTATGCTGGATTTTATTGTGTTTATTTTAACTTCCACGTGAATTAAAAATCAACACAAAATAAATGAAATTTACGATAATGATTTTTGTATACGAAGAGAAAGGATAGAAATTACATGTATACATTTTTTTTACAGTCTTTAACACGGGAGAAATTTATAAATTAGAACAAGTATCTTTCAATATGGCGTATATTTGTAGTTCTTTCCGCTCTAAATGAAGTGCTGTTTTAACGGGATTTATTCCATTGTTATAAGTATGAAATTCATAGACAAAAATACATTTAAATCTAGTCTGTTTCCTTAAGAAAAAGAAGTGACAATTCACATTATATCTATTTATAATGAGATTGTGGGTTTGTATGTCTGTAACCGAAACTATATTACTATGCAAGTCACAATTCCCTTTGTTATTTACATCACATTCTCCATGATTTTTTATTTATTTAAACATCAATTATTAATAAAATTGGTTTACATCATTAATACCGTTGATATACTAATAACATGCAATTGTATTTATATATACAACAAAATAGCGGTTTACAGTGTGAATTGGAAAGCTAATTTGCATATTGATATTAAATATTTGATTTTAATAAATATATGCTTAGTATTATTGATTTCTAATTGTTTGGTTTTATATTAATGAATATGAGCAAAAATCTCGAGGATAATCTTAAAAAATCCATTAACAAGAACAAATATCTGTTATTTAATTCTTTACTCCCTATATAGTTAAATTAGGAAAATCTACCAATGAAAGACGGGAGTAAGGGGAAATGATGGAAGAGTTAGTTTCAAAGTTGTTCTATTTTTCAATCATACCCCCTCTGTTCAAATCTTCTAATCTGCATTCTTATTCAGTTTCATTAGCCTTTCAAATTTAACATGATATTTTATTATATTAAAACTTAAATACTTGCAGCCGGAGGTGCATATATTTGCTAGTTTTAATAAATAATTTAACCTATCCTAAAAATTTTAAAAAAAACTTCCATCTTTTATTTATAAAACAGTGAAAATTTATATATATATATATTTAAATACTGTCATTTACTTTTCTAAAAACATTTTTAACTTAAAACGAATAATAAAAAAAAATGACTTTTGAAGTAAAGCAAGAAACTCTCAGTAACCAGTTGTTGACTCCATGTCCACTCTACCTTAACTCAAATATTCAAATGTATATATAAAGGCATCATCAGCCAGACAGCGAGGGAGTCTATCCCCTTTTCACTAGCGCTAGACTAAGAAAATTGTTTTTGCGTATGAGGTGGAGCGCCACAGCTATCATCAGCTCCTCACTTTACATAATAAATGGGGGGGGGTGCTGTCGTACTGAAATTGTGGCCATTATTTTCATCGCCGTATTAACATTAGCATACCAATTCTTCTTTATTCTATCAAGTCAATACTGTTCATCCTTTGACGTCAAGAAAACACTTTTCGGCTTTTTTCTTTACTACATCCGAATTGCCACCATCTCTACTATTTTTCATTGTGACAAATATTAAATAAAATATATGAATTATTTATTTCTATGTTTCACCCCGGGTAACTGAAATCAGTATGAGGTGCCGACCGTTTTCATTTGCACAAGATGGCGCTTTAGAATATTTATGTCAATTTAATAGCGGTAACCTTTTGTGTATTTATGTATTTAAAACCGAAAGCGCGAAGAGAATAACTAAGCTTAACCTAGTATCCTTTCATAAAATATACTGAGTATGAAACTAAACTGAATCCAGTGGTGAGGCTCCACTTCTGAAGTTATTGCGTGTGTGTCGTTAATGTATCGTTAACATTGATCCTCTGTCAACACTGACCTTGAATGGTAGTTTCTATGCTGGTTAAATCTAATAGAGAATTTGAGTTTTCATAGCTTTGAGCAAATATTCATTCAATGTCCCTTTAAAAATTAACAATGCAAATAAGTATTACCGTCAGCAGGAATTATGGAATTAGCAATGTTGATGAACACTTATTATTTCTAAAATGTTATTTTTCCTCTGCATGCTTGGAAAAATATGATACGATTAATTTAGATAATTTAATCTAGCTTGTTTATGGTATAATTTTTGAAGGCAGAATATTCAGCTACTGAAAAAAATGTTTTGGGTCCAATCTATTATTAAATTATTTACAACCAAATAATTAAAAAAAAACAACAACAAATAACAAAATGGACCTCCTCTGATGATTGAGAAGTAATATATTATTAAAATTCACAAAACATTGATATTGCAACCAGTTTTGAAGTGTTTGCTTGTGTAAATTGTGTGGATGCGGTTTAATACCGGATATAATTAGGGACCATTAAGTGCTAAATTGAATTTCAGCGTTAAATAATCACGTAATGCTTGGCGTGACACAAAACTAACCAACATTAACATATATGTCAAACTAAATGGTCATTTTCGCCCTGTCGTGGGTGATTATAATATTCTATATTCTGCAGGAAAAATACGCAAAAATCGGGTGTCCTGGCTTTGACTCTAAACTGGATCTTATGATAAGGCTCCAGTTATGAAGATCTATGAATTACTGAGTATCCTTTCTGTAGAAGTTATCCTCCAGAAATAGAAACAATATGATACTAACCGTCGCAGTGGGGCATATGAAGTTGCAGTCCTGTGCTCCTGACCGTAGCCGAATCAAATAATCTTGTATGGATTCTTCTTCATACGCCCCACTGCGACGGTGAATATCATTGTTTCTATATCTGGAGGATAACTTTTACACTTTCATTGTCATTATTCCCATGTCCACTTTGACCAGTTAAGGTACCATATATGGGTAAAAGTTCTGTTTAAAAATTTCGTATTTGATAGGAATATTTGATGCCATACTGTTAAAATATTTGTACTAAGTATATTTACTTGAATCTATAATTGTTTACTAATGAGTATTATTAGTTACTTGAATCTATAATTACTACTTGGTACTTGTTTACTATTAGTTACTTGAATCTATAATTGTTTACTAGTTACTTGAATCTATATTATTATTAACTTGAAGCATTATTAACTTGAATCTATAATACTAATGAGTATTATTAGTTACTTTGAATTGTTTACTTGAGATTACTTCTATTTAGTTACTTGAATAATTGTTTACTAATGAGTATTATTAGTTACTTGAATCTATAATTGTTTACTAATGAGTATTATTAGTTATTTGAATCTATAATTGTATACTAATGGGTATCATTAGTTACTTGAAACCATATGATTATGTGCAAACAAATGATCATTATTAATATGAAGAATTACATGAAATCATGTAATCAAATATTAATACTAGAAACCATACACTTGCGTACAAATTATTTATATTAGATAATAATACTTGATATCATATAACCTTTTGCAAACATAATCTTAAACAACTACACAAAATATTTAAATATACATATACAATGACCACAATTCTATATAGTAATTACATAGCTCTCGGCGGGTTGACATGCCGTTAAAACATATCAATTTATCAAACATAAATGGGCTTTGAACTTAGTTCACCAATGATCGATTTACGTAACAGTTGGCTATTGCTGTAAATATTCAGGTATCTATTAATAATGGAGATTCGCTTTCGGTTTTTGTCTGTAACAAAAATTACGTCACTGCTTACGTCACATTACCCAGAATCGTCATAACAGAATAGATACACTCAAAATTTGAACATGCAACATTAGGCAGTCCTCGTTTTTTAAAACAAGTTTTAATAAATACATGACTGGTATTATATATCTATATATAGTTTGTTTTATTTTAATACATATTTAAAGTTTACATTTCAAATTGTTTTATTTTTAAATCCTCTAATGAATTTGATGATTTTACTTACTTAGGGTACAAACTCGCTGATAATGATTTTTTTTACTCCCACCCCTCAGGCAATATGCTTCAAAAATCTATTTTTACATAGCCTGGTGGGCGTTATTTATTTTGTACTATTAGCACTAATGTTCTTAAATGAGCAGGCAGACTGCCTCTTTAACTTTTCTATGGCAAACGGTTAATGAGAAGGAAAAACTCTTATTTCAATCTAGAAACTCTGTAGAATAATTTAGATACTTAGACAGTAACATCTCCTCCACAGAAAACGACGTTAATGCACGCATAGGAAAGGCATGGGTCGCTATAAATAGATTATCTATCATATGGAGGTCCAATCTCACAGACAAGCTAAAGGCCGTTGTCGTGTCAGTACTGATGTATGGCTGCACCACATGGACCCTAACTAAGCGACTAGAGAATAAACTAGATGGGAGCTGCACAAGAATGCTGCGGGTGATCATGAACAATACGTGGAAACAGCACCCCACGAGAAAACAGCTGTTCGGCCACCTACCACATATCACCCAAACCATCCGAGTAAGACGGACAAGACACGTGGGACACTGCTGGAGAAGCAAGGACGAACTCATAAGCGACGTCCTCCTGTGGAAGCCAGCACGTGGACAAGCAAAAACGTACGTTGATAAGTTCTGTGCGGATGCAGGATGCTGCATAGAGGACCTCCCGAGAATGATGAGCGATAGGGACGGATGAAGAGAGATTGTCATGAATATCCGCGCTGAAAGCGTGACATGATGATGATGATATATTAATGTACTCTTTGTCTTGTACAGTTTTATAGAAACGAACCATTCATTGTTGAGGGACATAGAGAAAGACGTGTGAGGGTCAGGAAAAATTGACGGAGACATTTATTTCATAAGTGTTTGGCTTTCTATTGATTCTGATAAAGAAAAACTAAACTTTCTTGATTGACATTTAGAGACAAACTAGAAAAACTGATTGAGTGGCATTCGCGGTGTTTAATGTAGCAAATAACAATTTCTACATTGGTTTGAGTGCAATGTGAAGAGTGACTTCCCTTCATTCAACTCACACAACAAAAATGATGTATGACAGCGCGGGCACAGAATATCTCGACGCCATGTTTGCTCAATCATTGCAGACATCGCTGCAGGGGGGTGACAGAATATGGACGCTGCTTGTTTGTTCATTAGTTTTATTTTGATTCTTTATTTTTCGTCAAAAAAAAAAAAAAAAAAAAAAAAAAAGGAAAGAAATTATTAAAAGAATAATCCAATGAACATGAATAATTTCTTTTAAAAAAATAGCCTCGAAGCGAAAGGTTTTAGTTATGTTTTTATATTTTCATTTTAAGATGGATTTTCTGAGTTTTTACTCGCTTATGTTTATTCGCTATATTCATGCTTATTATAATTCAAAATTATTCAAAAGACTATCAAGAAAAAAGCATGTCTTCCTAAACATATGTTATTTAAATACCTGCAGAATGTACAGTTTTGGTCGACATATATGCAAATGTGTGTACTAAAATTTACATATACCTAGAGAGATGCTGAATGCGAAAACATTATACAAAGATGATGATTTACATAATTTTGCAGATGAATATTTCTCTATGCGTAATCTTACATTTATATATATATATATATATATATATATATATACCATTATTATACGCGTTGTGTAATAGTTATCATCGTAGAAAATAGACTCAGCAATACCAGTTCAAATCCTGGATGAGTTTGTTTGCATTTCACATAGCGCTAATATCCTTAAGAACGTTATTGAAGTCAGTAAGTCTACTGTTGGTTTGAATATCAGCAGCTAACTAAGTACAACTTAAGCAGTGCCCAAGACAGCTGGGATATATAGAAATCAAGCATGATCCATTCATGAATTTGGGTGATTCCATTCCTTGAGTTCTGATTGGATGATTGACTGCTTGATTTGAATGACATTGTGGAGTCTTATAAATATCCTGTCATTCTGCAGTAGACTTTGTGACTATTCGGGTTTGTATTTAAGTTACAACCGTTTGTTGCCTTGTCTTCCCAGTTCGACGGTAATTGGAACTTTAATTATTTTTCAAACGTTACAAACCAAACTAGTTTCCCCTCGGATAGGGGTAAATACTAGAGCAGACTGAGATATTCAACCTTGGTTAGGCAATTCTGAAATTCTGAATTCAAACATGTTAATATTTGCTTAACTTTTTTCACCAAGACATATTTAAGCCCTAAATTATCCCCAAAGCATCACTGGTAATACTCCAGTTATTGAAGCAAATAGGGGTTTGTAGTGGATTTGCTACACATCCTTCTGGGATTTAAGATGTGCTAGGGGACGTGGTTTCATGCCTTTTCAATGTGTATGAGCACCGAGGTAAACTTTGTATTATCCAGAATTAGAACCCGACTCTCTACGCCTAATTCTTACGGTGGTTACCGCCCTGGTATCTTTACCGAGGAAACCTGGAAACTTGAACTAACGCTTATTTTTCTGCAGATATTTCCAAACGTTTAAACAATATATCTTTGCACTGGATGACTCTAGGGTTATGAAACCAATGTAAGATATCATCCTGGACTAAAGGCTGCCAGATCGGGTGCCGACCCTCCCCGAGTGGGAAGCCAGTGCCACGGAATAGCGGTAGCGTAGGGTCAGGGGGGGGGGCAAAATGAGACACCTATATATCTTTTAAACGTTGTATGTATCATGATAAAAAGACATTCATACATATCAGATGAAGACACGTGAAATCTTTAAGTCTTAAGTGGTGTTTTCAGGTATCGAGACTCAATCTCTATTCATCAAGATAGAAATGAATACTGATTTAAACGTTATTTTTTTTAAAAACAGTTTCCTTGACATTCAACGCACTTATTGCAGTGGATTTTCCATTTGTCAATCTGGATATTCTCTTAATTCCGAGTGAATCCACTCCGTCGTATTTCGTTCAAGTATCTTCAAGTCCACAAATCTTAAATTTGAGGATACCTTTTCAGTTAAAGAAATTGAATGTTCAGTATGTTTTATTTGAGTAAGGACATACCACCCTTCGTAGTCCCTTTAATGGTTGTACATTATATATATATATAATAGCTCGTTTATTACTTTAAAAGAACAAGCATATTCTATCCCAGTAGATGTTATATTCCTCAGATACTGAAAAGAGATTACTTGATATCAGGCGAAAAAACATCGATCATTGGAGTTTCTCGACAGACTGAACTTTAGAAATGGAGAAACGTAATCATAACATTTCAGTAACCTTAGTTTCCTTCCTTTGTTTAATGGCATATCAACCTTCATGCTTTATTTAATACAAAAGCTATCATTATAGAAGAACATTTGTGTACTATATAACGCTGGTAGCGATAATAACGTCAAACCTCTTTCAATGATATTAGTCTGAAAATGTATGTAATAACGTAATTTAATTTCGAACATGGTTACTACTAGAATTCGATGACTTTCTCCCCTAAAAAGGGTTAAGATTTCCCCCAAAATGGATTTACTAGATTTAAACATGATGCCGAGGCTTCTCTTTTGGTAATTTGAAAAGTGTGGACAACCCAATCATTGCCATTATTACCAGGCCCACCCCGACGCGAAATGTTATAGCCTTATATAAGTGTCAAATATCTCTGTTCAAGTATTATCAGTACTAACAAATATATGCACCCTCCGGGTGCAAGTATTTAAGTTTTAATGTAATAAAATATATTTAAATTGGAAGGGCTAATGAAACTAAATAAGAATGCAGATAAAAATTTGAAACTTACTCTTCCATCACTCCCGTCTCTCATGACTAATTTTTCCTAATTTAACTATTTAGTTAAGATAGGAAATAAAAATAAAATTACAGATATTTCTTCTTGTTAAAGGATTTCTTTTAAGATTTATTGAAGAGATTTTTGCTCATATTCATTGAGGAAAAAACAAACAATTAGAAATCAATAATACTAAGCACATATTTATTAAAATCAAATTTTTAATATCAATATGCAAATTAGCCTTCCCGTTGACACTGTACACTGCTATTTTGTTGTATATATAAATACAATTGCATGTTATTAGTATGTATATGTGGCTAACAGTATTAATAATGTAAAACAATTTTATTAATAATTGATGTTTAAATAAAAAATAAAATCATGTAGAATGTGATGTAAATAACTAAGGGAATTGTGACTTTAGTAGTAATATAGTTTCGGTTACAGACAGAAAAACACACAATCTCCATTATAATAAGATTTTATAGGACTGTGAACAATAAAAATCACTACATAAAAATATAAATATGAAAGTACAAGGAACGCAATTCCCTAGACATAAAATAACACTAGACGACTTAACATTAAAATCAATTGATGAATCAATAAATTTATGTAATAACTTTTACTACAAATGAATGAAAAAATATATGAGAAAATGTCTATTTCCACAATGAACTTGTAAGGTTGATAATATATTGCTCAATATTGTCCTTCTGCTTCAAAGATGATAATACTTAGTACGTTAACCATTCGTACGAGTGCCACGTTCAAGATACACTTTATTAGTTCAGTCGAATAGTACACCATTCTTTCTTGGATGCCTATACAAATTTTGCAAATATCAATGTGGTACAAAATATCACGCACATGTTCTATTGGTATAAGATCAAAACGATTCGCTAGCCACTATCTGCAGTGGTGTTTTACTGCAGCTATTCCTAAACTGTCGTGTTCGATAGATTCAACCATTGCCATCAATAAAGATGGTGAGGTCCCCGGGGGATCAGCAAAAATGTAAATCATGATTAACTGATGGAATATTGTAATATGACTAGCTAATAATATGAGTACCGATTTTTTTTTAAATACACGTGTTCATTAATTTTACGGTCGCTATCCTCCTGCAACACGGTCTGGTTAAAAATGACACCATCCAAATCATCCAAGATTTAATGTAACCCTGATTATATTGTGTTGCATATCCGCATTCTTATTTATTATAAATGTCGTCACCTCAGCTAAATAATGGACCATTCCGTTTTTATTACAAATAAAGGGATGAAAAAGGTTACGCTACACAGAAAAGTATAAAGAAGGAAAGAGAGAGTGTGGAAGCTATAACGCTAATCTGTTTCAATTAAATATAATGAAAATATTAAAAGAAGATGTTTGTTTTGTTTTACGGCATATCAACCTCAGTGGGTCATTTAATGCCGATAAAGTTTTGAAATAAATCAATTCTTAATGGATAATACAATTTTTATAAATATATTTTTCTATTTAACCCATAGATGGGACCCTAACAGGTACTACCACTCCGGGTCAGAGTGGACCAGGAGCAATGGTGATGAAGGGGTGCTCCACATTCCCCAAACCTCCAAAACTGGGACCTTACCATCAGATAGAGTTTAACGTCATTCCCAGGACATGTAGATCCACAGCCACGCCTTCTAGCACACATATGATAAAAAGGGTTGGGGCTTTCCATAAGGGCAATAGGGTTGGAAAATCATATAGGTGCTAGGGCTTGACGTGACCAGTCGATTGATCGGAGGGGCCTCTCCGACCGCCCGTCTAGCCCAAGATAGGGCCAAAGTGGAGTATTGCATGTCATGAACTGCTCACCCACCTGGGCCTATCCTTAAGCATCACGGGTCGCAACCCACGGAAAACAGGTGGCCCCATTGGGGGAGACTTACCCCTCT
Source organism: Doryteuthis pealeii (assembly GCA_023376005.1). Lineage (NCBI taxonomy): Eukaryota > Metazoa > Mollusca > Cephalopoda > Myopsida > Loliginidae > Doryteuthis > Doryteuthis pealeii. The sequence continues at coordinate 12,188,121 of CM042146.1, forward strand.
GCAAAGGTGCAGTCGGTGCATTCTAACGCCCCAGCCGACAGGGTGGTAGAAATTCGAGTTGAAAGAGCATCTACTCCATACCCTAACTGAATCATCAAACAAATACTGTTTCGTCGTGGATGTTGTGTTAATGATGTGCTGTTCTCTCTAGTATGCTAGATTTGAGCTCTTCCATCAGCCACATGCAATAGAAAAAGACTCTCGTCAGACCAGTGTATCCATTTCCAAAGGAGGATGTTCGGTGCACTTCTGATATTGTTCCAGTGATTGAATGAGAAAAGGATATCAAACAGAATATCGGAAAGCAATAACAGCCATTACCCTTATCCAAAAGATACTAAAAATACTCAGAAGTTGATGTGTTATTTGACACAAGAAAGAACGACTCGCTAGTTGGACGCTTTTCTGGAAAGAATTACGCATCTTCTTTTTTTTTTAAATCATTGGCATATTTATTTATTCATTTTGGTATTCCGGTCCTCAGCCAAGTCTTCACATTACAAAATTTTCAACATTTTCCTTTAAGATACCTGTTCTGTGTATTAAATTGGCGAGCTGATGGTATGTGTGGCACCCCCACCTCAGACACCAAAGCAATCTCTTTGGTCTAGCACTAGTGAAAAATTGATAGACTCCCCCGCTGTCTGGCCTATACTGACAATAGGCCAATCTTTTGACTTTACTTTCATATGATAATTAATTGCAAATAGATAAAGGGAAATAATCTGAATAGGATTATCTCCTCCCCCCCTCAAAATGATGATTGGGGTGGTGTCAATGATGATTGCAACTTGGGTGGTAATTACTATATTCTGGAAGTTAGAGCATTTTAATGCAATTGTTCCACCAAAAATCTTACTAAGATTTGCCATTTTTACTGGGTTATGACAACATATATACAAAAGTCTCTATATTATTATTATGACTAGCAAAAAAAAAAAAAATTACTATATTATTATTATTATGACTAGCGCGATTTTTGTAACAAAAAGACTAATTAGTGCATGTCTTATGTGTTGAGCATTCTGTTACTTTGTTTACAGAACAACGCTCTATTATGCATTCCCAGCAATCGGCCAAAGTTTGTTTTTACCGAAAATTGTTTGTCTCGTAATTACGCTATATTCGACTATAGATTAGAGAAACTGTGCAATGTTACGACTTAGTCGCTCAACCAAATGATTTCATTAGAAAGTGAAGCAGAAAATATGTCATACACGAGTAAACTATGTATTGAGAAATGTCATGACATACGTAAAACATTGTACTGGAATTTGATTTTGTGATATACTAACCATTCAAATAAGTATGTTTAATTAAAATATTTTATGATAAATTCAATAATGCTTCGCTTTTGAGCTGGTATTATATATGTATAATATTGTAACCATATGTATTACAATGCGCCACATAAAATGTCAGGTAGGTTATGGTCGCTAACACACAAATATATATATATATATATATATATATATATATAGTATATTAAGAAAGAATGAAAAAACACAGGTTTAAATGAGTTAAGTGGTGAGTTTAAACATGTGTTTTTTCATTCTTTCTTAAGATACTACATACCGTCGGATTCACTTCCTTTTCTTCACACACACACACATACACATATATATATGGTCTTCTATAAAACGGATGTGACCTCTCTACCGGCTGTAACATATGTCTGTATTTATAAGTTAAATTCAACCTATTGCCTGCAAGTGACTGCTGGCCCATTGCTACTGATCACCGTTGGGGACTGGAGGTCACCTGCTAAGTCTAGCCACATTATACGGTATTAGTGGATGACATTATATATATATATATATATATATACATACATATATATAGTAACGACGGCCATCGCCAGCACAGGAGCTGATTGTTGGTGTGGCGCTCCATCTCAGACGCTAAATTAATCCCATTGGTCTAGCGCTAGTGAAAAGGGATATACTCCCTCGCTGTCGGGCTGATTCTGACATTAGGCCGCCCGACGACTTTACTTTAATTACGACATGAAGTCTCTCGATTTCGACAAAAATCTTCTAAAGTTTATCAGAGGACACAATAATAAAAGTACACAATAAAAAGAAGAGGACAACAGTCCGAAAAATCCAAATGATACAAACGATAGTTTCTTTAAATAGAAGGTAAATTAAACATTGCAGACAAGCAGTTGAAACTATGGGTTAAACATATTACAACATTTAAAAAGAAGACTAACATTTTATTCTGACTCAAATCTACTTTATTCCCTATTTACTTGTTGTATCGTGACCGGGTACCAGGGAACTATCAGTGAGACAATATCTCATTACACTTAAAATGTAGAGTCTGGAAATTTATAGCAGTTTAACATGTCTAAGAGAAATAAAACTTTCGTTTCAATTTATTTGGGACTAGGAGGTCGCTCACCACCTATAATGACAGATTTATTACTATGTTTGGTGAATATTTTGGGTTTTATGTAATTCTTTTGTGAACTCCAGTAAAACAGAGTTCATGAGTTTCAAAAAGAAAGGAAACATCTCAACACTCAACGGCACGCCTCTCAAGCCTGTAGAACAATTCACGTACCTAGGTAGTAATATCTCATCCACAGAGAGAGATGTTAACACACGAATAGCAAAGGCATGGTCGGCCACAAACAAATTGTCAGTCATATGGAGGTCTGATCTCCCTGACAAGCTGAAGCGACAGTTCTTCCAGGCTGTGGTTATATCGGTGCTGCTATATGGCTGCACCACTTGGACCCTAACTAAGCGTCTTGAAAATAAGCTAGATGGAAGCTGCACAAGAATGCTACGTGCAGTCTTGAACAAATCGTGGAAGCAGCACCCCACGAAGAGACAGCTGTACGGTCACCTGCCCCCCTCTCTCAAACTATCCGAGTGAGACGGACAAGGCATGCAGGACACTGCTGGAGAAGCAAGGACGAACTCATAAGCGACATTCTCCTGTGGAAGCCAACACATGGACATGCAAGTGTGGGGCGCCCAGCAAGGACCTACATTGACCAGCTATGCGAGGATGCTATATGCTCAGCAGAGGACCTCCCAGGTGCAATGAGTGATAGGGAGGGTTGGCAAGAGATTGTCATGGATATCCGTGCTGCAAGCGCGACATGATGATGATGATGTAATTCTTTGTTCTGGCCTCAACTTCATTCACACAACACGGAAAACCAGCACTGTGTGTTTAGTCTATGCTTAATGCAGGAGCGTGGCATAATGGTTAGAGTCGTTTGAAATCGACTCGTTGACACTAGTTCAAATCCTAGACAATTATATTTGCATTTCACATAGCACTAATACGGGTAATATTTTTACCTACCTCTCGGACAAAAATAATTTTATTGAACTTTGTTTTATAAAAAGGACGTGTACTTGCTCGATATACATACAGACAGTATGTCAAGAAAAGGAAGTGAATCCGACGGTATGTAGTATATTAAGAAATATTAAGTAGTTTATTGTAGTAGTTTATTATTATTATTATTATGTAGTATATTAAGAGAGATTGAAAAAACACAGGTTTAAACTCACCACTTAACTTATTTAAACCTGTGTTTTTTCAATCTTTCTTAATATACTACATAATAATAATCTTATAATGGAGATTGTTTGCTTTTCTGTCTGTAACCGAAACTATATCACTACTCAAGTCACAATTCCTTTTGTTATTTACGTCACATTCTCCATGATTTTATTTTTATTTAAACCTCAATTTTCTAATAAAATGTTTTTACATTATTAATACTGTTAATCATATCTACAAATGAATAATCTGCAATTATATTTATATATACACTAATATAGCAGTTTACAGTGTGAACAGGAAGGCTTATTTGCATATTGGTATTTTAAAAATGATTTTAATAAATATGTGATTAGTATTATTGATTTTTAATCGTATGGTTTTATCTTAATGAATATGATCAAAAATCTCTTCAATAAATCTTAAAAGAAATCGATTAACGAGAAGAAATAATTCTGATTTTATTCTTTACTTCCTATTTTAACTAAGTTATTAAATTAGGAAAATTTAGTAATGAAAGACGAGAGTGATAGAAGTGTAAGTTTCAGTTGTTTTATTTTCGATTATACACCCCTTGTTTTCAAATCATTTTATCTGCATTCTTATTTAGTTTCATTAGCCTTTCTAATTTAATGTATTCTATTACATTAAAACTTAAATACTTGCACCCGGAGGGTGCATATATTTGCTAGTAATAATAAACTACTTTACAGACAGTGTGTATATATATATATATATATATATATATATATATTGACATAGTTGGACACTTAAAATATACCATATTTTCGATTCAGTATAAACCAGGGAGTAATAGCAACGAACATGTGAATATAATTTCAGATGATGCATTCTAAGATCACCTTTAAGATGAAATAACTAAAAGCCGAAACTTTGACATATCATATATAAAAGAATACATCCCCTGAATACTTTATATATGTCATCTACATACAATAATGTTTCGGCGTAGCACGTCTCTTCAGTGCGGCTATATGGAAAAAAAGGATCAATTAAATGTTTCCGTTCAATACTTATTTGAACTAATCAACGGAAAACTAAAATAATCTTTCTAGTTACTGTAAATAGAAGGTTTCGATATACTCAATTCATTCAAGGACTTTATCCTATAAGAAAATTGTTAAACAATTCTTTTTTCCGTTTCCGCGTTATAATGAATATGAATATGAAAATTAAAAATTATTTTAATTTTTTAGTAAAAATCAATCAATTATTCGACAAACTATTTTTATTTCTCTTGATTAAATCGTATTCTACGTATTTACCAAAATTTTTTTTTAAATAAATAAATAAAATAAAATAAAATAGATACATATATAAAATAAAATAATAAACAAATAAAGAATGAATGTACACATTAACTAACTAAAATAAAAAGCATCATTTATCGAAAAGGTAAATCAAATGTTTCAATTTATTTTCACGAAAAATGGAAGCATCAAGGCAGTTTTGTAATTTACCTCAACGTTAATGATAAAAAAATTGAAACGACTAAGTATTCAAGCATTTTTATTTCTATTAGTCTGTTACTTCTTTTTAACGTAACCGAAATTATAAAGTAAAAAAAAAAAAAAAATGATAGTAAATATTTTCAATATGCGGAAAAATTTTGCTCTTTATCTGTCAAAGCGCGCAAAAGACGATCGATGAAAAAATTGATTATAAAATTTAAAATATGGTTCGTAAAAATATATCAATTTATATAAGCTGAAATTTTATATGAAAATAAAAAAAAAAGTCGAAAATATCAGAGCGCGGTTAAAATCTCAAATGATTTTCTATATTTCAATCGACTGATCTTGCATCAATAGAATATTCGTACATTTTTTTCTTGTCTTTTTTATAGAAACAATAATTTGCAATTCAACTTTTATTTGCCATTTAACTTATGATGTCATCGATAATTTTACGTGTTGGGAATTATAGACATTGATATTTTTATTAGACTTGAAATAATGTCAAGAACTCTGAATAACAGAAGGGTAGAGACTATTATAAAGATTCTAGTAATTGATATGACAGGCTGATTGATCGGATTGGGCTTCTCTGACCGCCCGTCGAGACCAAGTAACGGCAAAATAAAGTGTTGCATGTCAGACTGCTTAGCCACCAGGATTCCGTCCTTAAGTATGACGAGTCACCAACCACGGCAAACAGGTGGCCCCATTGGGTTTTTTTACCCATCTGCAGAGGTTCAGTCGGTGTGTTCTACTGGTCGAGCCGACAGTGTGAACAATTATATTGTCTCAAGAATCTAATAATAATCCTAAGTAAACGATTCTTAATGCAAATAATTGGCACATTTAAATAGTTTCAAGTATTCCTATTTAACATTGATAATTTTATTCAATAATAATTTGTTTGCACCGCCCTGTCGGCTGGGGCGTTAGAATGCACCGACTGCACCTCTGTAGAGGGGTAAGACTCCCCCAATGAGGCTACCTGTTGGCCGTGGGTAGCGACCCGTGATGCTTAAGGATAGAGCCGAGGTGGATGAGCAGTTCATCACATGCAATATCCCACTTTGGCCCTATCTTGGGCTAGATGGGCGGTCGGAGAGGGCCCCTCCGATCAATCGGCTGGTCACGTCAAGCCCTAGCACGTATATGATTTTGCCAACCCTATTGCCCTTTATGGCAAGCCCCAACCCCTTTTTATCATATGTGTGCTAGAAGGCGGTGGCTGCGGGTCTACATGTCCTGGGAATGACGTTAAAATCTGATGGTGAGGTTCCAGTTCTGGAGGTTTGGGGAATGTGGAGCACCTCTTCATCACCATTGCTCCCTGGTCCACTCAGACCCGGAGTGGTAGTACCTGTTAGTGCCCCATCAATGGGTTAAATAGAAAAATGTATTTAAAAAAAAAATGTATTATCCATTAAAATTGATTTATTTCAAAACTGTATCGGTATTAAATGACCCACTGAGGTTGATATGCCGTAAAACAAAACAAACCAAACCAATTTGTTTGCAATTATTTTTTTTAAATCTAGGGCAATGTTATCTTGCATTGTAAATTGGGGGCTTTGAATTCAGAGATTCCATTCACCTAGCCATAGATAGAAAATAATGCTTTAGGAGAATCGCGGGGTGACTGTTATCTTGCATTATAAATTGTTGAATTCAGAGTTTTCCTTCACTAGATCTAGATAATAATATATATATATATATATATATATATATATATATATATATTATGGACTCTCTCGTCGATTTTCGACGCATGAGGGTTCATACATACAATGAACACCCACACAGTGATTTTTTTCTGGTGGTGAGGATTTGTGTTGGACCATCCACACTTTTTGGCACAGTCGATAAGAATTGATGCATCAAGGGTTGCCACAAACTCAAACAAGGACCGACCTCAGGAATTTTAAATTCAGAGTTATTCCTCTCCTAGACTGGTTACCTACCCAAGGCTGAATGGCCCAGTCTGCCCTACTATTTAACCCATAGCTGGAGAATATATGTGTGTGTGTGTGTGTGTGTGTGCGAACGTGGCAAGTGAACTGCAACTAAAATTCACATCCAGAATGGGGCGGTTTGCATTTCACATATGGCTTATATCCTTCGAAATATATGCATACAACTATTTAGCAGTTAGTATACAGTAGGTATGGTAGCCAGTTAAAGAGAAAGGACACTGAAAGTAAACCAGTTTTTATCTGTAGTGGGATGGGCCCCGCCAGAATAAAACAAGTTCACGGGACGAGTGAAATGATTCAGTGTTTATGAGCGTCATTTCTGTTGTAAATCGTATATTGATTTTTATACATATATAGGCGTTTGCTTTTCCGTGCTTTCAAAATGGTGGAATCAATCGTAGTGATGAGTTGCGAATGTGAGAATATTATTTGGCTGAGATATTGAAAATTATTTGTCGAAAATAAGAAAAAAAGAGAGTATAATGAGAAAAAGAAAAGAATAAGATGGTCCAAAATAAAATGGTAAAGGAAAACGCAGATAGGAGAAATACTGAAATATATAATATAGTGAGATAAGAAAAAAAAAGAACAATGAAAATAAAATAAAATTAAAGACCGAAAGATTTCCTAGATATTATTGAAGTCAGTTAGTCTACTGTTGGTTTGAATAATTGCAGCTAACTAAGTATAACTGAAGCAGTGTCCAAGACAGTAGGTATATAGAGACATCAAGAATGATCCATTCATGAATGTGTGTGATTTGGGTGATTCCATTCCTTGAGTTTTGATTGGCCGCTTGATTTGAATGATACTGTGTAGTTTTATAAATATCCTGTCATTCTGCAGTAGACTTTGTGACTATTCGGGTTTGTATTAAGTTACAACCGTTTGTTGCCTTGTCTTCCCAATTCGACGGTAATTGGAACTTTGATTATTCTTCAGATATTATCTTTTGAAAAAAATCAAATATATCTAATTAGAAATGATTTTAAAAATAATGATAATGATATTTACGGTATGTCGAGAAATGGGACGTATTAATTAAATTGTGTAATTGATCATTACATTCTGTTAAAAAGGATCCAAGGAAGATGTAATAGAATTCGACAATACCTCCAAGTTATTTTTTTTTTCGGTGGGATTTCAAGTGTGTTGGTTCAAATAGTGAAGTTAATTGATTTTCAATTTGTTTTACGAAGGTTTCTAATATATTCAAACATAAGTTATTCTAAAAAGGAAGAAATAACACCTAAAGTTGGTGATAAATAGTTTAAAACACATATTTGTTATAGCATATAATAAAATTAAAAGGTGATTGTTACTTTTGGTTTCAATGCAGTCTACTGGTCACATCTCGTCAGGGAAATGTGCACGTGAAAAACATTACAACGAATTTACACTACAACAAATAAATACAACTCTTATACCAATAATCTTAATTTCTGAATGAAAACACACACACACATATATATATATATATATATATATATATATATACCAAGTGTGAAACTTGAAATAAAATGATAAATTATCTATATTATATTCAATACTGTATTTTTTTCTACACAGCGTATATTTACTCATAAGAAGATTCGTGTGTTGGGAAAGTAAAACGTAAATGTAAAAAAATAAATAAATAACAAAACCGCTCATCTTTCGTGGCCTTTCATGCCAGAAAGCACCTGCAACCTCGTCTAAAGTGGAAACGGATAGGTTCGTTTCTTTGTCCTTGAGGCACCCCACATGAAACTGAGTTATTCGTTACACGCCGGGGAGGCTTGCTTCCTGCGGAGTATCTGCATTAAAGCAACCTTATTCCGACAAGCTGGGACTGAAAAATAGTGTTTTTCAGAAGGCGTAGTTTCTTGTTTCTACCTTTTTATTTATAATAGCTATATATGAGTGTATTCTTATATATATATATATATATATATATATATGTATGTGTGTGTGTGTGTGTGTGTGCTTATGCTTAGCAACCCATGAAAACAAAACATCCCGAAAAACGGAAATACTGCCGCCTATGTATCTGCAAATAAAAGAGCGAGTACGCAATCAATATTTGAAGGCATAATAGAAACCGTTGTTTACCATGCGACCCTAAGAACTGAAGAGAGACCTACCAAGGCTTATAAGATGTACAAAAGAATCCTATAAAGTTTGATTTTGTATATACAGAACTCACTTAAAAAGATGTTATATCAACAACAATATATATATATAATTACAAAGCCCCGAGTTCAAATCCTGGACGTGGTAATTGCATTTCACTTAGCGCTAATCCCCTTGGGAAAGGTATGAAATCTACTCTCCATCCGGCTATGGGTAAATAGAAGTCAGACTGGGCTCTTTAACCTTGGTTAGGCAATCGGTCTAGGAGCAGGAAAACTCTGAATTAAAACCTGTTAAACTCCGCTTAAGAAATTGACCTTGTGTCACATCCTGCTCGTGCGGAGGGTTTGATGTATAAATATTTAAAAAAAAACAAATAGATTCTTGATCGAAGTAAAGTAAGTCAACGCCGTTTTGTAACTGAGAGTTTCACGCCTATGCTGATTCTTAAACAAAGTGGTTTGAAAATCAGTCACCAAGCACCGTTGACTTACTGTGTACGCTACCCTAACTTATACACATGTTCTTTGATGTTGAGCACTATTGATAAATATAGCATCACACACACACACACACACACACACATCATATATATATATATTTATATATATATATGAAATTGCATGTACCACATTTTTTCATTGGTAGTGAAAACCAATGAAAAAATAAAGTGAAAAAATAAAGTAAAAGAATTCGAAAAGGAATAATACGGTATTTATGCATCGGATCAGCTCAGTCGTTAGAGCGGTCGGCTAGTAAACCAGAAGATTCCTTGTGGGATACCGGCCCTCGTCAACTCAACGTACGAGTAGCACAGGGGTCTGTGCGTTAAAGTAACGAGCTGTTTTTACGTGTGCGTATAGCAAAGATTGTCCCTCGCTGATTGGCTGATACCGACTTGAGGCCACCCCGACGACTTTACTTTACTTTTTAGAAATAAATGGGGAAACGCAAATTATTAGGTTGATATATACAAAAAAGGTTCTATGTCTCAAATTAAGATACGTATAGCAAAGACTGCCAAGATTCTTAAGAGATTTCTAAATTGCTTGTATTTTCGTTTTTTTATGATAGAAAAAAAAAAAACTTCAATATAAAAACCTTCATAAATGTTAAGAACATTCTTGCAATGTGTAAGGGGAGGGGGGGCGAGAAATACACATTTCACAGTCGGTTAGTCGAAGTACATATTTTCGCCCCCCTCTAAAAAATCATAAAAACAGATCGGTTATTTTTCTATTCTGATATTTGACATCGTACAATAGAAATAAGAAATGATCAATAAAAAGGAGAAAAAGAAGACAAAAGAAAGAGAGAGAGAAAAAATGGAATTGGAGCCAATGGTGGAAATAACGTAGAAAAAGGTTGGGCGAATCAAGGAAGATATTAAGTCCATGTACAAACAATATTGGTGAAGAATAGTCGTAAAACAACAGGAATGGCCTGACATCAATTTCGTTTTTTCCCGGGATAGTTTCAATGGGTTGGCTTCTCTCGATGCCTGGTCAAAGCTAATAACATCCGATTCTGACTACTGGTTCATTTCTCTTCGACCGTTTCGGCTAGCTTTTACAGTTAGCACCGCTTCACTGGCTTCGGTGTTTTTTTCGCACTGTCGAATAGATGCCATCCCCATTTTATATCCATGTTCTCAATTCAGGTATTAGAAGGCTATTTGTACATCTTTACCCACTGTTGCATCTTGCCATATACACCGTCTGTGAAGAATCTCCTGAGTCTGAAATCTTACCGTCATACAAAAGATACTAATTACATTCATGGAGTCACTTTCGTTTTCTGTGTAAAGACGCACAGTGAGAAGATAAATATAAATAACTAACAGAAGTTACCGGCATTGCCCGGAACAAAAGATTAGATGGGATAGCATAAACTGTGACACAATGACCGTATGCACACAGAGAGATCTGAATTTCTTCACAGCGAACACTCTTTTCAGGTCTGAGTGAGAGATTATATAAAAAAAAATAAGAAGTAATATTCAAGAGTTATTTGAACTGAACGTTTTTGGATTATAACAAATACGAATGACAACCAAAGACATTTCAGAGAAAATTTGATAAAAAATTGAAGCATGTCTAGCATTAAAGTAGATTGAACTGGTACCACTGGATTCCTAGACATCGATACACTCTTCTATTTAATAAGCATCAAAAGAAAGTTCAGTAACCACATATATACATACACACACACACACACACATTATATATATATATATATGTGTGTGTGTGTGTTTGTGTTAATTCCTTGTTAGTATTGGGAAATGACAATAAAGTGCTCAATTACTTCTGTAAGAGCTGTATTTATTTACTTATAGTTTACAATACATTTAAAAGTCCGTTTTACCAATGGTTTCGGAACATCACCTTTAGGTGATTGGTCGTCAACAGAAACGTTCACTTTTAAAGTGAACGTTGAAACCGTGCAAGTTATCTGCTCTTGTTGATAGGATCATGTTAGGTGTGTTAACATGTTGTTCCTTGTTTCAGTGCTCGTGTTAGTTGAAAAGCCACACATATGAACGCGCTACGTAGTCTATTTAAGGAACTTCTATTTTATTAGTTCGAAATGGACGATAATGCCACAGAAGCAATACGAATTAATTTCATGACCGCGGCCAAAACATCCAGAATTACTGGATTTCGCCTCATTTTAAAGCCCCTCATACTATGGGTTCGATTCCGGAGCGTATGAGTACGGTAAATTTGATGGTATTCAGATGCCAAAACAAAGCGCATACCCGACTTTAACGTACTTATTAAGTAAATAACGTCGTCGGGTTGGCCTAAAGTTGGTATCAGCAGACAGCGAGAGAGTCTCTCCTCTTTTCACTAGGGCTAAGACCAAAGAAAGTGTCTTGACATCTAAGGCGTTGCGCAACTCCTACTGTACCACACAGACCCTGTGCTACTCATACGTTGAGTTAGCGAGGGTCAGTATCGAACCAGGAACCTTGTGGTTCCTCGTCGGATGCTCTGCCGACTGAGCTAGTATTAAATATTTCGAAATTCAATGTATTATCAGAAAAAAGTTTTCTCTTTATTCAGAAATATATGATGTTATTGGTATCTTCTGATTGATCACTTGTTTTTCTTTTAGGTTTTGTATTAACTTGATGTTTAAACTTACTGGGTCAATTCGAAGAGGTCAATATTGGGTGTGTATTATTCTGGGTTTTTGTAAGCAACTGGCTTAGGTTTAACCAAAATTCTAACTCATGGTAAACTTCTTTTTTTAAATAGAGTGTCACGTCTATTGATTAGCAATCCTAAAATAAAGTCTGTAGTCTAGGTAGATAATCAAGTGAAGATATAAATCAATCAGATCATTAAAATTCTTTCAATTAAAATGTTGATGCTTGTTTTTTCCCCAAGAAAAAATTGCTCAAGGAGAAAATCTGAGATTGTTTACTTGGAAACTATTTTAAAACTATCAATAGGTGTGGGAAGACTTAAATGATGATTTTATCTGACGATTCCCGGCAGATATTCTTTCTGATATGTTTTGCTAGACATGTTTGCATTTCTCTGATTTTTGAGAGATGGGGCTTGATTAGTATTATCTACGTTATTCGGACTATTGTCCTCATCTTCATTGTTATCTGTACAACCTTTCGGCCGATATGCCATTCGGCCTTCTTGAGGTATTTTTTGTCGGACTCGGGAAACTTCTCGGACTCGGGAACCGTGATGGCTCCTGATTATGACAAGAAGGTTCCCGACGAAAAGAAGGTTCCCGAGTTCGAAAAGAAGGTTCCCGAGTTCGAAAAGAAGGTTCCCGAGTTCGAAAAGAAGGTTCCCGAGTTCGAAAAGAAATACCTGAAGAAGGCCGGAGGGCATATCACCCGAAACGTTGTACAGATAACAATGAAGATAAGAACAATAGTCCGAATAACGCAGATATACTAAAGTTCGCATTTATTTTCCTATGATTTGGAAAGTATAGAAAAAAAAAAGACCTACAATTAAATTTATTTTAATCTTTTTTTTTAGATGAGGCTTTTTTTTATTTGCTTGTTGTTCTCGAACAAGGTTTAAGAGACGTTAATCGTAGTTTTCACACGGACGAGGTATTTAACTTAACATCCTGCTGAGAATTATCCGAGTCTAGAGCCCCATTCCTATCAGCATTTACCAAAAAATTGTTAAAAATGGCCTTTTCATTTAAAGTTACCTGTTATTTTCCTTAAATCAAAGACTTAAAAATGTTTAATATTACATCTAAACAAAGACTATCGTTTGGAGCAGATTAGGAAAATGAATGTGACTTCTGACCGGCGGAATGAGGTGGTATAGGACGTAATGTTAAGAAACGCGTCGCAGATATTCAATTTATCCAGATTTCTCATTCAGGTCGGCTCTCTGGTCGTAGGGGACTTCTTTTTACGTCATCCTTTGCCTGTAGGTGGACTTATATAATTTTTCACTTCACACATTTGGTTCTGGATCTAAATTGATTAATTATTCTTTCTTGCGAGCGCCAATGTTTAAACTGACCAGTGACAAGAGGAAATTATATCTATCGTGACATCGCAGACAAATCCTATCGTTCCACTGCTGGGGAAATGTCCTCTGGAAATTTCTATGATGTCATCTATGAACTCGAACTTACAGTTTGGTTACACATCTACTTTACCTTCCATCTGCACCTGAGACAGTGTGGTCATTTGTAGGTGATCACACCCAAATAGCCTGTACACAGTAACCCGAGCCCTTTGCCATTCATTACATTTCACGATGATTTACATAATATCTTTACTATAATAAGACACACTTTAGGCAGACGTATACAGTATTATTTTCCATCTACCGGAAGGAAAACATTATTGTTACAAATGATATTTTTCTTCTTTGTTTCAGTCTTTACATTCTAGTTTTACGACATCAGTGATTCTACAAAGTCAGTGTTTTATTTCACTGAGCTTATACAATAATAAAACACGTCCAGTCTGGTTGATGAGAAAGATAGTTTACTAAGTTTGTGAACCAACGTTAAATCGATCTATATGGACATCACTTCAGCATACGTCATGGCAACAATATGCGAACTGGAGCTAACGGAATGTTTTGGAAAATCGTTTTGGAGAGAAATTCATGAGGCTATCGATTTTAAATCTCTATGAATTAACTACTCATCGAATGTTGTTTTCAATTCAGCGATCTTTACCCTTCTCGCGATATCTGAGTGTCGGAAAAATTCGGTTAAAAATGTGTACCGTAAGACTGCTTACATAGGTGATTTATTTGTAAGGGCAAAGCCTTGTGTAACACCATGCAAACTTTTAGAGCAAGCCGCTAGAGAAATGATGCACCACAATGCCACAGATGTTTTGAATTCAGAAAATTTCTTTCTCATGGATCGGTTGGTCTAATTTATAGCTAGGGCGTTGAAGAGATGGATTTATAATTTTCACAAGAACATCAAGATTATATTGGTTAAACAATTTTTTTTCTTTTTTGCATACCAAATTTCCACCACGGTAGTATTTGTCTCATACCCCACTTGTATGGACTGGGCACAAGGCCTCGTTTTAACGTGGGCCCACCCACAAGCCGAAACTAATGGGTGGGAGAGAAAAAAATTGCGTCGATCCCTTCGGCATTCCCCCTCAAAGGGGCGCCTCAGGCGCTGGGCAATAAACCCAGCCCTGCCCCCAAGTGGGCAGGTATTGCCTGGGGGGGACATTCCCCCTGGGATCGACGCTATTAATTTAACACAACTCACAGGTCCAGTGTCCAAAGCTCAACGGACCCCTGTCCCGAAGGACGAGTATTTCAGGGAAGTATTTCCAAATTTCCAACACGGTTGTAGTGAATTCTATACATTTGGTTGCCTATTGCAAAAGGATCAAGTGAAGCTGTTGGCAGCGGCTTACGATAGAGTTGCAATTGGGAGAGAACCACTGTGAGAGGCTTCAAGTAGTCAAATCATTAGCCAAATGTAATAAAACTAAAAAGAAAAAAAAATAACGTCTGGGGTTAAAATGGTCAGGAAAATTAACGAATCAATACAGAAAACGTAGCCAGACGTAAAAAAAAATTAAAAACAGAAGAAAATTACTTAAAACATAGATTGTTAATTCATATGCCTTTAAACGAAGGACCGAACCGAACCAAACTGTAGGCATAAAATAACCCTAGACACATTGACATGCTGTTAAAATCAACAAATCCCTACATTGATTTGGCTTGTGTTTCTCATGTTCTACTAGTAAACTCTGCTATCTTAAATATCTATCTGCCTTCATCATTGAATTACATTCAAATGCTAAACGAAAGAAATCAAAAATATGTCATGGTTTCTTTTTACTCATAACATTCTGAAATGAAACATTCTAAAGTAAATATCATTTTCAATTATTTTTGAGTCCGAATTGCAAAATATTTGTGTTGACTGTATGTATTGAATTTAATATTATGTTGGCGACGACTTGACCATATTTAAAAAAATAAGAGCTAGAGTAATACTTTTAAAAATATTTTCTTTCATATATTATTCAGTTAGGAACAACTATTCTCCTCGATACATGCTCTTTTGAGGCCATCAGATCACCTGTTCATTGGTAATATTTTTGTACATATGCAACATATGAGAATGTTCATTGTATACATTTTTTAAAATAATTTTTCTCATTATTTAAGTCTGTCTCTACGTCAACATAATCACTTTCCTGTCCTCATCAGTCTACATTTTCCTTTGTCTAACAAGTTCTTTTTTTATTCTTTTTTCAAAAGGTTTAACATCATTCATTCTTCTTTTTCAAAACAGACATTTTCCGTTATTATTCTAGATTATTGTTTTGTTTCGTGTCTTCTTGAGAAATAAAAAAAATTGTCTTGTTTACCGAGGCAACGAATTGAATCAACTGAACTTTATGATAGAGCTTCTTTTTTTTTCCTGAATTGATATTCAAAATATTTTAAAGAAAAATTGTTTCCACTTTTTTTTTATCAGATAACATCAATGAAAATGAACCCATGTGCAATGTACTCTAACGTCTAATTTGATAAATATATTTCTACTTGATAACCTTACCGTCAAGATATTTTATTTTTTATTTTTTAGGTTTTGTTATTCTTAAATTGATCTAATATTTTAGCTATCCATCTGTTCTTTAGCAAGAGAATATTCACATACCTATGTGGCTGTAGAATAAACATGATACTCACCTCCACGGGAAGGGTGCTACTAGCGTCCAGTAACCAGACAAAAAGAAAAGAGAACGTAACCGAATACGCTTTGCAACTAATGTTCAATTTATATAGATGAAACTATTCACTTTAAAACCAACGGCCAAATTTTTTTTTAAACACAATAAGAATAACATCATACTCACTTCCATGGGAAGGCTGTTACTAGCGTCCAGTAACCGGACAAAAAGAAAAGAGAATATAACCGAATACACTCTGCACTAAATGCTTGAACACAGACAACTATTCAGTTTATATAGATGAAAGTGTCCACTTTAAAACAACAACCAATCAGGATCTAAAAAGAAGCATAACCCAAATGCACAAGTAGAATAGTCCAATCTACTATTTAAACATCCTACAAAGTCTGGATCCTCACAACATACTCAGCTTGGAAAACAGCTGGGTGATAATCACTACACGAATACCTACATGGCGCTGCAAACTAGATACGAACCTGTGAGGGAATATTCCATTGGATTTCGATTCTAATGGGATAAAAAAAAGAACGTTGGTCTATCGATGGGGTTTAAGATGGGCTGAATGAACGCTAGAAATGGCGCTATATCATCAAATGTGACATTGTGTCTTACCCAGGATTCCACTCTTATTACGATGAGCGTTAACTTTCGACAAAGGATATAGCGTTGGTTGTTTTGTTTAATGGCATATGAACCTTATTCGGGTCATTTAATGCCGATTAAAGGTATTTTGACATCAGGTTATTTACAGTACCAGGTCTTGCTTAAATGGCCACCCATAAAAAGTATTAAACAGACTCATTGCTGTCTAACTCCGGTGACCTCGTGAGAATCTTTGATTTCGGCGTGATTTGGGTATAAGCGACAAGAGACAGTACCCTGGACGCCGAATCTAAGTGAAATATAAACAACCATTTCCATTATTTACTTTTATTATATAAAACTAGCAAATATATGCACCCTCCGGGTGCAAGTATTTAAGTTTTAATGTAATAGAATATATTAAATTAGAAAGGCTAAAACTAAATAAGAATGCAGATAAAAGGATTTGAATCAGAGGGGTGTATTATCGAAAAATAGAAAAACTCAAACTTACTCTTCTATCACTCTCGTCTTTCATTGCTAAATCTTAATTAATAATTAAAATAGGAAGTAAAGAAAAAATCAGAATTATTTCTTCTCGTTAATCGATTTCTTTTAAGATTTATTGAAGAGATTTTTGATCATATACATTAAGATAAAACCATACGATTAAAAATCAATAATACTAAGCACATATTTATTAAAATCAAATTTTTAATTTCAATATGCAAATTAGCCTTACTGTTCATACTGTAAACTGCTATTTTAGTGTATATATAAATATAATTGCAGATTATTCATTTGTAGATATGATTAACAGTATTAATAATGTAAAACAATTTTATTAGAAATTGAGGTTTAAATAAAAAATAAAATCATGGAGAATGTGACGTAAATAACAAAGGGAATTTTGACTTGAGTAGTGATATAGTTTCGGTTACAGACAGAAAAGCACACTATCTCCATTATAATAAGATGTAGCTAAAGACCATGAATAGGGTGCACTTATTGAAAATCAAACTCAGTATTA
The DNA here is from genome assembly GCA_023376005.1 of Doryteuthis pealeii. Lineage (NCBI taxonomy): Eukaryota > Metazoa > Mollusca > Cephalopoda > Myopsida > Loliginidae > Doryteuthis > Doryteuthis pealeii. Next base: position 12,206,010 of record CM042146.1, read on the forward strand.
ATCATCAGTTTCTTTAGCCTGTAATGTATTATACTAAACAAGGTGCCCAACAACAGTCCCTGTGATAGCAGATTACAATGTCACTGATAAACAACATAATATTAGCAGCTATTATTGCATCATCATATATATATATCAACTTCTTTAACACTTTCCGTAAATAAACCCAGCTTATTATCCACGAACCTTAACCGAAACTGATATTGTGATATTTAGATAAGCACCTTCAAGCAAGATTTCTTCATAAAAAAGGAATAAAGAATGGAAGATGTTTATTCAAATATATATTCTCCATAAAAGATATCTGTGAAATAACCAAAAACTTTCTCTCAATTTGAAGAAATTTGTATTGATGTGAAAAATTATTTCCCATTCATTTATGTCTGTCGGAAGCAAATTATTTTCTGATGTTTTCACAGGAATGTATACTTACACACACACACACACACGTATGTATGTATGTATGTATGTATATATATATATATATATATATATATATATGAGACAGCGAACTTTCGTTTGCTCCTTTCTTGAACGCAAAACTGTTATGATTTACTGAAAGAGAGCATCGAGTAAATATATTAGTTGAATTACGTCTATCATTTGAAAAGCAATTTTATAGACATCGACTATTAAATTGTCTGCTTGTCCCTATCGTTCAACTTTACTTACGCTTCTAATTCCAGATATTATTTAATGTATTTGTTAAGATTCATGTGTAGCGACGTGGTAGAAATATTGAGGGGTAAATACGAGAAATAAAAACCAATTTAAAACACCAGACAGAAAATATCTATCATAGTACACTTATCTATAGAGAAGAATTGAATTTATAACCATTATAAGTAACCCTTGCCTTTCGCATCAGTAGAAGGCGTTTTATTTTTATGGTCAGTCCATGGTTCATATATTGATATGTAATGATAATATTTGTTCCTTCATGTTGCCATTTATCACAGTTACTTATTAGACACGTAAGTTCATTTAGGCTCACTAAGATTTATTGTGCTAATTATCTAAATTTTGATTTGGCTATTAAACCTTTTTTTATGATGATGATGAGGATTCTGTTCCTTTTCCAACTTTTAGGTTCGAAACCAAGTCGGTCAGTTCCTTTACGACGTGGAGTGGGTGTCCTTATAGGGGGTGGGCAAAAAATGGGGGGGGGTCTGTAGGTCATGTCTGTAGATACCTTTGTAGACAGCATTTTATCATAATGGGGATAATATCCAAAACTACGTCAGCAGTGACGTCACAATTCAAATTGGGTTTACGTTCTATTATCAACGATTATAAGAAATACATAATGTTAATTAGCATCTTTTATTTATTAAAGATGTGTCTATTAAGTCTAGCTTAGTTACATTTGTTGCAGTAACAGCTCATGTTATTATTGCGTTTAAAAAATATCTTATTCATCAGATATAAATGTTTGCGGAGTAAATAGGAAAACTATTTCAATATTTGAATTAACAAAACTGGATTTAATATGTAATTACTTGTTATTATTTCATTATATTTTGTATTCAATATATGATTTAATATATAATTACTTGTTATTTTAGAAGTCTAACTACCGTCGAGTTAGCAGACAAGAACAAACATGCAAGCTGTAACTTAAATACAGTCCTTGCATGTTGCTGGCATAGTGCAAAGTGATGGCTGAAGAGTGGGTACTTATACATGTCCTTACTCACTCTAGAAACCAACAGCCAATCAGAACCTAGCAAATGAACTTGCCTGTGTTCATAATGGAACAATCCAAAGCTCCATATAAGCCACCTACCAAACTCTAGTTTCAGTTTAGTAGCCAGCTTGTAACAGAGCTGAAAACTTGAAAAATCCAACAGTTATTAATTCACTATATTTTTTATTCTCAAAGTATGTTTAATGTATATAGCAGTCAATTAAAATAAGTAATATTCTTATTTACGTTATTATTTAGCTTCATTAGGCCTTCTAATTCTATTTAATATTTCATTACATTAGAACTTAAATATAATTATGATAACAAGCTATAAAAATTATTTTTACATCTGAATTCCTCTCAAAATGTTTAAAAGATATTCGGTACTAATGCGCAAAAGTGCAAGCAATCATATTAGATTACGTATTAAAATGCATTACATTTCACGGAAATACTCGAAACCGTTGTGATGCTAGGGAAATGTTAGGTTTAGCGTTAGGCTTCTACGGGAGTTTGAGATCTAATTCTATTCATATGTAAAGTTATATTTTAATTATATTATCTCTTGCGTGCTATTGTCCATTAATACTAAATAATCAGATATGTTACAACTGTACCTGTAATGAACTGTGTTTATACCTGATTGTCTGAGTGCCAAAGTGTGCAAAGACTTGATAGTTTAAAGTTACCAGCGCATTTAGACCACAACAAATGAACTTATCCTATTGCAGTTTATGCATTAACATTCACCGGGACATACAAATCTAGCGTATTTATTAGATAAAATAGAGTTTAGCCTTTTCAGACTTGTTTGCTATCCATCTTATACCAATTCTCTCAACTTGGCACGGAATGTGGAATCCAATATTCCAAGTGTAACACGTAAAGAGAAACACAGCCGTCGCTTGGGACCCTTCCATTCTCCAAAAAAATAAACGGAATATCTGTCTTTTGGAACTTGATCTGTTTAGTTAGCAGTAACACAAGATCTCCTTCCACTTCAGCCATTCATTGCCGATCTCTACAGATATACAGAGATGCAAAGATCACATGCAGCATTAGTTAACAAAACAAAAGCCAAAATGTATAGTTTTCTCAATGTAGCTTTTACTCTGGTTTTGCTAATATGTGAATACAGATTTACTTTTCTTTATATAAGTGATCGCATTTCTTTAAGAGTACTTCTGTTTATTTGGGTATTTATCAACGCTAATTCTGAGCATTATTCCAGTAGATATATAATATAGATTATTTCGTCAGAATTTGTTTTGATTCAAGTTTCACAATGATAAGGCAGCGATGTAACCAATATAAAGTGCTCAATACGTTTGTAGAGCAAATTTATTATCATAAAGGTACACGGTAATAACCTACGCGTGTTTCACCAGAAGGATCTTCAGTGTTAAATCTACTGGATTAATCAAGATATTGATTAAATGCAGTCGATTTCACATGTGTGTGTGTTTTTTTTTCGCGATAAACGGTTGATTATAGGTCCGCGGTCAAAGAACGCTGAAATTCAAAAATTTGAAAAGAGCGAAAGTTGATATTTTTTCAAAGGATCAAAATATAAACATTGTTAGAAATCCACTTTGTGCTATTTTTTTAAAGGTTTACGACAATGATGAGGATTGTCTATATTATTATAGAGTCTGTAGTGATTAAACGTGGTTACAGTGGATTTAACCCTGTAGATCCTTATGTGAAACACGAGTAGGTTATTACAGTGTACCTTTATGATAAAATATAATATATATATAATCCAAAAGTCCCGAGAAAAAATCTTCCTTACGACACAAGAGTTTTATTTAAAAAACCTGTCGCAGTTTGATAGCTCAATGTGTGCTCTTAAAGTTAGTCACAGAGCAAATATATAAGTAAAGAAATAACAAAGACTTAGAGATTTATAATTATAGTCTATTTCAGGGAGCTTAGAAAGTGTCTAACCCTCCCTAGTCGGAGAGTTAGACACTTTGTATAAGCTCCCTGAAATAGACTATAAAGCTAAATCTCTAAGTTTTTGTTATTTCTTTATATATATATATATATATATATATATATATATATATATATGATCGGTATGTATTTCATTCATTTGAATTAACAAGAGTATTGTTTGTTTTTTTAATTCGTTATTCATTCATTCCAATATTGTCCATTTTTTGGCTTCCTTTTCCCTTGTGAATTTGAATCAGTCTTGTTTAAATTTGCTCAATTGTTTTTGGCATCTTTTTTAGTGTGTTTATTCGTATTCCGCTTTTTCCTCCTGCTTCTTTTAATGTTTTTCTTTTTTTTTTCTTTTCTAACTGATGTCCTCTTATTTTCTTCTTTATTCAATATAATCTTTGGCTCCCGCAAAAAGCACATTCATTCTCTTCATTAGCATTGCTTTCCGTCGTGACTTCTCCATTTAAGAACCCTTTCTCCGTATGGCACAAGGCCAATCCGATTATAAAAGCGACAAGGAACAATGACATCCGAATGAAAACTTCAAATGCAACATCGTGACATCTATCTTTAACCGAACAGGAGAATCTGTGTAAGATACAAAATGACAAATTATGCCACGAGGCAGGTCGCCATTTTTATTTCTGGTTTCATGGTGTTCCTTTTTTTTTTTTCTCTCTCTCTCTCTTAATTTATTTTTGTAACTTGCTGTGAAAAAATATCGCTAATATTTCTCTAAGATGTTTGGGAAATAAAAATAATTCAATCCATTATAAATACAAATAAAAATATTCTATTTAAAATATCAAATTTTATTTGGACTCCATCATCAATGGAGTGCAAATACATATGATTAGAGAAATGTCCATCAGTCCGAATTAGACTCTCCTGGTGATATCACATTTTACACATACATAGGCATCTTCTCTCAACTTTCTCTCTCTCCATATATATATATATATATATCCCGTGAGGGGCATATATATGTAAGACCTAAGTGAAAAATATGGAAATAATGAATATAGGTAGGTGTATTAAATATAGAGAACATATGATTAAGCATATGTCTATCAGTCGGAAATGGACTCTCAAGATGACATCAAATATAACACACGCATACACTCTCTCTCATACACACACACATATATACATACATATATACATACATACACATATACATACATACATATATACATAATACATACATATATATGCACATATATACATAAACATACATATATATGCACATATATACATACATATATACATACATACATACATATATATATATATACAGTGTGAGTGCGAGAGGGACAAACACACGTATGCAAGAGATAGGTGAAGAATATGGAAAGAGATTAGGGTGTGTGGACGGTAAAGAACTTCTTTTTCTAGAATTTTAGTATATTCATATCACCTTCACTGTTCTATCGCAGGTAGTATTCAAGACTTCCTTACTGTCTGGGCTTCTTTTTGCTTTCTTTTTTTTTTTTTTCCTTTCGATTTTCCCGTTACATATTCTTCATTTCTTTTTCTTCGTTTAATTTACATTTTATATCCCCTTTCTTTTTACTTCTTCATTATAATTCATTCTCGTTCTTCTCCCGCTTCTTTCTTCTCTTTCATTATTTCCTTCTCAAAGTCTCTCTTTTCTTCTTCCTTCCTTTCTTTCGTAACTATTATCAAATGCGTTAGCTTTAATAATTCTGAATTATTCCCTTCTCATGAATACCATTAACCTTTTGGCAGTGGCATAGATTCCAGACGCTGGCATTTGCCCAGTATTCGGCTATATCAAATGGATGCCTATCGACATAATATCAAACTATTTTTTCTCGAAAATGATTACATGAATAATAACAAGTCTTAAACAGGCGCATATAAATGAAGAATAGAATAATACAGAATTAAACGCTAGCAGGAGAATCAGTTTCTACGCCAATAAATTTAGAGATTTGTATAAATGGTGGAATGAGTGTTTATTATATTTTCTCAATTTCCTGTGCGAGTTTTAAATTACTTATTATATTTTCATGAGTCTCCTTTTTTTTTTATTGTTCATTTAATGAATATTGAACGAGATTTTGAGGTTTTTAGTCTCACTACAAATGAAAGCATACACAATCAAACTGGTTATAGATTTAAGCATCGTCATAAAAAAAAAAAGAACACTTCTTTTTTCACTCTGTGTCTCTCAGGAGCTGACAGTAGAAAATGTGGGAATTGACCTGTAGACTGATATTTATAAGTTTTTTTCTTCCCTGAATGTTCCTTTATTTAAAAATAACCGAACGGATGAAATTTTTATACATTTCAGATTTGGTATTTTTATTTGTAAGAGAATTTAAATATCTAATCAAATAAATACGTCACTGTCTCTCTACACACACTTTTTCTCCTCCCCCCCTCTCTCATATATATATATATATATATATATACATATAGAGAGAGAGAGAGAGAGAGAGAGAGAGAGGAGAGAGGGAGAGAGGAGAGAGGGAGAGAGAGAGGGAGAGAGGGGGGAGAGAGGGAGAGAAGAGAGAGAAAAGGGGGGGGGGCATATATTAATGTATATACACACATATATAGGCTCTCGCACACACAAATATATGTTGGGGAATTGGCCTATATTCGATATCAGGCGGACATTAGTCTATCAAATTTTCGCTAGTGCTAGACCAGGGATTTTATTTTTCTAAGGTGGAGAACCACACATACCATCAGCTACCCACTTTATCTCACAGATGATGTTAAACGGAACGTTGCGATTTCTAGCCAGGTGCGCTCTCCCCACCCCTTTCTCTTTCTCCCTCTCATATATATATATATATATATATATATATTTCACATATTTAAATTTTGCTATCTAATAGTTTACGCTGATCAGGGACTCAGAAATTTCCGAAAATTACAAACGCATTTTTTACGTGTGTGTGCTAACCCACAATATAAAACAATATGCTTGCCAAAATATACAAAGTAAGAATCTTTTCTTTTTTAGAACTTTTTCCTTTCAACGGTGCTCCGTTTTTGTTTTTTTTTGTTTTTTTTGTTTTTTTTGTTTTTTTTTATAGCTTAGATACACATACATGTCAGTTGAGAACCCGCTAAAAACATGTAAGGTTCCGGATTCGATACCGGCCTTCGCCAAGTCAACAAATGAGTAGCACAGCTTGGTAATCTGATCTGCACTGTAAAGCAACATCTGGCAGTCGATGGCATATGTGACGCTCCACCTCAGCTAATCAATCTTGCTGGTCTAATGCTCGCCAAATGGGGAAAAATTATCTCGCTGTTTGGTCTTTACCGACTATAGGCCACTGGGCCATACACACACACATATATATACATACACACACACATATATAAATAAATGGAATTGAAATTGAATCCGACGATATGAGGAAGAATGAATAAAGAAAAAGTACAGAATGGATAATAAAAGATAAATTTAATCAATATCACTTACACATGTGTTTCGGTCAGTTTATCTATGTGTACACGATTCAAACTATTATTATTAAATAAACAAATGAAATGAAATCATTTTTCTATTATTATTATTTCATTTCTTTGGTTTATTTAATAATAATAATAGTTTGAATCGTGTACACATAGATACACTGACCGAAACACATGTGTAAGTGATATTGATTAAATTCATCTTTTATTATCCATTCTGTACTTTCTTTTCTTTATTCATTCTTCCTCATATATATATATGTATTGAATTCAAACAATAGATATTTCTCTCATCTTTTAAAAGAATGGTATCTATAAGGAATAGATCACAATTTCAACACCTCCTCGTGTTCCAGTCACATCTTGACTTCCATTAATCACGGCATGGATGTTAAAATTGAACGCTAGTCAAAAAACAGTTATGAGTCTTTTTCCAACTGAAAGCATCCACCACCTTTCGATAAAAAGATATCTTTTTATCATCGCCCTGAAGAAGGTTTTATATAAACCGCAACTTTAAACATCGGCATAAATATAATAATTTCCTTTTTGGAACAATTTTTTT
>CM042146.1:12218667-12223667 GCA_023376005.1 Doryteuthis pealeii
CACCTTTTTACAATCTCGCCCAGACGGTAAAGTTTGGAATACGTCGATGGTATTTACAGTAGAGGGTCGGTCACACCCGATATAAAAGGATCCGGGATCTTTGACGAAGCTATATCTTTTATTTGTTTCGTTAGATTTTACAGCATGTCAAAACTTGCTGTTTGATTTTATAGCAAATAAATTTTGTTTTATTAATTATTGTTGGGTATTCAATTTTTTCACCAAACACAGTGTTTAAAAATACATTTTAATACACTATTTCTCTGAATGTGTGAGATGAGAACAGATTAGTATTATCTGCGTTATTCGGACTATTGTCCCCATCTTCATTGTTATTTGTACAACGTTTCGGTCGATATGCCCTCCGGCCTTCTTCAGGTATTTCTTGTCGGACTCGGTAACCTTCTCGGACTCGGGAACTTTCTTGTCGTAATCGGGAGCCATCACGGAACTTTGAATCTAACCCTTTATTTAGTCCACGGGGGTATCCTGTTCTCATTCCGCTAACCATAGCTGGGAAGGTTCCCGAGTCCGACAAAAAATATATGAAGAAGGCCGGAGGGCATATCGGCCGAAACGTTGTACAAATAACAATGAAGATGGGGACAATAGTCCGAATAACGCAGATAATACATTTTAATATATTTTTTTTATCTATTCAACCCATAGATGAGAACCTTACTACGACACCAGGTTTGTGTGGATCAGGGAGTAATTGCCATAAAAGGTAGTCCACATTCCCCAGAGTTCTAGAATTTGAACTTTACTAGTTGGGCCGGTGTGACTCGGTGGAGTGTTCGACTAGGAACCACAAGATTCCGGGTTCGATACCGGCCTCCTCCAACTCAGCGTATGAGTAACACAGGGATCTGTGCGGTAAAGTGAGCTGATGATAGGTGTGGCGCCCCACCTCAGACACAAAAACAATCTAATTGGGCTAGCGCTACTGAAAAGGGGATAGACTCCCTCGTTGTCTGGCTGAAATCGACTTTAGGCCACCTCGTCGACTTTATATACTTACTTAATGCTGTTTAACGTCATACTCAGCACACATGCAAATAGTGCTAATTCGGCCTAGTTGAAGGCTAGGAAAATATATACATACCTAGGATGGGCTCATTACTCGGTGAAGGGGGGCTAATTTGTAGTGAGATAGATGTTAAACTTCTCCGTTGGTTTGATTATCACAGGGTGTGCCATGCTTGTAGACTAGTAAATAATTAGCATGTCTTGTCACTTCGTTTAAGAAGAAGATCATAATTTGCCAAAAATGTTTTAGATCTTCCCCTTTCGAGATATATTAAGATTTTCAGTCATTTTATTTCTTAATCTTCTACACCAATGTCTCTCAAACTATTTGATATAGAGTAGCGAAAGAATAGGTTTCTAAACGGCCACTGGTCAGTACTATATTTGTGCCATATCTTATTATAATGGAGATTGTTTGCTATTCTGTCTGTAACCGAAACTATATCACTACTCAAGTCACAATTCCCTTTGTTATTTACGTCATATTCTCCATGATTTTATTTTTATTTAAACCTCAATTTCTAATAAAATTGTTTTACATTATTAAGACTGTTAATTATATCTACAAATGAATAACATCCAATTGTATTTATATATACACTAAAATAGCAGTTTACAGTGTGAACAGGAAGGCTTATTTGCATATTGAAATTAAAAATTTGATTTTATTAAATATGTGCTTAGTATTATTGATTTTTAATCGTATGGTTTTATCTTAATGAATATAATCAAAAATCTCTTCAATAAATCTTAAAAGAAATCGATTAACGAGAAGAAATAATTCTGATTTTATTCTTTACTTTTATTTTAACTAAGTTATCAAATTAGGAAAATTTAGTAATGAAAGACGAGAGTGATAGAAGTGTAAGTTTCAGTTGTTCTATTTTTTTTATTATACCCCCTTATTTCAAATCATTTTATCTGCATTCTTATTTAGTTTCATTAGCCTTTCTAATTTAATATATTCTATTACATTAAAACTTAAATACTTGCACCCAGAGGGTGCATATATTTGCTAGTTATTATTATTATTATTATTATTATTATTATTATTATTACTAGCAAATATATGCACCCTCCGGGTGCAAGTATTTAAGTTTTAATATAATAAAATATCATGTTAAATTAGAAAGGCTGATGAAACTGAATAAGAATTCAGATAAAAATATTTGGAACAGAGGGGGTATAATCGGAAATAGAACAACTTTGAAACTAACTATTCCACATTTTCCCTTACTCCCGTCTTTCAGTGGTAAATTTCCTAAATTTAACTATTTAGTTAAAATAGGAAGAAAAGAATAAAATTACAGTTATTTCTTTATGTTAATAGATTTCTGTTAAGATTTATCCCCGAGATTTTTGCTCATATTTATTAAGATAAAACCAAACAATTAGAAATCAATAATACTAAGCATATATTTATTAAAATCATTTTTTTTAAGATCAATATGCAAATTAGCCTTCCCATTCAAACTGTAAACCGCTATTTCGTTGAATATATAAATATAATTGCATGTTATTAGTATGTAGATATTGTTAACAGTCTTAATGATGTAAAACAATTTTACTAATAATTGAGGTTTAAATAAAAAATGAAATCATGGAGAATGTGTGTAAATATCAAAGGGAATTGTGACTTGAGTAGTAATATAGTTTCGGTTACAGACAGAAAAACACACAATCTCCATTATAATAAGATTAGTTTATGATCTTAGAAAATCTTGGTTGTACTGATGTTAATTTATATTGGAAAATATTTTTAAAATATCAATATAATAAAAAAGGCTATTGTAAATATATGAAAGTTTGCTTTTAAATAGATTTTCCAAACATACATTTGTTTCTGTTGATTAGACTTCTTTGTTGTCTTTAATTTTTTTTTAAACATCAAATGAAAACAATTCATTATTCTGCTTTCGTTGCATGAATTCACGCTGTTATTTTATTTTATTTTGATATTCAAGTTTGAGAATCTTTTGTTTGCTAGATTTTTAACTAAATCATTTTCATTAAACACTTTTACGCATAAGAGTAATTGATTATGCGATCTTCAGTTTGGCGCCAGAGACAAAAAAAGAAAGAGAAATTCAGAATAGAAACGGCAAGAGAAACAGAAAAACGAGACATAACTGTGTTTGACTTATCAACGTGGAAATGCAGAAAAAGAGCACCTCTAAATAAAAGACTGTCTCATGTGTATTAAAGATGAAAACGAAATTAAGCGTAGATGAGTGAGTGGGCACGAAAAATGAGGTTAAATGGATTTCAGATTAAAAAAATGGTGTATGGTGAGACACTGTGAAATATGTTCAGAGAAAAAGAGGGAGAGGTATTAGACAAAAGATGTTGGATGAAGTGGGAATAAAACGAAATCCCCAACTGGAGACGTAGAAAAACTATATTATATATACTAGCAAATATATGCACCCTCCGGGTGCAAGTATTTAAGTTTTAATCTAATAAAATATGTTAAATTAGAAATGCTAATGAAACTAAATAAGAAAGCAGATAAAGATATTTGAAACAGAGGAGGGTATAATAAAAAAAATAGAACAACTGAAATTTACTCTTCCATCACTCTCGTTTTTCATTGTTTTTTTTTTCTAATTAAAGTATTTAAAAAAAGGAAAAAAGAGGAAGTAAAGAATAAAATGACAGTTATCTTTTCTTTTTAATGGATTTCTTTTAAGATTTATTGAAGAGATTTTTGCTTATATTCATTAAATTAAAACCAAACAGTTAGAAACCAATAATACTAAGCATATATTTATTGAAATTACATTTTTAATATCAATATGCAAATAAGCCTTCCCGTTCACACTGTAAACCGCTATTTTGTTATATATATAAATACAATTGCATGTTATTAGTATGTAGATATGGTTAACAGTATAAATAATGTAAAACAATTTTATTAATAATTGAAGTTAAAATAAGGATAAATTCATGGTGAATGTGATGTCCATTACTAAGGGAATTGTGACTTGAGTAGTGATTTAGTTTCGGTTGCAGACAGAAAAACACACAATCTCCATTATAATGAGAAGATATATGAGAAGTAAATACACAAGCGATGTGTTTATGATATGGCTTCTTTTTTTTTCAGCCGGCAATTTTTGGAAGAATATGTGCTTAATTGAAGTCGTACCTAATTTTGAAAGTTAATTTAATTAATAATTAATTCATTAGGCGGGCATACCTATTTAAATGTAAGGCTAAACAAATCGAGAAAAATCAATATCGAAATGTAGATCAAAATTTATCTTTATAATGGATAAAAGTAACCTACTCGAGTTTCATCTTCTGATTCGTCAGGGTTACATCCGTTGAATTAACTCGATTAATTCAACGGATGTAACCCTGACGAATCAGAAGATGAAACTCGAGTAGGTTACTTTTATCCATTATATAAATAGATATATATATACATAGTTTAACGTAAGTTGAATGAGCTAGTAATATGATAAAAGTGGACTAAATCTAGAGACTAAGATAAAAACTCATAGTATCAAGGTTATTTACAAACTAAGATGGTAACAGAGCACAGAGATATACTCAACAGAAATGAAAGAGGTAGAGGGTAGAGAATAAGTAATATACAGAGAGTTAATTAAATCTGCTCAGAGAGTGAATCAAGACGGGAAGAGTTATTGATATAGGAAGAGCGAGCAAGCAATAAAATACAAGGAGTTATTCAGTATCTGAGGGAAACAATTCAGTAGCACTCTAAGTAAAATGAGACAAGTAAGGTAGATATGTATATTGAAAGGAAGTGACAAACAGGAATCAAAGAATTAAGAGCACAGAACGTTTAGAGAAATAGTGTGATGAAAGGATAAACATAAAAAGTGTAGGGTCTGTAATGACCCTTTTATATATGTATATATATATATATATATATATATATATATATATATAAAAGATAAATCTAATGAGTCAGACGAACCTACTAAAAATTTCGCTTAATGCTC
>CM042146.1:12226167-12316675 GCA_023376005.1 Doryteuthis pealeii
AGAGAGAGAGAGAGAGAGAGAGAGAGAGAGAGAGAGAGAGAGAGAGAGAGAGAGAGAAGAGAGAGAGAGAAAGAGAGAGAGAGAGAGAGAAGGAGAGAGAGAGAGACAGAGAAGAGAGTGGGTTGTAGAGAGAGAGAGAGAGAGAGGATGAGAGAAAGGATGATTGCAGAGAGGTCGTTTGAGGCGCAGACTTAGAGAGAAGCCTAGATTATAATGAACGAAACATTCCACCTAAGCGCTTAACTGCATGTACACCTGCGTAAAATTCTTGAACTACAAAGTTTTTCTCCCCCTTTTGCTCGTGTTCGCCGCTGAGTATCAACCGACCTGCCCACTTAAGTAACCAGCCATCTACCTACCTACTTACTTTACCAACAACGCATTAACGAACTACAACACACCCACCAACCTACACACCCCTGTCTCCCCGTATTATTTTCTTTCTGCAGATGGTTTGTTTCAGGTAACCGGAGCCTCATACTCGTACGCGAATGTGCTTTTAAGACTCATTACACCCTTCGTACATGTAATATAAGACATTCAGTCGTTGACGCGGATAAACGACGTAAGTATATATATATATATATATATAAAAAATAGAATAAAAGAAATGAAAAGAAAAAAAAAAACAACCAGAAGAAAGCGGTTTATTCAGCTTACAATTGACCAACACAGTTTTCGGTAATATTACTCAGCTTAGACTAGTCTGATAAAATATCAGATTTAGAGAGAGACTCGAACTGGATATAGATACAGGCAGACAACGGTTTCTCTAAGATCATGGCGACTGTTAGTTGTCCATAGTCTAGGATCGTACACTATCAACAACTAACATTCGCTAATATTTATTATAATGGAGATTGTGTGTCTGCCTGTCTGTAACCGAAACTAAATCACTACTAAAGTCACAATTCCCTTAGTTATTGACGTCACATTCACCATGAATTTATTTTTATTTTAACCTCAATTATTAATAAAATTGCTTTACATTATTTATACTGTTGACCATATCTACATTATATTTTCCACGTACCCCACTTGTACCGGTCAGGCACAAAGGCCCTATTTATGTGGGACCACCCAGAAGCCGAGACTCATGGAGTGGCAGGTGAAAAATTGCGTCGATCCCGTCGGCATTTCCCCTCAAGGGGGCGCATCAGGCACTGGGCAATAAACACAGCCCTGCCCCTTTAAATCGAGGTGGGCAGGTGTTGCCTGGGGGGATGGCCCCCTGGGATCGACGCCGTTAATTATAGCAATGGCCCAGAGGCCGAAGCCACTGTTGACCATATCTACATACTAACAACATGCAATTATATTTATATGTACAACAAAATAGCGGTTTACAGTGTGAACGGGAAGGCTAATTTGCATATTGATATTTAAAATGTGATTTTAATAAATATGTGCTTGGTATTTTTGATATCTAATTGTTTGGTTTTATTTTAATGAATATAAGCAAACATCTCTTCAATGAATCTTAAAAGAAATCTATTAACAAGAAAAAATAACTGTCATTTTATTCTTTACTTCCTCTTTTAACTAAATACTTAAATTAGAAATAATGACAATGAAAGACTAGAGTGATGGAAGAGTAAGTTTGAGTTGTTCTATTTTTCGATTATACTCCCTCTGTTTAAAATCTTTATATATGCATTCTTATTTAGTTTCATTAGCCTTTCTAATTTAATACGATATTTTATTACATTAAACTTAAATACTTGCATCCGGCGGAGGGTGCATATATTCGCTAGTATTTACTAATATTTGTTTAGTTTGGTAAACAGGTATACACCTGCTTATTGTAACTGCTCGTTAGTAATTGGTCACTCTTATAAATAGTGAAAAAGCTCATAATTTGTGAGAACGTTTTAGATAAGCCTGGTAATTTGTATTAATAAGATTTTCCGGACCGTTGTCCTCATCTTTATTGTTTTCTTTACAGCGTTTCGGTTGTTGTACTCTCCTACCTTATTCGGGCTTTTCATGTCGAACTTGGAAACCTTCTTGTAGTAATCGGGAGCCTTTACGTAACTTCGAACCAAACACTATTCAGTTTACCTTGGTAGACTGTTCTCATTCCATTAACAATGACGCGGTACAAGTGTTATGCTAATTTTAAGTATTATATATTATTATCGGCCTTGGACGGGATTGAACCTGCATCCTTAAGATTATCACTTAGAGCGGTATTAAGCCAGTTCTTATATCTGTTGTGCCATGCCTCCTTTTAGTGAAGGTTCCCGAGTTCGACAAGAAACACCTGAAGAAGGCCGGAGTCCGCATCGGCCGAAACTTTGTGTAAATCACAATAACGATGAGGACAACATTCTGAAAAATCCAAGTAATTCAAAAAGCATATAATTGCTTAACTTCGGTGATCAGCCGGGAAACTGGTCCCCATTTAAACACGGTTTTGTTTTCTTTAAGGGAATATCAACCTTCGTGGGTTATTTACTACCAAAGTCATCTTTGTAGAGAAACACTAGGGATACTATTTAAACAATAGCTTGGCGTGGGTGACCATTTGAGTAGAGAACAATTTTATCTCACGACACCAGGAAACGAAACGTTGTCCCCATCGTTCACTAATGATTAGCAAGCTAATCTCGCAGATCCATTATTACTAAGTAGTGATTTTAATCCTTTCTGGATGTCACATACTTGTGACCTTGTATGACATCCTGGAAGAAGAGCGTGTGGCTGGGCGGTTATTTTCATATTCCATATCATTGACGAGGTTGTGTGCGTTTTCACTTAGTGCACATGCCCGTCTGGACGACAGGAGTCCATCTACGTTCCCTAAAATCAACTATGGGTAAACATTAAGGCAAACTAGCCCCTTTAGCCTTGGTAGTGCTATCACACTCATGAAAGGAAAACAGCCGTAACTCCGCCTATAAATTGACCTTGTGTCATATTTTGCTCTTGGCGGAGGAGTTGGGGAAATATATAAATTGCACCGATCTATGATTAGCTCTGTATTCTTCAAAATCATTGATATTACCATTAGACTCATATTCACTATTGTCTCAGTATTTAGGCCTTAAGCTAGCTGAAGATAATTACAGTATACTCGATACCGAGTGTATTTTCACTGTTGTAATGGTTCGCAAAATAGATGCTACTTATTAGTGTTCAATTCTCATTCCATCGATTCATATCGTAACTATTATCTGAGCTAATGTAAGCTTAACATGTATATCAGGAACGGAGACTTCAGTTCTCAAGGACAACATACACGTTCAAACGTATACCTCAAATCCATAAAACTAATCTCCAAGGGTGTCTCATTGCGTTGTATTGGTTAGCTATTTTAACAGATCCATTACTACTGAATAGGGAGGTCAAACGCTCGCTAGATGCCCAATACTTCTGACCTCGTGTAACATCCTACTCCGGGGGAATTGGTTGGATAAATACTTACCAATGAATGTAGTTAGTAAGTATATTGGTATTTATTTGCAAATGATTGATAGATTAGGATTATATTTATTTAGTTATCACCATTACATTAATATTTTGGATCACTAAATACAACGGTAATCACGAGAGTAAATACTATAGGGGTTGGCCCCTATATTTTTACGGCATGTGGAATTGACCGAATTAAAATAATTAAGTTTTTTTAAATAACTAGTTTTACAATGGTATGTCACGACTTTAGAATTATGTAAACAAAAGAGAATCAAATAAATATTAGTTTAGAAATATTTTAACAACAATAGAAACAATGGTTCATCCGATAATTTATGTCACCAGAATTCCACAGATACCAAAATCATTCGATATTGCATCATTGCAAATCACCTGATATTTGATGAATATTTTAGCTGAATGATCACGTAGACAATTACAAAAGAGAATGATAAAAAGACCCTTTTAGCTGAAAGACCAGACAGACAGTGGGTGCTTACGCTCTTCCCGACTCAACAGAGTTGGGGCGAATGCCCTCTAAATCGACAGTAGGAGCGAAAGTTCTTCCCCAACATCGACACAATGGGGAGAAGCCGCTGCCCGAAAACACAAAATGATATATCAGGTAGGTCTCGTATTTTCGTTTCCAAATTTCAATCACAAGTTTCAATCACAGACAAAATTGATACAATGTTGACAACCAATCGCACAAATATAAACAATACATGTCACACACAACTACGTACAGACACATACAGTCTGCAACACCACTGAAAGAAAATTGAATATACCAATTGTAAATTAATGTATATAAAACTTTGTTTCCTTTATCAATTTTATCTTTTGTTTTCTATGGAAACTTCATTTCCATAGTCTTATACTTATAATTGTGGGGACCCATAACTCGGATCTTCTTCAATCTTTAACTACACACTCGCCAAACAATTAATTTTTTTTTTTTTCTTTTGTAAATTCAAAGCGAATTCATATCACAGGACTATAAAAAAAAATTGTTTTCAAATGCCTTTAAAGTAATAAAGAATTCATCATTCGCATCTGATGAGTCCGGAGAGTAAGATACTTTGTCTAAGCTCCCTGAAATAGACTAATGCAAAATCTCTAAGTCTTTTGTTATTTCTTTACTTATGAATTTGCTCTGTGACTAACATTAAGAACATACATTGAGCTCTCAAACTACGGCAGGTTTGAAAAAAAAAAAACACTTGTGTCGTAAGGAAGATTTCTTCTCTGGACTTTTGGATTATATATACTAGCAAATATATGCACCCTCCGGGTGCAAGTATTTTAGTTAAATTTTATAAAATATCATATTAAATTAGAAAGGCTAATGAAACTGAATAAGAATGTAGATAAAAAGATTTTGAAAAGAGGGGGTATGATTGAAAAATAGAACAACTTTGAAACTAACTCTTCCATCATTTTCCGTTACTCCCGTCTTTCATTGGTAAATTTTCCTAATTAAACTGTTTAGTTAAAATAGGAAGTAAAGAATAATATTACAGTTATTTCTTCTTGTTAAGGGATTTCTTTTAAGATTTATTGAAGAGATTTTTGCTCATATTCAATAAGATAAAACCAAACAATTAGAAATCAATAATACTAAGCATATATTTATTAAAATCAATTTTTTAAGATCAATATGCAAATTAGCCTTTCCCTTCATACTGTAATCCACTATTTTGTTGTATATATAAATACAATTGCATGTTATTAGTATGTAGATATGGTCAACAGTGTCAGTAATGTAAAACAGTTTTATTAATAATTGAGGTTTAAATAAAAATAAAATGGAGAATATGATGTAAATAACTAAAGGAATTGTGACTTGTGTATAGTAATATAGTTTCGGTTACAGACAGACAAACCCACAATCTCCATTATAATAAGATATACATATACATGCAGGCATGCCTAGCGTAGAACCATGATTGGATTTTCTTTCGAGGAGGAATGTTTGCTCCTATTTTGTGCTCGATCTTGCCTATGTGTCCAGTATTTACACGCTTTGTCTGACTATGCTAAACAGAGTAAATATTTACTCAGCTCGATATCACGGTCATTGCTCTTTAGCCGTCTCTCTGATTGAACTCTTGCAAAAGATTATTAAAACCAAGATGAAAAAAAAAGCAAAGAATTAGAATAAAAAAAAAAGTATCTTATTAAGTATTTAAATTTGTTTTGTATCCTACCAGTACATGTGTTTACATCGTTGCAGCTGCTTGCTTTGCTAAGATCAATTGCCAGTGGTGAGCCAAGAAACCTAATCGAATATGTTCTTTTCAAATATATTACACGCTGGATACTTCCATGCATAATAAGACTTTTTTTTTTTAAATGTGATATTTTTATTTCTTTTATTTTTAATCAATCCTATTTCTAAGGTTAATTATCTGGATAGAAACGGAAATACCAGAAAACATTAAATGTAAAATATGAGAGTAGCAAAGGAAAGACCTCTACACGCTAAACTTATTCATTTCCCATGAATTAATAGCAGAGTTTTAATTGAATAAATATAATATGAAAGCACCTAAAAGTTTCTACAGTATTATTCATAAGCAAGAACTCACTGGATTGCTAAAAGAAACACGTTTCATTTACAAAAATATTTATAGCATTTTATTTAATGGAGTTGAATATATATTATAACCTGTTGAATTATATATATATGTAAGTAAGGGATTATGTATCAGTCATATTAATAGTAATGAATTTATTTTTACTGATATAATAATCGGCTTCCTCAGACTGCTTGGCAAATAAGATTGGGATATATGTGGAAATAAATTTATAACTTAATATGGCCGATAATTAAACTGTTTGGTATAGTCCATGTTGTGATTGAATAATTTTAATATTTCGATATGAAAATAGGTCCTGTTCTGAATTATTACAACCACCAAGTTACCTTTAATATATATATATATATATATATATATATAGTTAGCCTAATTCAAAAGGTCTATGGAGAATTTGGATTGAAAGGAAAACGGTAATCGGATTTCTGAGTAAAGCGAAAGAGAGAGAAAAAAAAGAAATAAAACAAAGAAAATAAAGTTTTAATATTCTAAGCACTCAATGTATGTCAGCCAGTGACCGGTCAATGAACGAGGAGCCAGATAAAAATAAAAAATGACAAAAACGGAAGTCCCAAATTTTCTGCAGAAGAGCCGAAACGGATATGTCCCTCCCCCAACCCCGAGCGACGGGCGTTTGGTTTTGGCTGACTGTGAGCAGCGCACGTAGTGGTATAATTTTATTCTCCCTCTCTCGGAAAAGAGACCACGAAGCGAGCGAGAAATAAACAACACTCTTTTGCCATCTGCGACCTGCTATTCTTCACTAAGTTTTTTTTTTCTTCTTTTTTTGTTGGAACGCACTGGTGAATGTTTAAGTTTTGTGTGACCCACGAGTTAGCCAGTCCTACTACTAGACACCTTAAACATTTTATAGCTCTGCGACCATGCTACATAGATATTGATATCAAGAGAGAGAGATAGAGAGAGAGAAAGAAAGAGAAAGAAAGAGAAAGAGAGAGAGAGAAAGAAAGATAAAGATAGAGAGAAAGATAGAGAAGAGAGAGAAATAAAAAGAGAGAGATAGAGAGAGAGAGAAATAGAGAGAGAGAGAAATAAAAAGAGAGAGATAGAGAGAGAGAGAATAGAGAGAGAGAGAGAATAAAAAGAGAGAGATAGAGAGAGAGAAATAAAAAAAGAGAGAGATAGAGAGAGAGAAATAAAAGAGAGAGATAGAGAGAGAGAGAATAAAAAGAGAAGAAAGAGAGAGAGAAATAAAAAAGAGAGATAGAGAGAGAGAGAAAAAAAGAGAGAGATAGAGAGAGAGAAAATAAAAAGAGAGAGAGAAATAGAAATACAAAGAGAGAGAGAGAAATACAAAGAGAGAGAGAGAAATAGAAGAGAGAGAAAGAGAGAGAAATACAAAGAGAGAGAGAGAGAGAAATACAAAGAGAGAGAGAGAAATACAAAGAGAGAGAGAAATACAAATAGAGAGAGAAATACAAATAGAGAGAGAGAAATAGAGAGAGAGAGAAATAGAGAGAGAGAGAGAGAGAGAGAAATAAAAAAGAGAGAGAGAGAGAAATAAAAAAGAGAGAGAGAATAAAAAGAGAAGAGAGAGAAATAAAGAGAAGAGAAGAAATAAAAAGAGAAAGAGAGAGAGAAAAAGAAGAAAGAGAGAGAAAATAAAAAGAGAAAGAGAGAGAAATAAAAAGAGAAAGAGAGAGAGGAAATTGAGAAGAGAAGAGAAAGAGAAAGAAAGAGAGAAAGAGAGAAGAAAGAGAAAGAGAGAGAAAGAGAGAGAGATAGAGAAAGAGAGAGAGAGAGAGAGAAATAAGAGAGAGATAGAGAAAGAGAGAGAGAGAAAGAGAGAGAGAGATAGAGAAAGAGAGAGAGAGATAGAGAAAGAGAGAGAGAGAGATAGATAAAGAGAGAGAGAGAGATAGAGAAGAGAGAGAGAGAGATAGAGAAAGAGAGAGAGAGAGAGAAGACAGAGACAGAGATAGAGAAAGAGAGACAGAGACAGATAGAGAGAGACAGAGACAGATAGAGAGAGACAGACAGAGAGAGAATATTTGTTAACACAAGAGAATATACTATACAAAATTGAAAGTGGAAAAAATCTTGCTAGATACATTCATGCACACGGTAATTTAGTGCTCTTATTCATTTTTTTTGCTTAGCTGTAGGCTTTGTATATTTAAATATTAATAATCTCAGGAATACTAAAAAAAATTCCCTTATAAAGGTCAGCGTGTTGGAATCTTAGGCAGTGTGATTGTTTCACCAACAGAGAACTAGAAGGGATTCTTCATCTTAGTAAAAAGCTATAGTAAAACACCCATTTGCTTTGGCTCAAGCTGATGGGAATCTGCCATAATATTTTTAGATTATGCCATATTCCCCGCTGGGAATGGGGATTTTATATATATGGCAGCGGAAAAAAAGATTGCTTTTGGCGGGAAGAATTACCATAAGAATCGATTGGCACTATTTGAGTTTGCATTACCGTCAATCCTAAAATCTTATATTCTTAAGGAAAAGGCGCGTGGAGTAATGGTTAAAGTCCTAAAAATGGACACGCTGACTAGAGTTCAAATCCTAGACGAGGCTATTTACATTTCCCATAGTGCTAATACCTTCGAGAAAGGTATTTATTTGAATGCTCTCCCCCAGCTATGGGTAATTAGTTGGACAGAATCAACACTTTAAACCATGGTTAGGCGATTATTCTAAGAGAAGGAAAACTCTGAATTCAAAGCTGTTAAAATCTTTAAGAATTTTTTTTTTATTTGACACCTTGTATTCTGAAAAATGTTCCATTCATTGATTATTTTTCAGAATACAAGGTGTGTCAAAAATTTCTATGTTTAAATCTGTATTTACCGAAATAGAAATGAAGAATGGGACTCTTTTAAAATGAAGTTAAAACCATTTAAAATATGGTCATAAACCCTTTCCTATAACTCAGTTTCACGATGCGAAAATCAATCGACGTGGCAATAAATTCTCGTATCCTTAAACTGATAATTAAGTTTTGAAAATGTTTATATTTTAGAACGCCCAGGCATACGTTGAAGGTACGGCTGTCTGGGTTCAAGCGCTTTCCGCGGTTGGCTGAAGTGATAAAGTGTTTTCGTTTTACTAAAAATGCAAGTGTTTTTAATTAAATTTTCAAATTATATTACACTTAATTGTTCATGTTTTTTTTTCTTTAAATAAAATAGATATCGGATATTTTAGGCAACGAGACAAAATAGCACAACTTATAAATATATTTCATTAAGAGAACTAAGTAATACATTATAAAACAGTATTTATCAATATAACTCAATATCAATATCTTTTTAACCCAAAGGATTTCATGATTTTTCTTAATTATTGTTAACACATTTTTGTAGAGAAAAATATCAGATGAAATAAAACAGAATATGAAAATAACGGGTGACTTACTAAACGAATTATACAATCTTTATGTACACGATATTCAACTAAAAGATAAAAGATACTATCTCTATGTATTAATGCAAAATGATAATAAAGAAAAGATAGCAAAGTAATATATTTCACTGGAGATTATTATTTCTTTTTTTTAACAATTTCTTCGTGATATGACTTATCTGGTTATGAATTTGTTTTCCGCAATTTGCGCTTTTTTTCTGTGATATTATTGCCGACCTCAGCGTGATATTATTTCTGACCTCATTCTGTGCATTCGACGCGGTTATCTCTCCACTTTCCGATAAGATTTTTTTGTAGGCGGTGATATATATAATATATATATATATATATATATATTATATATATATATATATATATGTGTGTGTGTGTGTGTGTGTGTGTGTTATCGAGAGAGGGCCGGCGACGCGGAGACGCACGAGAGGGGGGTAGTGAGTAACGACTGGAAGAGCAGAGAAGCGGAGAGGGATGGAAGAAAGATAGAGACGGAAGCGGGAGTGCAAACGCTACCGACGACGACGAGAGAGAGAGATAGAGACGGAGAGAGGCAGAGAGAGAGAGAGAGAGAACGGAGAGACGAGAGAGAGAGAACGAGGGAACGAGAGAGAGAGAGAACGAGGAGAACGAAGAGAGAGAGAACCGAGGGAACAAGAGAGGGAGAACGACGAGACGAGCGAGAACGAGAGAGAGAGAGAAGAAGAGAGAGAGGGAAGCGAGAGAGAGGGAACGAAGGAGGTAGACGAAGGAGAAGGCAGAGAGAGGACGCACGAGAGGAGAGAGGCTGGGGGAGATGAGAGAGAAAGAGACTGGGGGAGGGAGGAACTGGGGGAGAGAAGACTCAGCGCGGCAGATACACGATGATGAAGACGGGGAGACGGAGAGAGAGAGGAAGAGAAGGTGATAGACTCTCTTGCTGTCAGCTGGATACGACTGGGCCATCCGCCATATATATATATATATATATATATTATCTATAAATATATTAAAGAGAGAGAAAGAGAGATACAGTGGGTGAAAGAAGGAGAGTTACACCAGCACTCACTTGAAGGTTATTATAGTTGTGTTTGCAATTGCTTTTTATATCCATTTGGATGTTAAATATTTCCCTGAATTTAATTCTTTTATTTTTACTAACTAAACTACGATAACATATAGATAGCAATCGATCCATTATCTCTCTCTGAAACATATGCAAAATGTATAATCAATAAAACTATTTTGGATATACGAACATATATTTATGGACATGTTTTAAAGTGTTTTTATCTACAAAGCTAGTATAAACATTTACACACACGTGATGTACTATATATATATATTCTGTTCCTAAACATGTTTAGGATACATTAAACATTTGACTCTACTTTGACTGTGTCACATCCTTGAATGGGTAAATGTACACACCACACACACAATGTATATTCATTTATGCATTTCACATAACACTAATACACTTAGCAAATATATTAATCCAAAATATTTCCTCCAGCTATGGGTAAATAGTAGGGCTGACTGGGCTTTAAACTTGGCTAGGAAACAATCTTTGGATGGAAAAAAACTTAATTCAAAGCTATAAAATTACGCTAAAGAAATTGAGATTGGGTCGTATGTTGGTTGGGATGAAGGTATATTATATATATATAGTATATATATATATATATAAGTAAGTAAAGTCGTCGGGCGGCCCTAAAGTGGTATCAGGCCAGTCAGCGAGGGAGTCTATCCCTTTTTCAATAGCGCTAGAACCAAGGAGATTTTTAGGCATCTGAGGTGGAGGCACCACACCTACCACCAACTCCTTACTTTACCGGCACAGATCCCTGTGCTACTCATAGGCTGAGTTGGCGAGGACCGGTATTGAAATAGGAACCTTGTAGTTTCTAGCCGAACGTTAACCGACTGAGGCCAACCTGGCCTATTATTATATATACCTATTTATATATATATATATATATAATATATATAAATCATAGCAAAGATGCGTGTGTGACGTCAACTAATCTGAATGTGCTGGTTTTCTCTAACGAGAGGATTTCTCATTAATCTGCTACGGACAAAGTTTTGTAACCTTTCACTATCTGAGAACACACACACACACAAATAGAAACAAGTAAGCACGTGGACACATACACACACACACTCACGTGGTACACACCCACACGTATGGCAAGTTTGTTAAAAAGAAACTGGTGGCCTATAAGAAAAGGCAGGGGAGCAACTATTTTTAAAAAATCCCTGAATATAATGAAGCTCAAAGAATCGGCAGAGAAAGAAAAAAAAAGAGACAAAAAACCTAATTTATTAGCTGGGAGGAACATATTCTATGCTAGAAGGAGAGAGAGAGAGAGAAGACGAGAGAGAGGAGAGTAGAGAGAGAGAGAGAGAGAGAGAGAGATTATAACAGAGAAATAAAGTTGGCTCGGAGAAAGACGATAAAGGAAAAGAAGAAAGGAGAGAATAAAAAATAAAATAAAACAATAAAAAAAAGAAAGAAAGTGCGGTGGAATTAATATACGTCTGAAATGATCAGGAGCAGAAGCAAATAAGAAATTCGGAGAGACACCTAATGTCATCACGTGATATCCCATCTGTTGTACGAGTTGAAACAGAGCAGGCTAATTTACTCCTGCCGGCGCCATTGGCACCCAGAGACGATGAGTAGAAAGGCAAGCAGATGGAGAAGAGAGAAGCGGGTGAGGAACTAAGACACGGGAGGTCGAAAGACCGTAAAGTGTATGAAAAGACGAGCTATAGAGAAATAAAAAAATAAAAAAAAGATGTACCCCCCTCTAAAAATGGTGGGAAAAAAGAAAAAAAAATTAAACTAATACAAGACATCGTACAAGTGTAAGAGAGATCTTATCGGCCTTATTTAAATCGGTTAGAGAACGAACAGGTGAAACAATAATAGACTCAAATAATTAGATGAAAGACATTCCTAATATAGTGAACTCAACAATGTTATAAAAATCTATGTACGTCTACGAGTCCAGGTGTAATCACTTATATATAGCTGCACAGTTAATTTTTCTTATTTTTCCTTTTTTTTAAGGTGAGGGGATTGTATTATGTCATTATTTCCAAAGTTAAAAGGATGCGTCCTTTGACAGAATACAAGCACACCAATTTGTGACTAAAAATACCATATAACATGTCATAACTCGGATCAATATAAGAAGCAGGGTATCAGCTATTTCCAAAGTAACATTATATATCTACCGACCCGTCGTAAGAGTCGGATGTTACCCAAGGTTAATGTCTTCATAAGGTTAACAGTTTGAATTCAGTATTTTTGTTACATAATTATTAGATGCCTAATATCTATGGCAATAGTGTAAAAACATAATGGTGATTAGTGCAGCTGATGGCCTTGAGGGTGAGTGACGGCGCTTGACCTGACTCTCACCTTGCCTTCCGGGGATAAATCGTGAGAACCGGAAGGCATAGAATACCCTGTCTTCCGGTTTAAGGATACTAAGTAACTCAGTCAGTTAGAAGATAGAAGCCGAGCTCATAAGATGTAAGTCACACTGCGCAGGTGTCTGGGTTGGGGATTTGGAAATAAAGTAACATCAACGTAAATCGAGATTCTGTGTTTATTACCTAAAAACTAACAATGACACAGGGCTTCTGATAAAGAGAAATCCCTAACAGAAACCAGACCCGAAGTCCCCAAGAAAGTCCAGACCTTAGAAGATATACCAAGTCAACATCAGACGCGAGACCAGACGCAAGATGTTAGAAGATAGAACCAAAGCCGGTCAGAAGAAACGACGACTAGAAGTAGAAGTAAGAAAGGGTATACAACATCATACCGATGTGGTACCGTGAAAACCTTCAGTACGTAACATTTTCTTCAGGATTAGTTACCTAACCAAGATTAAAGAGACTTGTCAGACCTATTAGTTACCCATAGCTGCAGGACGAATAATTGGATTCATAACGTTCCAAAGGATATTAGAGCTATGTGAAATGCAAACAGCCTCGTCCATTTCCTACGACAATAAACATTATACCGCTCGCCTCCTCGAAAATTGCATTACGCTCCAAACGTAAAGCATAACTATTTCTTATTGAAATTTAGCTTTGCTACTAGAATCTATTGTAAACTGATGTTTACGAGAGTAAATTAAAATCTGTTAGATTTATTATACTAAACATCTCACCCAAACATTCTCCTCCAACAAAACAACTTTTCTAGTCTTCTCTCGTAAGCCGGGTTAGTCGTAGAGGTGCTACTAATGTTGCGTCTCTTTGAAAGGAATAACCACATATACAACAGGATTGAATTCAGAGGTTTCCTTCTAGACAAATTGCTATTTCAAATTTAAAGGGTCTAGTCTACCCTAAGATTTACCCATAGCTAGAGTAGAATTGCTGGATTCGTATATTTTCCAATGACCTCAGCGCTATGTGAAACAGACTCTTTCAGGATTTGAACTCGAGAAGCCGAGTCCACCTCCTTCGAGGATAACTCTTACACAACGAGCATCTTACAAAGAACAGATTTTACCAACAGTTTATTCCAGATGTATTCGATTCTCAGGGCGTAAATATATATATATATATATATATATATATATATATATATATATATATGATGAGACCTAATAGGTCGAAATGTACATTCAGGGATTGACATTTTCTCGATCTGTTTAGCCTTACATTTGAACATATATGCCCGCCTAAATTCATTAATTATTAACTAATTAATTTTCATAATTTTAATTAGGTATGACTTCAATTAAGCACATATCCTCCAAAAATTGTCGGCTAAAAGTCATATCAAATAAACACAGTGTTTATTTACGTACTTTCAATATATTATATATATATATATATATATATATATATATATGGATAAAACAATTATTCAAACATCTAAATACTAAACATCTTCAAAAATAAAAATCAATTTCAACTTAAAAAGAAAGCACTGATAGTCATTGAATTCGATGTACAGTCACATCCATTTCATAGAATATATAAAGGAAAAACGTATGAATGTTGCTAGCACTCTTTCAGCACTCTACCAGATGGCCTGGCCAATAGCCTTAAATAGACTACGATTAAAGACTTCAACAGATTATCAATAAGCAAATTAATATTCGGACTGATCTTGTTGCATTTGGCTGTACGCATTTGACCCTCCTCTATTTCTAGTAAGTTGTCTTGTTAATTGTTTTGTAACTTATAGTTCTGTGTTTTATATATGTATCCGTTAGCACCGGATACTTGTGCTGTATAATATATTAAAGACACACTTTCTCCTGTGTATCATTTCACCTCGACGATACAACATTAGATAAGGGGAAATATTTTTATAATTGAAATCTATTATCTCCTTTGATTAGTTTGCATAGGGGTTAACTCAAATACAAATGAATCTCTGAACATATGAGATGGTTTGGAATCTACTTAATTTTCTAGATTTACAATAAAGAAGTTCACACGATGTACCATTTTATTTGTTATGATAATATACTTACATAAAAGCAGATCCTTATAAGATAGAGGTTATCTTTAGAGCAGTGTTAACTGTTCAACTAGCATCATGTTTTCGAAATCTCTAATATTCCCCCCAAAATTCTTGACGAACGTAAAGAAATCCGAGCAGGTGGTCCTCTGAATTCCATGAAATGGATAAAATAGAGAAGCATGGATGGGGTGAAAGATGAAGTGGGGTGGGTGAGACAGACCTAGTGATATAAGTAGAATCACGCGAATAACAAAAGATATGGAGAACTGAAAAAGAGGAGAGAGAGAGAGAGAGACTAAAGCATGAGGAATGAGACTTGTGAAAACGTGGGAGAACGAAAGAAGTATGACCCCGATTGACGGTTGGAAATGGATGGTGTGAATGGGAGTACATTAGAAATGTGGAAATAACAAATGTACTTGAAAAAAAAAAAGAAACAAAAACAAAGGGAGTAAAAGATAAATTTGACAATATAAGAAAGTAAAAGAAAACATGAAAATAACCAAGGAGTAAAATAAAGATTGAAAATAACCAGGAGTAAAATAAGATATGAAAATAACCAAGGAGTAAGATAAAAATATGAAAATAACCAAGGAGTAAGATAAAAATATGAAAATCAATAACCAAGGAGTAAATAAAATATGAAAAAAAGGAGTAAAATAAAGATATGAATAACCAAGGATTAAAGAATGAAATAACCAAGGAGTAAATAAAGATATGAAAATATTGAAAATAACAAGGAGTAAGATAAATATGAAAATAACCAAGGAGATATACAGGAGTAAAAAATATGAAAATAACCAAGGAGTAAGATAAAAATATGAAAAACCAAGGAGTAAAAATAAAATACGGAAATAACCAAGGAGTAAAAATAAAAAAATAAAGGAAGTAAAGGAAACGTGGAAATAACCAAAAATAAAAAAAAGAACCGTAGAACTGATAAAGGGAGTAAATAAAACAGACGTGGAAATAAAAAGGGAGTGAATAAACAGACGTGGAAATAAAAAGGGAGTGAAATAAACAGACGTGGAAATAAAAGGGAGTGAATAAACAGACGTGGAAATAAAAAGGGAGTGAATAAAGCAGACGTGAAATAAAAGGGAGTGAATAAACAGACGTGGAAATAAAGGGAGTCGTAATAAACAGAGTGGAATAAAAAGGGAGTAAATAACAGACGTGGAAATAAAAAGGGAGTAAATAAACAACGTGGAATAAAAAGGGAGTAAATAAACAGACGTGAAATAAAAAGGGAGTAAATAAACAGACGTGGAAATAAAAGGGAGTAAATAACAGACGTGGAAATAAAGTAAATAACAGACGTTGAAATAAAAAGGGAGTAAATAAACAGACGTTGAAATAAAAAGGGAGTGAATAAACAGACGTGGAAAGGGAGTAAAAAAAGGGAGTAAATAAACAGAGGAAATAAAAGGGGTAAATAAACAGACGTGGAAATAAAGGGAGTAATAAACAGACGTGGAACTAAAAAGGAGTAAATAAACAGACGTAGGAAATTACGGGAGTAAATAAACAGACGTGGAAATTACGGGAGTAAAACAGCCGTGAAATTACACAAGGGCGTAAAAAAGAAGCATGACAATAACAAAGGGATTAAAAAATGAGATGTGAAAATAACCAAGGGAGTAAAAACGTGATGTGGAATAACAAAGAGAGTAAAAGAGAGACGTGAAAATAAACTAAGTAATAAAAGAAATGGAAACGCGTAGGAGGACGGAAGAAAGAGATTCGTAAAAAGAACGGCGAGAAAGAAGCACAAAAGAGAGATGAGAGGGAGAGGGAGAGGGAAAGGGACAGAGGGAAAGGGAGAGAAAAGAGACGCAAGGAAATATTACAATCAAAAAGATTAAAAGTAAAAACAACATCGATTTAAATGAGGAAGACAAAAATCAATGTAAAAGAAAAAAAATCCTGTATAAAATGTTTACATATTCTAAACCCCACACATTAATACGGAGTGTTGAGATGGATTTTCTTTTAAAAAAGCGATTTCCTATTTCCAATTGATATGATTGCAGCAATACTAACGGCATTTAGAGATTTTAAATGCGGCTAGGAATCCTTTGTCTTCCATCGAAGAGGAAATTCTAAAAGACCACAGCAATGAACTTCATGACTCGGTTTATCGATCGTCCTGCAGGGAAATTGGCGGACAATGGGGTGTGGCTTCTAAACTTCACCAATACAAACTGTTTTCTCACTCTTTTGAAAGCAATTTGGTGCACCGTTGGGTTATCTTTAAGATTCGTTCTCTTGCATCTTTTGTTGATTCTAAGTTACGTTCAAGAGCACAAATCTTTGAAATAAACTTTCTGAATGTTTCTTTTTAGGTGTTATTAAGCACAACGGAGTAAGTTGTGTCCAAGTTAAGGGGAAAATTACAATGCAACACGAATAAGAAAAAAAAAAACATGTTTTCTCTGAATTTTTGCAATGTGACTTGATGATTAGTATTATCTGGATTATTCGGACTATTGCCTTCATCATTATTGTTGTTGTTATCTGTACAACGTTTCGGCCGTTCAGCCCTCCGACCTTCAGGATTTTACACCCAGCTATGGTTAGTGGAATAAGAACAGGATGCCCCATGGATTAAATAAAAGGTTGGGTTCAAAGTCCCGGGATGGCTCCCGGTTACGACAAGAAGCTTCCCGAGTTCGAAGAGAAGCTTCTCGTGTTCGAAGAGAATTTTCCCAAGTTCGTAGAGAATTTTCCCAAGTTCGAAAAGAAGCCTCCCAACTTCGAAAAGAAGCCTCCCAACTTCGAAAAGGGGCCTCCCAAGTTCGAAAAGGGGCCTCCCAAGTGCGGCAAGAAATACCTGAACGATGCTGGGTGAGGTGGGGCGTCGGATAAAACTTTGTACAGATAACAATAAAGATAAGGACAATAATCCTAATAATCCAAATAATACTAAGAAAAAAGCTAGCTGATATAAAAAAAATATACATTTATGGATGTTTGCATGGATTTTTCTGTATACATTTTAAAGGCATGAATTGCTATCATCAAATTATCGATTCAATATCTCTGATAAGATAAATCGAAAATTCTTCCCCGCTGTAGCCGTGTCAGTGGTACTATATGGCTGCACCACTTGGCTTTTAACTTGGACTGTATAAAATTGTTTTTTATAATAAAATCATTGAGGATTAAAGCTTGGAGCGGGGAACACCGTACGTTTGCTGTTGAAAAGATTTAAGACAGGTACATCACCATTAATGACCGGTCAAACCAATAATGTATGAGCAAAAGCATTGATAGACATTAGCTAGATGAAGGTACTATTGCCACTTGCATACGTTCGCTTGCACTGCACAGGTGGTAATTTGAAATGAGGGAAGTGTATCTGCCAAACCACGCAAACAACACACACATTTATATTCGAGATTTAAGCTCCCTTTTATTCAAACGGAATAAAGGGGAAACTAAAAGTCACGAGTAACTCAGTTTACCCATGTGGCTACAACTGTCCAGTTTAATTAATTTTAAAATGTTCGTTTTAATTACTTTCACGTAGAAAGATTCGTATAGAAACCCAAAGGAATTCATTCGAAATTATCCGTTGATTATAAATGTTTGTTGGTTGTCATGGTAAAAAAAAAGAAAAAAAAAAGAAGAATCCTCAATAAATCCAATATATTTCTTGAAATGCTTTCAATTTTCAAACGTATTTTTCCTCAAATCCCCCGAAACTTATGAGGATTATTTTTATAAAGTCTTCAAGTTCTGACATATACTCATTTTAATGAAGTATGCAAACAATTAGTGATTTATTATCGGATGAGGTCACTAGAGAAAGAAAATAAATATTGAAATATGTAAGTGTCTAAGCAGCTTTGGAAATGTTCAAGTCAAGCTTGAGAGAGAGAGAGAGAGAGAGGGAGAGAGAGAGAGGGAGAGAGAGAGAGGGGAGAGAGAGAGGGGTGTGAGAGAGAGGGAGGGTGTGAGAGAGAGAGGGAGGGTGTGAGAGAGAGAGAGTAGAGAGAGAGAGTGTGGTGTGAGAGAGAGAGAGAGGGTGTGAAGAGAGAGAGAGAGAGAGAGGGTGTGAGAGAGAGGGTGATAGAGAGAGGGCGATAGAGAGAGAGGGTGAGAGAGAGGGTGAGAGAGAGAGTGAGAGGAGAGAGTGAGAGAGAGAGAGAGGTGAGAGAGAGAGAGGGTGAGAGGAGAGAGGGTGAGAGAGAGAGGGTGAGAGAGATAAGGGGGCTAGAGAGAGAGGAAGGGAGCGGGTGATAGAGAGAGGAAGGGAGCGGGTGATAGAGAGAGGAAGGGAGCGGGAGCGGGTGATAGAGAGAGGAAGGGAGCGGGTGATAGAGAGAGGAAGGGAGCGGGTGATAGAGAGAGGAGGGAGGGGGTGATTGAGAGGAAGGGAGGGGGTGACTGAGAGGAAGGGAGGGGTGACTGAGAAGGAAGGGAGGGGTGACTGAGAGGAAAGGAGGGGGTGACAGAGGAAGGAGGGGTGATTGAGAGAGTTGGGAGAGAGAGAGAGAGACACGTAGTAAAAAAATATTATCCATACTAGCAAATATATGCACCCTCCGGGTGCAAGTATTTAAGTTTTGATATAATAAAATATCATATTAAATTAGAAAGGCCAATGAAACTGACTAAGAATGCAGATAAAAAGATCTGCAACAGAGGGGGTATAATCGAAAAATAGAACAACTTTGAAACTAACTATTCCATCATTTTCCATTACTCCCCTCTTTCATTGGTAAATTTTCCTAATTTAACTATTTAGTTAAAATAGGAAGTAAAGGATAATATTACAGTTATTTCTTCTTGCAAATAAATTTATTTTAAGATTTATCCACGAGATTTTTGTTTATATTTCTTAAGATAAAACCAAACAATTAGAAATCAATAATACCAAGCACATATTTATTAAAATAAAATTTTAAATATCAATATGCAAATTAGCCTTCTCGTTCAAACTGTAAACCGCTATTTTGTTGTATATATAAATACAATTGCATGTTATTAGTACGTAGATATGGTCAACAGTATTAATAATGTAAAACAATTTTTATTAATAACTGAAGGTTTAAAAGAATGAAATCATGGAGAATTTGACGTAAATAATTAAGGGAATTGTGACTTGAGTAGTAATATAGTTTCGGTTACAGACAGAAAAACACACAATCTCAATTATAATAAGATATCCAGAAAGGGTGCCTTTGATAAACATCCCAATTGACCCAAGGAAAGGGGCAATGACTACTTCTTTGTTCGGTTCATACATCTCATATAGAAATTTAATGAAAAAGAAACGGATGCCAAAGGACGACTATTATTGACTTAAAAATATTTCTCGTGCATTCCTCACTTTTTTTTTTGCACACAACGATTTTATCTTACATATTTTAACTTTTCGTGGTTAAAATGGTTTTGAAATTCTTGTATTTAAAAAAAAAATTTATCCGTTATCTGACTTCATGATTTTGGATGAATTATGATATTTGCGATGGTGTGTGTTAATTGGTAATATCCAGATCTTAGTTTTGTCTTCGATTTTGCAATGATCACTGGTTCCCTTAAAAACGGAGATTTATGCAGAGTGTCTATATATATATATATATATATATATATATATATATATATATAATGTTGTTCTGTTTCCAACGGGAGAACATTTTATATTTTATAAAAAAGAAGGTCCGCAAAATGTATTATGTTCTCAAAATTTTTTTAAAATACTTTTTATCTTACATACGCGACAGGTGTTTCTGATCTGTTGTTTTCTTCAGGCATTGAGTTATTAATTTGGCAGAATATGTCCGATATTTAATAGGTTGTGTGAGTTTCCGCAACTTTTCCATTATATATATATATATATATATATATATATATATATATATATATATATATATATATATATATAGGGTGCGGCATAAGTAACGCCCTTTGTATAAGTGGAACAAAAGTAAAACCCTTTTGATTATGCTTTATTTTTTTCGAACATGAATGTATTGCCATAGGTTAATGGATTAATATTATACATTAACAAAATTGATATAATGCTTATTCGGTTTAATAATGTTCAATACAAATGAAATCAAACCAAATTTAAGAAAAAAAAGTTACAAAAGATAAAAAGTTTTAGAATTTAGTCATTTATTTGAGATGTTCAAAATGTCCCCCTTCATGTTCCATACAATTCTGAACTCAACCAGCAACACATTTCGATGGTAATTTCATGAAATTTATCTGAAATTGCATTCTTTAATTCTGGAATTGTTTTCGGCTTAAGATTGTAAACCTGATCTTTTAATACACCCCACAAAAAAGTCCGGTGGTGTTAGGTCTGGTGAACGTGATGGCCATTCAATTGGTCCTTTTCATCTCATCCATCTACCTTCATTTGACCATTTCCTAACTCTTATCCCATAAGATATGAAATTAAAAAGAGCGTTACTTATGTCGCACCCTATATATATATCTTCACCTGATGATTGCATCGCATGAAACCAATATGGTTGTGATTGTTCCTTTGTCACCTAATACATTGATATGTAAAACCTTTATATATTTATCTTATTATATTATATAACAGCTCTATTTTATATTGAGCACTCTACCAATAATACTGCATTTGGTACACCATTCCAGCAAAAGCTGAAACAGTGACCATCTCACAATAGTATATATATATATATATATATATATATATATATATTCCTCAAAAAGTTACGTTTTCATTGCTGTAGCATAAATAGTTAATCCAAAAAAGCTCAATATATCTATATATATAAAATATAGAGCATCTATAGTTGTTGAAAGGTTTTTCTCTTCCACGGTTTCGGTGTTCACGTGTCATATATATATATATATATATATATATATATATATATATATATATATATAGAGAGAGAGAGAGAGAGAGAGAGAGATAGATGGATGGATGGAGAGATAGATAGATAGAGAGATATATAAAGAGAGAGAGAGAGAGAAAAAGAGAGAGAGAGACGTGTGTGTATGTGTGCATCAATAAGTATGAAAACTGATTTAGAAAAAGAAAATATTATTCCCATAACATTTTTCATATCTAATTTTTCCACAAAACCAACTTTATATCACATCACTTGATTCAAATGTTAGATTTTCATCACATAGATCAAAGCTTACGTTTTGGGAAATGTAAATCAAAGTTCAACAAATGTCTACACGGGTAATTACAGATCTATTGGTCTAGATTCCTGGCTGTAAATGTATCATGCTTTCTATACACCGGATTTATATATATATATATATATATATATATATATATATATACATATATACTAGCAAATATATGCACCCTCCGGGTACAAGTATTTAAGTTTTAATGTAATAAAATATATTAAATTAGAAAGGCTAATAAAACTAAATAAGAATGCAGATAAAAAGATTTGAAACAGAGGTGGGTATAATCGAAAAATAGAACAACTGAAACTTACTCTTCAATCACTCATCTTTAAATGTTATTTTTTCTAATTCACCTATTTAGTTAAAAGAGGAAGTAAAGAATAAAATGACAGTTATTTTTTCTTAATAATGGATTTCATTTAAGATCTATTGAAGAGATTTTTGCTTATATTCATTAAAATAAAACCAAACAATTAGAAATCAATAATTCTAAGCACATATTTATTAAAATCCCATTTTAAATATCAATATGCAAATTAGCCTTCCCGTTCACACTGTAAACCGCTATTTTGTTGTATATATAGATATAATTGCATGTTGTTAGTATGTTTATATGGTTAACATTATTAATAATGTAAAACTTTATTAATAATTGAGGTTTAAATAAAAATAAAATCATTGAGAATGTGATGTCAATAACTAAGGGAATTATGACTTGAGTAGTGATATAGTTTCGGTTACAGACAGACAAACACACAATCTCAATCATAATAAGATATATATCATGTGAGGAAATGAAAGGTGTGTTTATGCTGAGTTGAGCCTCGGCGTCGGTAGAGCAAGTGTTCCTATTTTAATCTCTTTATATATCCGAATAAACTGATATCGAATGATCATTTTCTTTACAGTTCGCCGCCTCACAAAACACACACATACAGATACTCAGGTATATAAATACTTAGGATGTGCAAAATCGATAAAAACTACATAACTTTCTATACATCAGAAACTATTATTTCTTCAAGCGATATATTACATTCATGAACTGATAAATGGGGGGGGGGATGTAGCAAAAGATTTCTTTCCAGAAGGCAAGTTTTGGTAAAAATATCATGTTTAGACTGGAAGCTGAGAATGGTCACTTCTTTTTCTTTTTTCCTTTTTTTTTTTTTTATTTCTCAAGGGATATACTTCAGTCGATATCTTTTTCATAACGTTCAAAACCGAGGTGCAAATAGATATAGGCTGTATTAATTTAAATTCAACCAAGTGCACACCCTGCCTTGGTTATTTTTAGTACGTAATTGATCGTAGAAGAAGAGCATCTATTTAAAAAAATATATTATTGCCTATTCAGCAACTAACTCCTGGCAATTATGTTTACTATGATGAATTTTCTCTGCCTAATAATCAGTGTATATATATATATATATATATATATATATATATATAGTTTTTTCCGTAGTTAGGGTCTTTCCATGTGTGGTTTAACCAAGCCGATGCAGGTAAACCATAAGGAGAGTTCAATGTGCCTAATACCAGTGAGTAAAAGGACAGAGCAAGACATTTATTTTATTTTTATTTTTTTCTTATTTTATTTTGTTATATTTTATTAATTTCAATTATGCTTTACTTTATTATTTTATTATTATTATTTTGTTATATTTTATTAATTTTAATTATGTTTATTCCTTTACTTACTAATTATGTTTATCCTTTACATGATTTGTTATTTTAATTATGTTTATTCCTTTACTTTATTATTATTATTATTATTATTTTAATTATGTTTATTCTTTACTTTATATTATTATTATTATTATTTTGTTATATTTTAATTATGCGTTATTTTATTATTATTATTATTATTATTATTTGTTATATTTTATTATGTTTATTCCTTTACTTTATTATTATTATTATTATTATTATTTTGTTATATTTTAATTATTTATTCCTTACTTTATTATTATTATTATTATTATTTGTTATATTTTAATTATGTTTATTCCTTTACTTTATTATTATCATTATTTTGTTATATTTTAATTATGTTTATTCCTTTACTTTATTCCTTTACTTTATATTATTATTATTATTTTGTTATATTTTTATTATGTTTATTCCTTTACTTTTTTATTATTATTATTTGTTATATTTTAATTATGTTTATTCTTTGCTTTATTATTATTATTATATTATTATTATAAATTTTTATTTGTTTATTTTTATTTTTATTTCTTTACTTTTATTTCTATATTATTTTGTTATCTTTATTTTTCTCTTTTTTTTATTTTTCTCATTTTTAGCCTTTAAATTCTGCTCATTTTGTACATATATTCTTACAAATATTTCCCCAAGGAATCTGCCCCAAGCTAAGCCACACCCCATCCAAAACATAGACCTCCCCGCCTCATCCTAAGAAACTAACCCTACCCATTCCAAAATAAGACACCAACCCTCCCCTAAATTGATAGATATAAAAGAGATGTTACTTTGGGAAATTCTCAGTAAGAGTCATGTTCTTGTGATTACCTGAAGATGCCGTATTAATACGGTTGAAATAAATTACTGTAATGAAGCAAGTTTAGAGTTTTTCTTCATTTACTATATATATATTAGAGAGAGAGAGAGAGAGAGAGAGAGAGAGAGAGAGAGAGAGAGAGAGAGAGAGAGAGAGAGAGAGAGACCGTGTTTCCCCGAAAATAAGACAGGGATTATATTAATTTTAACTCGGAAATATAACACTAAGGCTTAATTTTAATGTATCAAAAAGCGACATTAACCAGTAGAAAATTATGAAATTACTGAATAAACAGAAATTACGAAAGATGATGTACATTAGATTACCACTAACATGTTATTTTAAAAATCATTAATTAAATTATTTAAAAATGATGCTATAATAATCCTTTGGAATGATTTTGCTCTCAACTAGGACTTATTTTAAGGGGAGGGCTTATATTAAAATCTTGCGGACAACTATGTTAGAACTTCTTTTGCAGGCAGAACTTTTTTTCGGGAAAATACAGTATATATATATATATGAGTCAAGGTTTCTGATGACGGATAATCACCTAAAAGTGATGTTCCGAAACCATTGGTAAGACGAACTTATAATTGTATTAGTGACTATATATATATATATATATATAATATATATATATATATATATATTTGGGAGAATATGTGCTTAATTGAAGTCGAACCTAATTTTTGAAAGTTAATTCATTAATAATTAATTAGGCGGGATTTACCTATTTAAATGTAAGGCTAAACAAATCGAGAAAAACCAATCTGTATGTACATTTCGGCCTATTTGGCCTCATCAGCAGAGCTATAGATAAGAAGATAAATAAATAAATAGGTAAATCCCGCCTAATTAATTATTAATGAATTAACTTTCAAAAATTAGGTTCGACTTCAATTAAGCACATATTCTCCCAAATATTGTCGGCTGAAAATAGCCATATTCAAACATCGTCTGTTTGTTTCACTTTTCATATATTATATATATATATATATATATATATAATATATATATAAAATCATTAAGCTGTCAATAACAGTCTATGATTTACTTATGCTTATATTGACATCGCTTTTTAGTAGAAGATAT
Organism: Doryteuthis pealeii; assembly: GCA_023376005.1. Lineage (NCBI taxonomy): Eukaryota > Metazoa > Mollusca > Cephalopoda > Myopsida > Loliginidae > Doryteuthis > Doryteuthis pealeii. The sequence continues at coordinate 12,251,816 of CM042146.1, forward strand.
ATTACAACACACCTAAAAAGTTTTTAAGAATACATAATGTGTATAATAGGTACCACCAAATTGTATATTAACCAAAGTTTTTAGGTAGTATCCCAAACACCTCTCCAGCGTATAAATATTTAGATTCACTATATATTCATTTACAAGTGATTAACACAATTATATTAATCGTTTAAGCAAATAGTATCAGAAGCCATTAAGTCATATATAAGTCTCATGATAGTTTTTATTTACAATATTCAAGATTCTTTAATACTGCTTTTTTTTCTAAGTCTCAAGTGAGCAAATATTCCACTCATTTCAGAGGCCATACGTCAACAATACAATGTAGCAGTGGATTCACAGTTTGTACATTATCAACAAAGAAATTGCATATAGTAATTAAATCTGTTCAGTTTGTCTTCAACTGTTTGAGCGCGAAGACGTATTGTGGCTTCTAGTTAATAACACTGGTTCGTGTTATCAAGGTTTAATTAATACTTATTATATAATTTGTGTAATGACTCTTATAACAATTCTGTGTGGAGTAGGATGACTATGGAGGTTGTGTTACTACGCCAATTAGGGCTCAGCGGATTAATTTGGATATAAAGATATCAGAAAATGAGGTCAATCAGAATCTGCAACTCTATGGATCTGGTATTCTAATGTAGATGCAACCATTTTCACTGCTATGCCCCCTGGGTAATGTTAATGACCTCACATTCTGAAAAGCGGTCTTGACCTTCGGACATTTTCTGTCAGATTCTTTGTTACGAATGCTCGGCATCTCCAAATTTCATCAAGTGAATTCACTCCTAATGAACGTTGGTAATTGTGTATTGTTGTATACTGACATGAAATGTCTGCATGTTATATAGCGGCTTCAAATTCACGACGCTAAATTCGTGTATGGTAGTACCGGGGTTTTCACTGTACCCAAAGCGATGTATATTAGTAGTCGGCTACTACCGACTACTGGACTTCAATAAACAACAGATACGTATGTACAAAGAGAGGACCCTTCTTTATTTTCTTCGCTGTGTGGGTGGTGAAGTCGCAGAGCTTACAATGAATGTCCGAGGGTTTTTTTCTGACGAGAGACGTGAAGTGTCCTTTCGGCTGCCGGTTGGCGCCTCTGTGTGTCGGCTCGAATCTTCTCGCCTTTATATTGATAGATACGCCTCCGCATCTTTATCTTTTGATCTGATAACGGACATTTGTTATATATTTCTTTATCCTCTCCCTGCTTCCTTGATCGGAAACCCTCTCTTCCGTTTTTTTAACTTCTTTGTTCACTTTTACCGGGAACACGTCCTTTGGCATTCTTTGTTTAATTTAACCGGAAATTCATATTCCCGTTTGTACAATATACAACAGTATATCATTTCTCTGAAATTTTGTCCGACACATGGCGCAACGGATTCAAGTGTTGAGTTAATACAGTTTTAAGTGAAAATCATCTGTAGATTGCAGGTTCAATCATAGCCAAGGGTGATAATAACAGAATACTTAACACTTGTAACCGGTCCTCGTTAACGGAATTTTAATTCCGTTGATGGAATAAAGGGTTCGGTTCGAATTCCATGAAGCCTCCCTATTACGACAATATCCATATGAAAAACGCCGGAAGGAAAATGAGCAGCATCGATGTGTAGATAACAATAATATGAGGAAAATAGTTCAAATAATCCAAAGTTCGATAACGGTCCCCTCCAACTCAGCGTATGAGTAGCACAGGGATCTGTGCAGTAAAGTAAGGAGCTGATGGTTAGGTGTGGTGCTCCACCTCAGGTGCTAAAACAATATCCTTGGTCTAGCGCTATTGAAAAGGGGATAGACTCCCTCGCTAACTGGCTGATACTGACTTTAGGCCGCCCTGTAGAATTCTTTTTTTTTTACATATTTATTTTATACTACAGGCGCCTAGAAAGGGATTTATGTTTATAAAGTACTCGTAAGAATGACATTGTATGCATGAATTGTCCTTTCAGCCAGAATAAATTTGGAGTATATATATATTTACCAAACCCATTTGCAGGATGCTACATGGTCTGTTTTTAAGCAGAGTTTAACATATATGAAATCGGAGTTTACTTCTAATTGGTTGTACACAGTTTCAAGTGTTCAGTCGGACTTACTATTCAACCATAGATGGGGGTGGTATAATTAGAATTATATATTTGCCATTTGTTGTATTTGTTATATGTAAAATACTAACAGACTCGTTTCAGATTTGAACTTTTTTGCCCTTCCCAATTCCTATGATGATAAACATTACACGAAACGTGTATATTTGTGTGTGTGTGTCTCTCTCTCACACACATATACATATATATATATATATATAAGGCGCGTGGTCAAATGGTCGATGAGTCGTAGGAAATGGACTCATCGACCAGTTCAATTCATAGACGAAGCTGTTTGCATTTCACATAACGCTAATACCCTTGGGAAAGGTATGAATCCAATTCTCCCTCCAGCTATGGGCAAATAGCAGGACAGACTGGGCTCTTTAACCATGGCTAGGTAACCAGTCTAGGAGAAGGAAAACTGAATTCAAACCTGTTAATCTCCGCTTAAGAAATTGACCTTGTGTCACATCCTGCTCGTGCGGAGGGGTTGGTAAATATATAATATTTACACACACACACACACACATGCAGATTTGCTTTTTAATATTCGTAGGGGTTGATAGATACATACACATATTCATTTAATTCTAAAGTTAGCAGAAAATAAAGATCAAAATTGGTCTAACACATTATGAAACAAGTTTATATTCACTTATTAAAGAATGTATATTATAACCACAGGTTTTCCTAATATATATATATATATATATATATATATATATATATTACAGTTAACAGTAAGTAGCCGAATATTAAGAGATTTGCTATTCGTCAACATTAAATATACATTAATAAAGTGGAAATCTTTAGTATTTAGTGTTTTGTTCATATGGCTTTAAGGGTAAGTCTGGTTGGCGCCGCGTTATGTCGAATTAGTTCAAGGAGTGAGGATTTAGCTCTGGTGCATCTTGTATGCATCGGCTTTTCTTCTATTTGCCGACCCGCTCTCACCCAAGTTGGGATTGTTACTTATGAAGTTGTAGGCAAGCAGGCGGGCTGGCGGTCATACGTACCGCGAAGCTGGCAGCGATCCAGGGCAGCAAAGAGGAAATTTACTCTATTACCTTTGCTATTCATCGCTCGGCATCTATATTTCTGCTGATATCTCCTCCCTCGGCCAATAACATATTCTATCTCTCTATTCATCTACCTATCCCGCTCACACTCTCTTGAACTGGCAGCCAGACTCACCCTCTCTCACAGCAAGGCCAACCCGTCTCACCACGTCTGCTCAAGGCCAGCTCGTCACGCCACCTCTGCACTCGGCTAGCCAGTCTCATCCCATTTGCACATGGTCAGAGAATTTCATCTAACACCTTCAGAGGTGGTCAGTCTCGTTCTCTCTGCATTTGGGCTACCCCTCACACTCTTACACACACACACACTTTAAAAGGCTCGAGATTATTACTCAAAATAAACACCGCTAGAGTGAATTAAGTTGGCGGAGTGGTCTATTCTTGGTATCAGCCGGACAGCTAGGATCTATCCCCTTTTCGCTAGCGTTAGACCAGGTTTTTTACATAGGTGGAACGCCACATCTAACGTCAGTTCTCCACTTTACTGCACATATCAGATTACCCAATCTGTGCTATTCATTGACAGGGAAAGATATTGGACAGAGAACCTTGAGATTACTAGGCGGAGGCTCATCTGGTTGACAGCTAACATTAATCTACTCACGTTGCACACACACACACACACACACACATATATATATATATATAAAAAATATTTTACTTTCATTTAGTTTTTTGTGTCTCTTCTACTTAAAAGACGGGTGTTTATTGTTAGTAAAATTTGGTTTTAAAAAATGAAGAATTTGAATTTCACAAAACGGGTAAATATATGACACAAGGTCGCAAGTATAAGGCATCCAACGAGGATCGAACCTGCTTTTCAGAAATAGTTAATTCTGACGCGTTCTTTTTTTTAATCCTTTGGCTCTTTTCTAGGCTAGACGGATAGTCTAATTAACTGGTCACCTATATTATTGTCCTATTGCAATTATAGCAAGCGCCAAATATGTTTATCATATGTGCTAGAAGGCGATGGATGAGGGTTGACGTTAAAATATCTGATGAATTTCAAATTCTGGAGCTCTGAGGAATATGGAGTACTCCATCATCATCGCAGGTCCACTCTGACCCGGAATGATAGTGTCCCATCCAGGGGTCAAATAGAAAAAATGAGTTAAAAAAGTGTTTAAAAATTGATTTGGTTTGGTTTGTTTTACGGCATATCAACCTCAGTGGGTCATTTAATGCCGACAAAGTCTTGAAATAAATCAATTCTTAATGGATAAAACAATATTTTTATAAATACATTTTTCTATTTAACCCATAGATGGGACCCTAACAGGTACTACCAATCCAGGTCAGAGTGGACCAGGGAGCAATGGTAATGAAGGGGTGCTCTACATTCCCCAAACCTCCAAAACTGGAACCTCACCATCAGATAGAGTTTAACGTCATTCCCAGGACATGTAGACCCACAGCCACAGCCTTCTCGCACCCATATGATAAAAAGGGGTTGGGGCTTGCCATAAGGGCAATAGGGTTGGGAAAATCATTAAAAAATTGAGTTTCAATATTTTTAAATTTGATAAAATTTATTACCCATCAAGAATGAGTATAAAATAACCCAACAAGTTTTGAAATGCCGTAGAATTCAACCCACCAATCATTTTTAGTTCCAGAATTCTGATCTGCTGAAGAATTTACACGACTGAAGATACATCTCAACACTTGTAAAATCTTAAATATCCCTGATGTTATCATTCCGTCCCTCTCCATTTTAAATATAACTAGCTGTCAACGGAAACACTTAACTGCTAACATCAAAATCTAACTTTAGATGAAAATCTTTAATTCTGTCTTATCTACTGGTATATCTTCCCTGTTATTTATTTCTCGCCTAGTTTGTCTTTCACTCTTCCCGTCCATGGTTTCCCCTACTTATATTCTGCAATAGTTCCAAGTATGGCTTGAGACATCGTTAGCATCCTCGTACTAGTAAGTATATCCCTTTGCCCCTGAATTGCTATGAATGATGAGAAGTTGAACTAGCTTATGGAACGAAATAACCAGTTCACTCTAAGGGGGTCTTCCTTTCCTTTTTTATTTTACTTCGTTATGAATATGAATATATATATATATATTACACAAACACACATATATGCGGATTTCCTTCGGTCGTTCCATTTTCACCTGCCTTCATTTCTCTAGCGTTTTCAGCGGATTTCTTATCTCCCTTCCTGGTCTGTTTCCTTCCTATCTTTAACACACTCATCTACGAAGGAAAAACTCTCATTTTATTGCACCAGTAATATGCGTATCAATCACGAGCCTTCATTCCATCTATTCTCAACCTTTCCTTAGCCCATTATTATGTTGGATTTCACGTCTTTCCGGCTGACCACTCAATCTGCTATTTCGCTCGCCCATTTGTCCGAGCAGAATGAACATTGGCACAAACAGTAAATAGAACAAACTTTGGCCAAGTTTTAGGCGGTCCGGACACAGAAATAAAGGCGGGCATCTAAATATGAATGAAACTAGCGACTGGCTATTCCATCTTTATTTTCTGTCACTTTCTCCCTCTTTCATTCACACTTGAATAGGCATAAGTACTAGCAGGGACAAATATGGATTTACCCGTACAAACATCTACGCTATTCAATTTATCCTTCTATCAAGAAATTATCAGCAGCAGTGTATATATTAGCCGAAAGAAAACCAACTTGCTGCTAAGTCTCCGAGATAATCTTGTAAATGAAGTGTAATAATAATCTTTTCTGCAATCAAAAATAACTATTAATACATAATACATAAATATATAAATAGATGAAAATATTGAAATTGAATAAACAACGGCTATTACGACTATCACGACCTTCTGCGTAGCGTTTAAAAAAAAAAAGAATAACACGAGACGCGTATTTATAAGATTAAAAAAAAAAAAAACCGCGTCCATTTCCGAAAATCGTCTCTGAAGATAAAGTTTTACTTTGAAATCGATAAGACAAAAAAAAAAGATATTTTTGTTTTCATTTTTTATGTGCATTGTATTGGCCTTCAAATCATTAATATATAATAACATAATTAACAATGCTTCAAGCAAATTACCAATTACTTTTAAAAATAACTATGTATTATTATCGTTATCATTATTATTTACATACAGTTGTGGCTTGATTTACGAGTGTTCTGTCTAACAAGTTTTCCTATTTACAAGTCACTCAGTCGATTCTTGCTTTGTGTTGGGAGCTGACATGTGAGATACAAGCGAACTTCAGATACGCTTTTTTAAATAAGTTCACTAAAAGAAGGTTCCCAAGTCCGAAAAGGTTCCCGAGTCCGACAAGAAATACCTGAAGAAGGCCGGAGGGCATATCGGCCGAAACGTTGTACAAATAACATTGAAGATGGGGACAATAGTCCGAATAACGCAGATAATACTTCACTAAAGTATTTTAGTTTCTCAACCTATTACCCCAAATAAAAATTATATCTATAACAAAAACATTATGCCAAAAAACATCACTTAATTCATTACATTCTATTTCATTATGGTTTTTATACAATAGAACTTTATTATTAAAAACTTAACAAAAATATGTTTTTCTTTTAAGTAGCACCGGAGCGGATTAATCCAAGTTCAGTATATTTCAGTAAGGGAATTTGATTTGATTTACGAGGAAATAGTTTTACTATCAGAACGAATTAAACTTGAAAAATGAAGTTGCCACTGTAATACTAAAATTGCTTGTATGTATTTTTGTATATAAATGTAATCCTACCTCAGTAACATAGGTATATTCTGATATTTTATTAAAAAATACATTCTATGATACACTAAGATACTAAAATATTTTCAGACCAATATGCAACAAAATAATCTGGATAGTCTATTCGTGCTGTATATCATCACTATTTAGATAAATGTTCGGGATATAACTAGATTACATATATCAATCATTCACACGTATAATATAGTGGAGTTGCCTATTGTCGGTATCATCCGGACAGCGAGGGACTCTATTCGCTTTTCACTAGCGCTAGACCAGGGAGATTGGCTTGGTGAGATGGAGCATACATACCATACTTTTTCATGTTCTTTTTTCCTCAACCAATGACATGCTAGTACTGATATAGAAAGTCCACTTTTCCTTGTTTTCTACTTTTAGATTCTGAATTAGTGCTTAGTTGAGGTTGGTCTGTACGTGTCTAAAGTTACTATTGTCTTTCTCTTGTCCTGTTTTATCGTCTTTCGTTTTTCTTCTTTTTTCAAGTTTTATGTCCATAAAAAATCATTCATTTTTTCTGTAAAGCCTTTATACATATCATTTTTGAGAAATTATTATTAATTCCTTTGCTAGATAGAAAACAGAGGTGAACTAATTGAAACTTTCAAGGTAATAAATAGAAGGAAGCACGTGGTGTAATGGTTAAAGTCATGGAAATGGACTCGTTGCCCCGAGTTCAAATCCTGGACGTGGTAATTGCATTTCATTTAATGCTAATATCGTTGGGAAAGGTATGAATCCTACTCCCTCCAGCTATGGGTAAATAGTAGGGCAGACTGGGCTCTTTAACCTTGGTTAGGCAACCGGTCTAGGAGAAGGAAAACTCTGAATTCAAACCTGCTGAACTCCGCTTAAGAAATTGACCTTGTGTAGCATCCTGCTCGTGTGGAGGGGTTGGTAAATATATGAATTGCTGATTATAGTAGACATTTTTTTTAAATATTTCTCTTCAAACTAAAAATTATTTTCATATTTTAAAAACCAAATGTAATAACCGATTGAATTTTTTTATATAATAGAGTAATACATTTTTTAAACAAATTGTTTAATCCAATCAAAAATGCATTAGCATACAAAATTAAAAATTGATTTGGATTATTTCAAAAACAAATGTAAGAAGAATGTGAGGTTTTTTGGAAACCATCGGATAAATTACATAAAAAATTGATATATTGATAATATTATATAAACAGAGTATATATTCTGCAAAAATATTTTATTTTGTTAAAAATTGATGTAAGAAGACAGAACAAGGACACATAATAGATAGATAACAGAAATCGTGAAACATTTTGAGGAGAAATAACACAGCTGCAGAAAATTGGTTGATCATATTGCTTTTTAAGAGAGAATCACGAACAAAGCCAACTAACAAAGACTTTGCTTCTGTATTTTTACCAAAGAAAAAAGAAACAATTTTAACGTGTCTAATTGTCTACGACACAATGAATTCGGAAAAAAGTCATAGGTTTTCTAAAAATAAAAAAATAAAATAAAATAGTTAAGCATACTTATTATTTAAAAAAATATCTTAAAGAAATTTAAAAGTTTGACAAACAATACACTTAATCATATGAAATGAAAATCATTGCACCTGCTAGTGAAAAGTTGCACCAGAAAGAGTGAATACAAGAAATACGACTGTAATAGAGTGCAGTTTAAATGAATACGTGTTTAATCCGTGAACAGTTTAATGGTTATTAATGTATAAAAATATTATATTTAATGGAATATTTAGGACAATTTAACTCTTTATATGAGAGAGAGAGAGAGAGAGAGAGAGAGAGAGAGAGAGAGAGAGAGAGAGAGAGATGGATAACCCATTCTACACCCACAAGCAAACATATACACGTATTATACACACGTAAACATATCCACACATCATTTGAAAACATAAGCACACGTATGCCAATATTATTCGCACACTCACCCCACACACTACATGTGGATTCCACCAAAATTAAGAGCTCAAACGTACATATAAAGATTTGTGTATATATTATTACATGTACGGAGTATTATAAATAAATATATAAGATATATACCTCTAAAAAAAGTTATTGCAAGCTTTGAAATATTGAAGATAATTGAAAAAATAAACAGATACTGATGAGACGGCATAGTCGAAATAAATCTATCATATATATATATATATATATATATATATATGCATACGCACACAAGGTGTGTCAAAAAAGTATCAAGATTTTTGTACTTTTTGACACCTTGTATTTTGAAAAAATTCGTTCTATTATTTTTCAGAATACAAGGTATGTAAAAACAAAAAAAGAAACAAGTTTAAAGCTGTGTTTACCAAGATAGAAATGAACAATGAATTGAACGTTATTTTTCAGAATACAAGGTGTCAAAATGTACAAAAAACTCGATACTATTTTGATACACCTTTATATATATATATATATATTATATATATATATAAAATGAATAGAGAATAAATGAGAAAAGTATTGGCATGAAAAGGTGCTCAATTCTAATAAAGCAGAGCAGTTTATAATCAATAGTGATGGTATTATGGATGATTTGGACTCACGACTTAAAGTTTCATGGTTATGCAATCCCTGATGATTGCATAACCATGAAATTTTAAGTTATGAGTCCAAATCATCCATAATACCATTACTATTGATTATATATATATATATAAAGAAAATTTGAAAAAACAAGTATTCCGAAATTGGGATGAATTTAATAATCGATGTTTAAAACATTTCGGTTACATTGAACCTTCATCAGGATGTCTCATGGATGTTTTTATATGTGACAGGAGATGAAAATCTTTTTAGTTATGTAACTGTATTTGATCAGCGTTTTAATTTTGAAAGCCAAGTCGCGATCTACTCACGCGAAGGTGTCATGACGCGTGACGCCACTCGAAAGAAATGCAAAAGACGAGAAAAAGTATTAATGGACTGATTATTTTTAAGAGAACATAGGGAAACAAAGTGGGAATGATAACTAAATAAATAATTAAATGAAGCCTGGTATTTAGTAATTATTTAACACTATTTAACTAGAAACGGAGATATAATAAATAATACATGTCGGTTATTAAGGGAACAAAGTGGGAATGATAACTAAATAAATAATTAAATGAAGCCTGGTATTTTGTAATTGTTTAACACTATTTTAGCTAAAAACGGAGATATATTGAAAAAACCATGTCGATTATTAAGAGAGGGTAAATGCGAAATTGCACAGGCTTCAAAAATCTGTCACACGCACAGAGAGAGAGAGAGAGAGAGAGAGAGAGAGAGAGAGAGAGAGAGAGAGAGAGAGAGTTGTTTTAGAAATATATTGCTGAAATGTATTAATCATGTCATAATTAACCATTTCAATATCAACTCCGGTTTATCAGAATATAGAAAAACTAAACAGTTAAACAAATAGAATATATCTACAATGCTTAATTATAAATTAAAAAAAAAAACTTTTACATGCAATTGCGTCTAATTCCAGCAGCAAGGTAATTCGCTACTCCGCTGATCTGACTATAAGCGTGATCTGGAGAAGATGTGGTTAATATGTCTCCTTTGTTTGTTGAAGGTCAAATGTTGGACCATATATACGACCCTTGTGATACAAATCACATTGTCTGCTTCTGTAAGATACTTGCCTCTTCCTAGCAGGACCGAGCGTACGAAAATATAATTTGTTATTTTGATCTAGCTGCGAGCGGTCAAAAAAATCGAAGGAGAAAGATAAGAGACAAACGGTGTTTCGCTGAAGACGAACAGATTGCATTGACTGCAAAAAAAGGGGTGGGGTGCACTGGTGATGTCGGTGCCTCTTGACATGCGTCTCCATCTCTTACTCCAGATTCTGTATGGATGCACTCTGTGTCATATGCCACCTGTCAATCCTTGTATAAGGCTTGAAATTGCCCATTTTGATTGACAATTCACTGGCACCAGGAAAAATGCCACGAACATATGCAAATACAAATCATATATATATATATATATATATATATATATATATTATACCTACATACATACATAATTATATTCTTATACACACAAAAGACGTATGTATACATATAATGTACATATATATATATATATATATACATATAATGTACATTATATCTACCTACATAATTATATCTTTAGACACACAAAGACGGATATATATATATAGGCCGGGTTAGCTAAGTCGGTAGAGCGTTCGGCTAGAAACGACAAGGTTCCTAGTTCGATACCGGTCCTCGCCAACTCAGCGAGTAGCAAAGGGATCTGTGCGGTAAAGTAAGGAGTTGATGATAGATGTGTCGCTCCACCGCAGACGCCAAAACAATCTCCTTGGTCTAGCGCTATTGAAAAGGGGATAGACTCCCTCGCTGACTGGCTGATACCGACTTTAGGCCGCCCCGACGACTTTACTTTTACTATATATATATATATATATATATATATATACATGGTTCACTATAATATATACCACTTTCTGTTTCTCATTCTCCTGTTCAAATATGCCTTTCTAACTCATTCGCTCCATGTTCCTTTTTGTATTACTCTAACATACACCATTTCTTTTTATTCAACAGACTCTTTTATGTTATCTTTCTTTCTTCATCACAAGCTATCTCATTCTTCTATCATCATTTTTAAAGCTTATAGTATTAATTTATACATCCTTCCATTTCATTTTTCTTTATTTCATGAGTTCATCTTCTGTTTCTGTTTCCATTATGATTCGTGTTTGTGTACTATAAACGGCAAAACATTTCCTAATGTTTGTACAGGCTTTAGTTTCTTTTTTTTAGATTTATGAATATCCCCATACAAGTGCATCAGCGCTATGAGAATTGCAATCAAGCTCGCCAATGATTTGAACTCACACTGTCCGTTTTCCATTGCATAACGCGGTTTCATATATATATATATATATATTTTTGGATGTTTGTTTTTTAGAAGCATTGTTGAATAAAGTATATATCATTTTTGCTTGAAGGCAATTACAATGCATGTATCGCATAAAATTCGATACTTATTTTTAATAGAAAATGAACTTGACAAGTGTAATCCCGGCAAAGGATCGCTCGGTGTGTAGAACATCATACAGACTGTTTAGAATTTATTAAGTTTCATCAGCGATGTATACTAGCTGATGCGATACATGCATTGTAATTGCCTTCAAGCAAAAAAATATAATATTATATATATATATATATTTGAGAGAGAGAGAGAGAGAGAGAGATATTATATATACCCTTCTATATTTAACTGACTATGACTACAAAGCCTTCAATACATTTATTTGAATTTGTACAAGAACAAACAAATATAATATGCATGGTGTACAATTCTGAACTCTATAAATATTAGATAGATAATGATTAGTTTTCCATATTTACATGAGACCTGAATATATCAATCTTATTCATGTTAAATTATGCATGCATAACTAAATCGCCGAAGCAGACTTGAATATAATTCTAATAAGATCAAAAACGGTTACATCTGCTCCTCACAAGCCATTTCGATTGAACCAGTCACGATGCAATTAACCTTCGATACCATAAATAATATATTCAATTTTGATATCTTCTTACACATGCTCGAAAAGTTAAATGTTGCCAAAATCATGACCATATATATATATATATATATATATATATATATATATATATATATATATATATGCAGCAAGTAATTATTGAAATGTTTGATTGAAAATCCCAATATATTTCATTATTTTTTTTTCACAGACTTAGTGCTATTTTCCTTATTTTGAGGTGGTAGGGAAGCTGCTCCATATGTTGTTTCAGAGAACTTTTGATCTCATCCAAAATCGTATTTGGTGGGGAAGAATAATCAAAGTTCCAATTACCGTCGAATTGGGAAGACACGAAAACAAACGGTTGTAACTCAATACAAACCTGAATAGTCGCAAGTCTATTGCAGAATGACAGGGTATTTATAAAATTCCACAGTATCATTCAAATCAAGCAGCCACTCAGAACTCAAGGAATGGAATCACCCAAATTCATGAATGGATCATTCTTGATTTCTATATATACCAACTGTCTTGGACACTGCTTCAGTTGTACTTAGTTAGCTGTTATTCAAACCATCAGTAGACTAACTGATTTCCATAAGTGGTATTATTTTTTTTAGTTATTGTGTACGTTTAATATACCAAAAATCCTCAACAATGGCACTAAAATCATTGTACACATTATATCTTATTATAATGGAGATTGTGTGTTTTTCTGTCTGTAACCGAAACTATATTACTAATCGAGTCACAATTAACATAGTTATTTACATCACATTCTCCATGATTTTATTTATATTTAAACCTCAATTATTAATAAAATTACTTCACCTTTTTATTAGTGTTGTCCATATCTATATACTAATAACATGCAATTGTATTTATATATACAAAAAATAGCGGTTTGCAGTGTGAACGGGAAGGCTAATTTGCATATTGATATTAAAAATGTGATTTTATTAAATATGTGCTTAGTATTATTGATTTCTAACTGTTTGGTTTTATTTTAATGAATATAAGCGAAAATCTCTCCAATGAATATTAAATGAAATCCATTAACAAGAAAAAATAACTGTCATTTTATTCTTTATTTCCTAATTTAACTAAATAGTTAAATAAGTAAAATTAAGCAATGAAAGACGGGAGAGATGGAAGAGGAAGTTTCATTTCTATTTTTCTATTATACCCCCACTCTGTTTCAAATCTTTTTATCTGCCTTCTTATTAGACTTTCTAATTTAATACGATATTTTATTATATTAAAACTTGAATACTTGCACCTGGAGGGTGCATATATTTGCTAGTACATATAAATAATGAAAAACGACTAACATTTTAAACATTTTAAATAATCAACACACAATCCATAGCCCTGGTATCTAGAATAAAACCTACCAGCTGAATTAACCTGTCCCTCACATAAAATCGGACAAAGACACACAGGAAATAATACCCCGGACAATGGTAATGGATGTTGTTAAAAGCGTTTGACACCGGTCATTAGAAGGAAGGAGGAAAATAAAAACAAAAGACTGATTACAAGCCGCAAAAATGTGAAGTATGTTCACAAAATCCATACCTTAAAACTGTTAAATTGTATGCTATTCCTAACCTACAGGGGTATAGTGTGTGTGTGTGTGTGTTGATGGTGTTAAAAACTTATTCGCCTCGAAAAATTGATATAATTTTGTAATCTAATGACCAATTCTCGTTCAAATCCTCTCATATTTTAATAGCAATTGTTGAGGAAACTTAAAGTCATATGGTTAATTTTAAACCCGTTTTTATTCTAGTGAATAGCATTTATATAACTAAAATATATAAGCATATCACTTGCACTTGTTTTTACTCATGTTGAGATTTGAGATCATTTGAACGATAATGGTCAAGTTGTTAGATTACTAAAGGATATCAATCTTTCTGAAATTAATTATATATATATATATTATATATATATATATTATTATATTATTGCAAAAGGTTTGATATAACTGAAATATATAAGTATATCACTTCCACTTGTTTTTACTCATGTTAAGATTTGTACGAGAATGGTCAAGTTGTTAGATTACAAAATGATATCAATCCTTCTGAAATAATATATATATATATATATATTATATATATATATATATATATATATTTCAGCTTTATGATTTAGAAACATACGCCTGATCGATTTGAATGTATGAATTATTTCCTGTCTCATTAGTCAAAAATGTTCACCCTTTCAAGTTTTGCTGTCCAATATAAAATGGACAAAACTGAATAAAATTATAAGAAGTATTCCTGTATGTGGAAATAGAGGGGAAGAGAAAGAGAAAATGTGTGTGAAATTTATTTAAATTTAAATCTAATTAGGAAATGTCTGCAAGACGATTTTTGAATTATTGACATTTTCAAAATACGAATGAGAATCAAGTAAACATATCCATGTTTAATCTCATTCGTTTGCGAAATGAAAAGTTCAACGCCACACCAAGATGGACACAATCTAAAACCATTAAACATAAATACTATCCTACATTTAATTACAAGAATGAATATACAATGTATATATATAAAAAATATATAGAATCTTAAATAGGTTATATATGATACGCGTAGTGCAATTGTTATTCGTAGTAAATAGATTCGGTGACTCGAGTTCAAATCCTGTACAAGTCTGTTTGCTTTTCACATGTATTATAATCTAATGGATAATTGTGCTAAGTATTTTCGCTCCACCTATGGGTAAATAGTTGGAAAGATTAGGCTCTTAAATCTTAGGCAACCAGTCTTGGAGAAGAAAAGGGGCCGGGTTAGCTCAGTCGGTAGAGCGTTCGGCTAGAAACCACAAGGTTCCTAGTTCGATACCGGTCCTCGCCAACTCAGCGTTGTGAGTAGCACAGGGGTCTGTGCGGTAAAGGAGCTGATGGTAGGTGTGGCGCTCCACCTCAGACGCTAAAATAATCTCCTTGGTCTAGCGCTATTGAAAAGGGGATAGACTCCCTCGCTGATTGGCTGATAACGACTTTAGGCCGCCCCGACGACTTTACTTACACTTGGCCTAAGAAAGTAACTGTTTCATATCCAAAATGTGTGGAGTGTTTGGTTAAATGACGTTTATAAACTGATATATCTTTGCTTGGCCAGATAGGTCTTCTAAACCACATAGTATATCCTTCGTCAATAATTGTCCGTATAAAGCACAATTCAAAATTATATAGACATTGATCGGTCTCTTAATCAACTGTCACAATAGCTGGGCTAGAACGAGAAAAACACCCTCGATTATGGAAAACGATAAAATATACTGAAGGATCCTGGATCCATCGAGAATGAATACGCTACAAAGTACATTGTGTTCATTATTCATGTCCACCTTCGTTTACTGTCTCAGTTGTTTTTGTTTTGTTTTGTGTGTGTGTGTGTTACTCCTTTCCCATCCGACGATCAGCCATCACCGACATAGCTGTCACAGATGACCACGCTATACCATAATAGCCTAGGTTGTTTACCAAAGAGAATAGGGTCAAGTGAAACACTTGAATGAGTGATGGGTTCATCTAAGTGAAATAGTTTCATTATACATTGTCCAGTTGCTACCGATAAAGTTGGAAAATGAATGCCTATTTCCAGCCTCAGCTGTTACTTTCCGATTATAACAATGGTCATCTATCAGCAGACAATAATGCCAGCCGACGCCTCCAATTCTCTCCATCACACCCTCCACCTCCCCCTCCATGGATGATCGGCAAGATGGATTATCATTGATTTCAATTATCTCCTATGACGTCATATAAAGCTAAGTTGCGTTCGTATAACTGGATCAAGATCTATACCTCTAGATAGAGAGATATTTTAATGCTACAAACTTAATATTAGAATATAGGTATATTTTGCAACAGGCGCAACGAACAAATTGAAATATAGTGATACCTTGTCTTACGAGTAACCCTACATAGGATTTTTCTGAGTTACAAGCTGTAACTTTGCTTTATGCAAAGAGCTAAAATTTTAGACTGGAGCGAGCTTCAGATATGCTTATGTTAAGTTTATTTAAAATATTAAAGTATCCAAATTTATTATGCAGAAATTATATCATTTATTTAAAAAAAAAAACAACATTAAATCAATTTACCGGGAGAGGGGGCCGGGTTAGCTCAGTCGGTAGAGCGTTCGGCTAGAAACCACAAGGTTCTTAGTTCGATTCCGGCCCTCGCCAACTCAGCAAATGAGTAGCACAAGGTTCTGTGCGGTAAAGTAAGGAGCTGATGGTAGGTGTGGCGCTCCACTTCAGATGCTAAAAATAATCTCCTTGTCTAGCGCTAGTGAAAAGGGGATAGACTCCCTCGCTGATTGGCTGATACCGAGATTAGGCCGCCCCGACGACTTTACTTACTTTACTTCATAAGGGCCGTTTTTGCTTAGTCGGTAGAGTGTTCGGCTAGGTATCACAAGGTTCTTGGTTCGATTCCGGCCCTCGCCAACTCAGTGAATGAGTAGCACAGGGATCTGTGGGGTAAAGGGAAGAGCTGATGGTAGGTGTGGCGCTCCACTTTAGATGCTAAAAATAATCTCCTTGGTCTAGTGCTAGTGAAAAGGGGATAGACTCCCTCGCTGTCTGGCCGATACCGACATTAGGCCGCCCCGACGACTTTACTTACTTTACTAGAAGAATGACTAGAGATCTGTGTAAAATGTTTAAAATAAATAATGGAATTTCTAATTGTTAAGATATTACACCTTGAAATGTAAATATAATATCGAGTCATATTTAAGATAATTAAGCCTATAAACCAATTGAATATCTGTGGCTAAGAGAGTAATATGTTTTTTTAGAACAAATAACCTAATCAGTTAAAAAACAACAAGTGAGTCAAATATTTACTAATGTATCGATGAATTCAATAAATAATGATTAGAAAAAACAGAAATTAAGATGTCAACCCCAGGAACTTTGAGTGTTGTATACTGGCATCAAATTCTATATGTTATATAGCGGCTTTTTCTTCACGTTGCTAAATCGCGTATCTGTATACGTAGCGGGTATGGTCACAGTACCCAAAGCGATGTATGTTAGTAGTCAGCTAAGACTGACTAGTAGACTTCAATAACAACAGATACGTATGTACAAAGAGAGGACCCTTCTTTATTTTCTTCGGTGTGTGGGTGGTGAAGGCACAGAGCTTACAATGAGTGCACGGGGGGGGGGTGCTGACGGAAGATGTGAAGTGTCCTTTCCGCTGTCGGCTGGTGTCTGAGTCTGTCGGCTTGACCCTCTGGCTTTTTTTATTGACGACACGCCTACACATCTTTATCTTTTTGATCTGATAACGGACCTTTGTTATATATTTATTTTATCTTCAGATAGTTTCCGGTCAAGGAAACTATCTCTTCAGCTTTCTCTTTCTTTTTGAATATATATTTTTCTCTTTCTCTTTGTCCCTCAGCCGGAAGTTCCATCTTCCGGGCGAGGACAATACAACATCAGAAGGATTACTTAACACACATTGATCTGTATAGAGATATTGTATTCATATTGAATATTTGCTGAGCAACGATTTTATTATTATTATTATCATCCTCATCATCAGTAGTAGTATTAGTAGTAGTAAGAGGAGTAGGAGGAGAAATTGTGTACGGTTGATATGAGAAGATAGTAAAAAAGTGAGATGCTCAAAAACAAATAAATTACTGCATTGATCCTATCGAAAACAAATTAGATTATGTGTGGAAATAAACATATATTTGTTGTGTAATACGACGGCATTCAGTATCATTTGGCTACAGACATATTGAAGCACCTAGCTATATGCTTTTGTAACAATTGCATAATCACATTGCAATATCTAACAGTTATTGAGACGTACTTTCTTTTCCTATGGAACGAGTAAACGTGACATTTTCTGAAGACGAAATAATTCATCTTTTTCTCTGTATATTAATTACCCTTTTTAGTATCTCTCAGGACATTCATTTATGTGTGTCTATCTCTTCAGGTAATGTGTGATATGTTTTACTGCGTTGTATTATAATAACAGCAAGAGATACACTATGTCCAAGCCGAATGATTCATTTATTTTACCAGCTTAAGGACTCATACTGTGGTGTTGTTTACACACAGTTGCGGTGAATAAGTTGGCTATAAGATTTTAGAATTATTTCTTTGAATGTTTGAGATGAGGCTTGAAGATTAATATTATCTGCGTTGTTCGGACTATTGTCCCCATCTTCATTGTTATTTGTACAACGTTTCGGCCGATATGGCCTCCGGCCTTCTTCAGGTATTTCTTGTCGGACTCGGGAACCTTCTTTTCGAACTCGGGAACCTTCTTTTCGTAATCGGGAGCCCTCACGGAACTTTGAAACTTACGACAAGAAAGTTCCCGGGTTCGAAAAGAAAATTCTCGAGTCCGAGAAAGTTCTGGAACCTCACCATCAGGTAGAGTTTAACGTCATTCCCAGGACATGTAGACCCTCAGCCACCGCCTTCTAGAACCCATATGATAAAAAGGAGTTGGGGCTTGCCATGAGGGCAATAGGGTTGGGAAAATCATATAGGTGCTAGGGCTTGACGTGACCAGCCGATTGATCGGAGGGGGCCTCTCCGCCCGCCCGTTTAGCCCAAGATAGGGCCAAAGTGGAGTATTGCAAGTCATGAACTGCTCATCCGCCTGGGCTCTATCCTTAAGCATCACGGGTCGCCACCCACGACCAACGGGTGGCCCCATTGGGGGAGTCTTACTCCTCTGCAGAGGTGCGGTCGATGCATTCTAACGCCCCAGCCGACAAGGCGGACAGAGTTTTTAAGATGTTATATGCAAAATACATAAACGCACTTAAATCTGTTTACGTAGATCAGCTTTACTCTAATAAGACGATACCTGGTTCGAAGGTGAGATTTCCCCCATTTAATCGAATTCATTTAGCCAGGTGTGTTATATCAAGTATGTGTATCGTTTATAAATATATTGAAACGGTGTTTTTAGATGAAAATCAAAAAGGGTGAAATTAAATAAACCAGGTGTCTCAAGAGGCGAGAAATGAAACTTAGGACTACGAGAACAACTGATGTACACAGATTCATAGATTAATATTAACAGATGCGTATACATTAATTATGAAAGTAATATCACATAAAACTAACAACCGGAAGTAAATACTCATTTCAATATATAACATCATTTGAAGTATTAACAGTACGAAAACATCTGTAAAATAAAATGTATAAACATTAACCTAAAGTTTAGTTTGGTTTGTTTTGTTTTACGGCATATCAACCCCAGTGGGTCATTTAATGCCGATAAAGTTTTGAAATAAATCAATTCTTAATGGATAATACAATTTTCTTTATAAATACATTGTTCTATTTAACCCATAGATGGGACCCTAACAGGTACTACCACTCCGGGTCAGAGTGGACCAGGGAACAATGGTGATGAAGGAGTGCTCCACATTCCCCAAATCTCCAAAATTGGAACCTAACCATCAGATAGTGTTTAACGTCATTCCCAGGACATGTAGACCCGCAGCCACCGCCTTCCAGCACCCATATGATAAAACCTAAAGTTTAGTAGAAATATTAAACTGAAAGTTGCGTAATGTAAAATATATTTTAAACAAATCAACTATTAGATATGAAATACTTCAATATAATTACGTTTTAATGAGGTTTGTTTATTTGCAGTTAACTTGACCCTACAGAAAACTGACCAAGTCGGTTGTGCATAGAATAGGCTCCAAAAGAACCCCCTGCCTTTATATCTCTCATTCCGGAACGGCAGATATAAACAATAGTTTTCTTTTTTGAGAATTATGATCATAGAATAATCATCTGTAAGCAAAAATAAATTGTATTTGATTTTCAACTTTTATTTTTTTTTTTTTGTATATTGGTACTTTACATTGCAGTGGAAGACCTTAATTTATTTTTTAATGAAAAAAAGTAACAGAATAATTTTGTCTTGTTTTAAATGAATTCTCTATATGATATTCGTTCCAAAATGCTACTACTATGTTTACAGTATCGATAACGAACGAACTATATACATACAGTCACATACTTTCTATTTCAACTACAATATTCTATCTTCATCTGAATAAAAGAATACAAAGAAAATACAACTCATTGATTTTTATACTTATGATTTCATATAATATAAACCATGTATATTTCCTTAGTATATCTATGCACGAGAGATTAATAGGAACACTAACATTTACTGTATAGCTAAGCTCATAGGCTTTCTCGATTTAGATTTTAGTATTTGTAAATTTTAATTATCTCAAGTTTCATTTCTATAAACAATCAAAGTGTTATATTATGTTTTACCCTTATTTCACATAAGGGGATTGAATTGATTTGAACTTCGTTTCGCATGGGGTTAAATTATTCATGAAGCTAAGATTAGTTGTGCTACAAGCCCCGAAGTAAGAATCGAACTCAGTTATAATTAATCCTAAATAAAAACTAAAACTTGAAAAAATGCAGTTGACATTTAGACTGTAACATGATGTATTTAAGTTTTTCTTTAATTAGTGTTAATTATATTTAATTCTGTTTGTAAATAGTTACAGAATTATTTGCTTAGCGGACCATATTTCTTGAGAACACACTACTCTGAAAGAGCAATGAATATCAGCACGATTAAATCCCAACCTCCTGCCGACTATTAACCTATACAACTTTCCAAAAATGAACCGGTTTTTACTAATTTCTCGGTTTTGTTTTTCGCTGGTTTCGGCGATTTAAAGGATAAAATATTTACTGATCCCAAATGGATCAAAATAGAAATGCCCTCGGGATTCACGCAAATTTTACACAATACCCACGCATGAGCTTCCGTTTGTGCGTGACTCCACACTATAATTATCCTTGTGTTCGACTGACAAGTTGGGATATTAGTAGATACTAATTTTCAATCTAGATCAAGGGGGGGTTTCAGCTAGTTTACACAAATCGACGACGCAAAATCTGTCAGATTCTTTGTCAAATGTTTAGTTTTACTATTTTCAAGAAATCTTATGGGAAAATTTGAGTGTGAAGGTAAACGTGTTTACAATATCTGACATTATCAAACATGATATAAACACGAAATAAAGAATGGTTTTCTTTCATTATTTTTTTATTTAATGTTTCAGTGAGAACTTATTTTGGGTATTTTTCAAAGGAAAAAGGTGTCTCGTGTGTTTCAAATCAATTACATTTGTAACTTTTACTTTCTGAGTTTTTTTTCTCGGTATAATGATAGGTAATGTTCAAATCATTTGACTCGATTCCAATTTAAAACGGAAATTCTAGTTTTTTTTTTAAAATCTCATTTTAATTGTTTATACATTATTCACTGTGTTAAATTCACTGACTCCAGACATTGATACATGTTGAAATCTAATTCTCCACGTCCTCACATGAAACATTACCACACACACACACACAATATATTCTTAAATTCAGACATTTCAAATTAAAATTATGAGTTAACCATAGGTACATACGTATGCACTGGCTTGTGGGGGGATACAACTATTTAAAGAATAAAGATCTCAAAGAAAAAAATAAAGATTTGTAGACTAATTTATGAAGAGGTTTTGTAGCCGTTGAATTGTTTCACTGTTTTATCAGAGACTATTGCAATTAGTCAAATAAGTTTTTTTTTTTAAATAGCACATAGAAATTTAGATAATAAAAAAACAACGACAGTATGACTAAGCATTAGAAAAAATACAGAAGAAAATAAAAATAATTGGTAATTTGCTTGAAGCATTGTTAAGTATGTTATAATATATGATTTGAAGGCAATTACAATGCGTATAAAAATAAAAACAAAAAAGTGTTATTTTTGTCTTATCGATTTCAAAGAAACTATCTTCAGAGACGAATATCAGAAATGTACGTGCTTAAGTTTTTTTTTGCGTGGTTATACTTTTTTTCTTCTTTTTTTTATCCTCTTTTTTCTTTCTCCTCCCTTCCCCCTTCTTTATATTATGAATAAAATGGGCGAATAACTGTAATTTCTTATTTTTTTAAATATTTGTTGAGAACGAATGTTTAAACCCCTACCTTGTATATGTATCTAATATTGTATGTTTATCATCTGGTGAATATTGCAACAATGTAGCAATGTTCAATTCAAAATAAAAACGGCCACATAGAAAAAGTGTTATGCTTAGCTTTTCTTTTTTTTCTTTTCTTTCCCTTTTAAGAATCAAAATCAACAAAAATAAATGGTGGTTCAATCTATTATTACACATAAAACATAGGAGTACTATTTGTCTTAATTTTTGAGATGTGGCTTGATAGTTTGTATTATTTGAATTATTCGGACTGTTGTCCTGGTTACGACATGAAGGCTCCCGAATTCGACAAGAAGGTTCCCGAGTTCAAAGAGAAGTTTCTCGAGATCGAAGATAAGGTTCGGGAATTAAACAAGCAACACACGAAGAAGACTGATCGGCCGAAACGTTGTGTATATAACAATAAAGATGATTAAAATAGTTCGAAAAATCCAAATGACACAACATCTAAGTATTTCATGTTTTTCTCCTCGTAAATATCGGTATGTATCTTTTTCTCACACTTAATAACACCAATCAATACGAGAGAAGATGAGGTGTTAAATAAAATAATCATGAATATTAAGTTGAATATACTAGTCTTAATAGGCAGAATCGAATATTTCTTTATATTCTTCAACTCACTCTTCGCCATTCATCTATACTAAGACGTGAAAATATATCACGAGATATATTCAAAGAATGAAAAGTTGTTTTGTAGCATATTAACCCATTTCGGGCCATTTAATCCCAAATCAAGTTAGTCTGCTATCAAATTGTTCATCGTACTTTCTATTACCTCAATGGTAATCTAAGTATTGAACAGACGCATAACTGGTTAGCTTCGGTAATCTAGCGGGAACCAAAATATTCATAGTAACTTGAGCCTAAGGTATCAGTCAGTCAGAATATTTTGCTCACAATTAGGCAATAACAGGACCTCGCCTGAGGTCAGTAACAGTACCTACTTTTTCTTAAATAGTAATCCATCTAAATATTGAACAGTTTTATCGCTGTTTAAATTCTCTAGTGTTGTGGGAACTGCTGCTTTCTATGTGACTTTAGTGCAAACAACGAACGAAAGATACACTCGTAATAGCATATATATATATATATATATATATATATACTAGCAAATTAATGCACCCTCCGGGTGCAAGTTTTTAAGTTTTAATATAATAAAATGTCATGTTAAATTAGAAAGGCTAATAAAACTAAATAAGAATGCAGATAAAAAGATTTGGAACGGAGGGGGTATTATCGAAAAATAGAACAGCTTTGAAACTAACTCTTCCATCATTTTCCATTACTCCCGTCTTTCATTGGTAAATTTTCCTAATTTAACTCTTTAATTAAAATAGGAAGTAAAGGATAATATTACAGTTATTTCTTCTTCTTAATGAATTTCTTTTAAGATTTATCCCAGAGATTTTTGCTTATATTCAATAAGATAAAACCAAACAATTAGAAATCAATATTACTTAGCATATATTTATCAAAATCATTTTTTTAAGATCAATATGCAAATTAGCCTTCCCATTCACACTGTAAACCACTATTTTGTTGTATATATAAATACAATTGCGTATTATTAGTATGTAGATATGGTCAACAGTCTTAATAATGTAAAACAATTTTATTATTCATTGAGGTTTAAATAAAAATAAAATCATGGAGAATGTGATGTAAATAACTAAGGGAACTGAATTGAGTAGTAATATAGTTTCGGTTACAGACAGACAAACACACAATCTCCATTATAATAAGATATATATATATAAGCTGGAGCAAGCATGATGGTACCGAATAATATTTGTCATGAAAGGAATAAAACATATATAGAGGGCTCTATGTGAACTCCAGTAAAACAGAGTTCATCAGTTTCAAAAAGAAAGGAAACATCTCAACACTCAACGGCACGCCTCTCAAGCCTGTAGAACAATTCACGTACCTAGGTAGTAATATCTCATCCACAGAGAGAGAGAGATGTTAACACACGAATAGAAAAGGCATGGTCAGCCACAAACAAATTGTCAGTCATATGGAGGTCTGATCTCCCTGACAAGCTGAAGCGACAGTTCTTCCAGGCTGTGGTTATATCGGTGCTGATATATGGCTGCACCACTTGGACCCTAACGAAGCGTCTTGAAAATAAGCTAGATGGAAGCTGCACAAGAATGCTACGTGCAGTCTTGAACAAATCGTGGAAGCAGCACCCCACGAAGAGACAGCTGTACGGTCACCTGTCCCCCTCTCTCAAACTATCCGAGTGAGACGGACAAGGCATGCAGGACACTGCTGGAGAAGCAAGGACGAGCTCATAAGCGACGTTCTCCTGTGGAAGCCAACACATGGACATGCAAGTGTGGGGCGCCCAGCAAATACCTACATTGACCAGCTATGCGAGGATGCTATATGCTCAGCAGAGGACCTCCCAGGTGCAATGAGTGATAGGGTGGGTTGGCGAGAGATTGTCATGGATATCCGTGCTGCAAGCGCGACATGATGATGATGATGATGAGAGGGGAAAATAGATGTTCGTGATTTCTCTCTCTCTCTATATATATATATACCAAACAGTTATAGCTAAAAATACTTGATAAGATCAGTACTAAACGAGTGCGGATTCTAAGGTATTCACATTCAGTTCATGTAACTAGTCATTAAGTGAAGTCCCAGGTGGCCAAATCATCAGCCGTTGACAAATCATCGGCTCTCCTTAGCTTATCGATAAGAATAATGAACGTCGGATTTTACGCCAAATGCTGGTTAGCAAGATGGCTAATGTGGCAGAAATTGGAGATACCTGTAATTAAATTGAAGGAAGTAATACGTCATAACGGATAGAGCATCTATCATTGAGTAGCCACAGGCAATTCAGCGTATTCATGCTATTCAATGTCTATCACCGAAAGCGTATCCTATGTGCAAGCGCGTGTCGGCACGTAGACTTGTCTCAAGAGACAATGGCCCTTTACAGTGAGGAGCTTTAATTTCCATCTGAATGATGCGGGCGCTGTTATGTGAGCATAAGAATTGTTGCTGGAAAATGGTACACAGGCAAAAGCAGTATTATGTTTCTGACAACGTTCTATTGTGAAAACCATGTTTCTACCTTTTATTTGTTATACGTGATATACTTAGACATCATTTAAAATGATTGATAGTTTGCCTAGAGATTATGTACGGTAGTGTAAAAATTTTAAATAACGGTAATTTGATTGTTTTGTTTTGTTTTGTTTTACAGCATATCAACCTCAGTGGGTCATTTAATGGCGATAAAGTTTTGAAATAAATCAATTCTTAATGGATAATACAATTCTTTTTATAAATACATTTTTCTATTTAGCCCATAGATGGGACCTAACAGGTACTACCACTCCGGGTCAGAGTGGACCAGGGAGCAATGGTGATGAAGGGTGCTCCACATTCCCCAAACCTCCAAACTGGAACCTCACCATCAGATAGAGTTTAACGTCATTCCAGGACCACGCCTTCTAGCACCCATATGATAAAAAAGGGGTTGGGGCTTGCCATAAGGGCAACAGGGTTGGGAAAATCATATAGGTGCTAGGCTTGACGTGACCAGCCGATTGATCGGAGGGGGCCTCTCCGACCGCCCGTCTAGCCCAAGATAGGGCCAAAGTGGAGTATTGCATGTCATGAAACTGATCATCCACCTGGGCTCTATCCTTAAGCATCACGGGTCGCCACCCATGCCAACAGGTGGCGCCATTGGGGGAGTCTTACCCCTCTGCAGAGGTGCAGTCGGTACATTCTAACGCCCCAGCCGACAGGGCGGAACGGTAATTTGAAATCATACAATCCCATAACAGGAACAACAAGGATCAATATCACCTATGTTCTTCTTTTCACGCTTTCTGTCCCCAAAAGACCTCGAACGAGGGTGGAGACAGATACTACACTCTCATCCATGCCAGAAAACCGCAAATCTAATTACCCAACCTTCATATAATGAACAGATACCGATACATTTAACATCCTAGATAATAATTATTGATAGAAACCAAAAGGTCACATAGAGAAACCATGGCCATTATTCCGAGCATGCACCGTGTTTAATTGCTTTTCACTCTCTCTATTAAATACCTTTCAAAATTATCAACCACACACACCTGAACCCAATTTGTAGTTAATGTTATCTGACTAGCTCATTAGCGAAGATCCTGATCCCTGTCCTCGCCATATTAACGTGTCTTTATAATCCAACAGCATCATCCGATCAATATATACCAAGTGCTTGAAATAAGAATTTTAAATGGCACTGTTTTTCTCATAAATTCGCATATTATGTGCCAGTTGCACATGTGCCGTTGTGATGTAGAATGTCATCGCATTATTTCGAAGATATTCACTGAGAAATGGTGCATGATTTTGAGTCCCATACATTTAATCTAAAATATTTATAAAGAAATCTTAATACCGTTTCCTGTAGATTTTGAATACCATGCAAAGAACACGCACGTTGATTATATCAACCACTTAATCATTAATTACAGATGAGACAGTCCCGAAGACTCGTGACAAAGAAAGAGAATATATACAGGCATGAGATGAATAGATGCCTTAGCATATCAAACTCTGGAAGACGGTTGTGTAGCCTTGATCATACAAGGAAATGGATTGGGAAATCAAAGTTCGAATCTTAAAAGGAGGCTACGTTTTAATTCCGGATAATATTGTAGTGACAAAAGAAACTTCATGAGGCAAGGACTTATCTCGCGTGTAGGTCCATGGTTTAGGTGAGGTCTCGCGAAAATTGCCAAAAGAAGAATACGTATTACTTTCCTTTATTGCAGACAAACATTACTTGCTTCCCTTGAAACCTGACATGACAAAAAGAGGTCCTCGAGAAGAGACTAGTCTATTTATATGATTAGCTGCTGCTTTGGTTTTTACTCTGGCTTTGTCCTTCAGGATGTCGATAAACCAGTGGACGCCATAGCCCAGGAAACCGACAAATATCACCTGGTTTACTTGGGTTACAAGGCTAAACATCAGTATGTATATTTCCTACCGATTACCCTGGGCAGGATGTTTTTTCGCATTACAGCTTCGACGCTAGCTGTTTTATAAAAATGAAGTAACTTATCATTTTGATCTCACACTCACTTGAACTGTCAAACACTTGTCGACAGCCATACAATGCCACTGAGTTCGATTTTCTCTCTACAGGTTGCCAGTTATCAATTAAATTGGATATAAATATGGAGGTAAATAAAACATTGTCTTTCTGACAAAGGAATTATACTGAATTGCGATTTTGCGTAATAGATTAAGGGTAATAACTATTTAGGGTTTACTTTTTAAAGGCTAGGGGCCGGGTTAGCTAAGTCGGTAGAGCGTTCGGCTAGTAGCCACAAGGTTCCTAGTTCGATACCGGTCCCCGCCAACTCAACGTATGAGTAGCACAGGGATCTGTGCGGTAAAGTAAGGAGCTGATGGTAGGTGTGGCGCTCCACCTCAGATGCTAAAACAATCTCCTTGGTCTAGCGCTATTGAAAAGGGGATAGACTCCCTCACTGACTGGCTGATACCGACTTTAGGCCGCCCCATCGACTTTACTTAATTACTTTTAAAGGCTAATAATAACCCATTACAACGTAGAATCTATTTAGCATATATATATATATATATATATATATATATATATATATATATATATATAGGTTGAATAGAAATATTTTCTATGTGTCTATACAACGACCGAGCGAATTGTTGTTTGATAAACCCTGTCACCACTTAGATGGTAGATTCAGATTAGTAACCATGTTCTGGTAAACTGCTTTCAGTTCTGGTTGTTAAATCCAGCATATCTTGATAAGTCTAACCTACCGGAAGAGATGATGAAGTTTGTCTACTCGTCTTACTTCAGGCTGTTGCCCTTTTTATATAACTTATCTATTCCCACCCACGTATCATTCATGGCTATTATAAAAGTTTAATGTTTTTTCATGCCTAAACCCTAGGGCATCGCGTTCGTTTTATTTGTTTATATTTTGCACACGAGAATTTTGAATCATATCTATTTTCATAATAGATGAGACCATAATAGTTAGTAATACTTGAGGTCAGAGTGGCCCTGGTTGCAATGTCAATATATGTGTACTCCATAGATATCAAGAACTGGAGCTTCAACATCAGATGCAGGAATGGGTCATATCTACAACAACACTCCTATGTTTTAGGGTTTGAGTTTTTCACTATACGTTGGATATACTAAGCATATTCTAAACCACACCAACAAGATTGTCTCAGTTGTACATGTAGATTGCTAACGCTTCAGATTTTGAAATATACAGTGTTAAATTATGGTACAGAGGGAAAAAAACAACTTTTACACATCAGCTTATCCTATTTTTCCTTATATATATATATATATATAAGTAAAGTCGACGGGGCGGCCTAAAGTCGGTATCAGCCAGTCAGCGAGGGAGTCTATCCCCTTTTCAATAGCGCTAGACCAAGGAGATTGTTTTAGCATCTGAGGTTGAGCGCCACACCTACCATCAGCTCCTTACTTTACCGCACAGATCCCTGTGCTACTCATACGCTGAGGTGGCGAGGACTGGTATCAAACTAGGACCATGTGGTTTCTAGCTGAACGCTCTACCGACTGAGCTAACCCGGCCCCTATATATATATATATTTATAATTACAAAGTCGCTCCTACCATTGGTTTCTGAATAACACTTTTTCGGTATTATTCGTCTTATATATATATATATATATATATATAGTTAAAAATTAATGGTAAAATTAATGAATGGGTGAAATAAAAATGAATGAAATGAGGGGGATAAAGGAAAGAATCCATCTTTTACCTTTGTAATATCTGTTGAGAATGGGTTTGAATTTATATATATATTTATATACATATATATATATATACATAATCTTGTCTGGTTAACTTCTGGTGAATATTGCTACATTGTAACTATCTTGAATTCAAAATAAAAACGGTCAAATAGAAGAATTTATTTATTTAGCTTTTTTTTTTTCAGTTGTAAAAAAAAGATAAAATATATTAAATTAATTAGATAAATCAGTAAATAAAAAGATTATCTTTAATTATATATTAGAAAGATTGATGAATAAATTTGCACAAGGAATATAGCCCAAATCATGAAAAGCCATAATAAAAAGTTGGAAAACCAACAAAACACCACGCGAAGTAACAACCAATGCAATTGTAGGGACAAGAGTTCGTGCCCTCTACAAGGAAACTGTCTCCAGAAAAATGTGGTGTACAGAGCTACTGTGAAAACAGACACCTCCATCAAACAATACATAGGAGCAACGGAAGGAACCATGAAACAAAGAATTTACAACCATAGACTTTCATTTTCGAACAGAAAATATTCTACACAAACAACACTATCCACACATATATGGACCTTGAAAGATATGGACATTTCGCCAGATGTGAGCTGGGAGATTCTGAAAGTTGCACCCGCTTACAGCAAAACATCTAAAAGATGCCTTCTTTGTCTCCAAGAAAAACTTTATATTATTACTCATCCATCACAACAGACCCTACTAAACAAAAGATCGGAAATCCTATCAAAATGCCGACACGAAAATAAACACCTGCTATCACACTTCGATCCATATACATAACCCACACACACCTCTTCTACCCAATTATATATATATATATATATATGTGTGTATATGTATATATATATATATATACATATATGTGTGTGTATATATATATATATATAAAATAGTAATATAATTTGTAAACACTACAACAGATCCGCCAAACTGTAAGTATCTTTCCCTCTACCTATATACATTGTACAATAATATCATGCAAATGTAACGTCCACATTGCACCACCAACGCAATAAATAACATGTTCATTATTATTAACAGCACAATTTTAAAAATACATTTAAAAAATACATTATATTAATTTGCACATAACATACGTAACCAAGAATACCAAACACAAATACGCATATTTATACGCACACACGCGCGTGGAGACAATTATATCATCACAGCCTCCATACATTCTCACGCGCACACGCATGACATCACATACATACGCACAAACAAGAATACGCACACACGCGCGTGGACACAATCATATCATCACAGCCTTCACGCATTTCCATGCAAACGCGCATGACATCATACACATACGCACAAACAAAAATACGCACACGTAGAAGAAAAAAAAACATTCCGCATCACGTAAACACGCAAACACGAGAATACAGTTAAAAAAAAACGCACACATTTGACCATTTACACAATTTCTGTCATTTTTAAAGGAACTTTTCGTATTACCCGATGAATGCTCTAAGCAAGAAACCGCTGGTCGTAATACCGTTCCCGTAATTGAATAAAATAAAAGCAAAAACTTTTATTTGTTTTGATTTCTCATTGAAACTATATATATTATATATATATATATATATATATATATATATATATATATATATATATACTTGGATTCAAAAGTTTATTCCTATAAGCACCCGGAGGTTTTCATATTTCCCCTTCAACAAATATTAAACTTTTGGCGACAACAATCCTCACTTTTATCATGTAACGTCTGCATTTCTTGGTGTCTATCTATACGTATCTATATTCAGCTAAATTTGATATTTGTCGACTTTCCTTGTAGAGAACAAATGCAATGAAACTGTGACGCGGAATATCATATCTGATTACGTCATCAGAGACCATCGTTGCTATGCGATAGGATTCTGATATCTATGCATCATCTACTTGGGAGTTTTAATTGAGATAATTGATAAAATGTGTGCGTTATAAAATAAATAAATAAATAAATAAATAAATAAAAAAATCAGCTTGAGTTAATCGTTTTGATTTGCGAATATTCCAAGCGTATAAGTAATAAGTGTATTTTTTTTCTTTTTGTTTTTCATAGTAATAAAAAAAATGTTTCACTGTCGGTTCTTCGCTAAATGTGTGGCTTGCAACTGTCGATAACGTAGCGAAGATTCATGAACCGTAAATTGGAATCGGTCAGATACAGTCCGCACCTTCTCGATGTTAATGGAACTGTATCGACCAGAAACTTGCCGTATCTGCAGTAGCGATAACGGAATTGTCCATTTCGTACATTTATGGCACTTTTCTGAGCCATTCTGATTTGTTTTTCTTGTAGAAAGAAGAATTCCTATTTCCTCGTTGGTTTTCATGATTTTCATTAGAATGCGTCTACCAAAAAAAAAATGTAACACCAATATTTGCGAATCGTTTATGAGGTTATTTTTATGCCTGATGATGGCCGAAGAATGTGTCTACCAAAGAGTTGAGTTAATAACACCTATAACTGCTGAAGAATAATTAAAGTTCCAATTACCATCGAACTGGGAAGACAAGGCAACAAACGGTTGTAACTTAAATACAAACCCGAATAGTCACAAAGTCTACTGCAGAATGACAGGATATATATATATATATATATATATATATATATATATATATATATGACTCCACAATGTCATTCAAATCAAGCAGTCAAGCAGCCAATCAGAAATCAAGGAATGGAATCACCCAAATCACCCAAATTCATGAATGGGTCATTCTTGATTTCTATATATACCAACTGTCTTGGACACTGCTTCAGTTGTACTTAGTTAGCTGCTGTTATTCAAACCAACAGTAGACTTACCGACTTCAATAACTGCAAATGGTGAAAATATGATTTTCATGCCGGACGATGATTGATGAATGTGTCTCCCAAAAATTTGAATTAATATCACCAATTTCAAATGCTTTAGAGGGTCTTATAAAAAAGACATACTATAGCTTATATTGAGGGATTCCATTGAAGAGGAATTGTTAGCAAGCTAGTCTTGTAGATATATTACTACTAGCAAGTTCCATCCCCAATTGATATCCCATACGTGGGATATTTTGTCAAAACCTACTCGTGGCAAACTGGTTGGGTAAATTATAGCTAATCGTTAAAATGGGAGAATCCTGCAAGTATTAAAACATCAAAAAATACTTCCTACGCCGGCTTGTAAATAGCACTCCCTTTGAGTTTCAACAATTACCAATATGTATACAACAAAGAAATAATTATTTGCAGAATAACTGGTTTCTTTGTTTTAATGTAATATCAACCTTCCAAACATTGTTTGTAGAATAACAATAGTGGTACTATTGAAATCATCGCTGGAGTACAAGGAGGTTGTACTCCAGCGATGATTTTGGATGTATACCCTAATGGGAAAGGAATTAATAAGGTTGTATTCCTTTCCCATTAGGGTATAAATCCAAAATTATACGTAATATCGCGACTGGACGTCGAACCTGTTTACTACAACATCACAATCCAGAAAGTTTGCCTATATTCCACCGGAGCTACTCCTGAAATACACACACACACACACTATATATATATATATATATATATATAAATAAATTGAAATTAATCCGACAGTATGAATTTAACGTTCATGAAAAACAAATGATGCTTATAATTGCTGACAAATCTGTTTCGACCGTGTTAATAGATCGGTCATCATCAAGAGCAATATATGAGAGAAAGACGGGGAAAATAACCATTAGAAGAATATAATAATAGCGTTTTGTTTGTACCTTTTCTTCTAACGGTTATTTTCCCCGTCTTTCTCTCATATCTTGCTCTTGATGATGACCGATCTATTAACACGGTCGAAACAGATTTCTGTCAGCAAAATTATAAACATCATTTATTTTTTCATAAATGTTTATATATATATATATATATATATATATATATATATATATATATATATATATACAAATTCAGCATAATCGCCAAATAGTTTAGGATAGACTATAACAAACTGTATTAGGTTCTTCGTTATGTGGCATTTTTGGTTAATAAATAAAAGCAAGTTGGAATTTAAGAAATTACATTTTCTTGCAAGAAATATTAATTATCATGGTCAGGAAAATCAAATTGAAAAAAATGGTACGACATGAATTCATCTATTCTTTATTGAATAAATCTGCTCCTGAAATCGAAGACAGCTTATTGATTACTACATATAAACGCAAACTACGTTCCTGTGAATTCTTGGCGGGCATTGAATTGTATAAGTAATCTGAGAATAAGACAATCACAGTATCACTTTATAGTGAAAATCCTCATCCAATGTAGCGGAAAGATATAAGCAAAAGTGTATTAACTTTTATTCAATCAAAGGACCAGCATTGTTCATTATAACAATGGAAGCATGAACTGTGTAAAAGAATTAAAAAAAAAAAGAACAAGAACTACATAAAATGAAACTGTTAGGCGTGAGTATTTCACAGTATCCTCCTTACTCAAAAGGGTAAAACTCCTCTGGCTTTAAGCTCAGATCACGCAGACACTTTCCACGTAGCAAAAGGTTTACAAGTTAGATAGTTTTAACTAGTGCTAATACCCTTGGTAAAGGTATGACATTATGGATAAATGGTAGAGAAGGGCAACCAAATGAGGAGAAGGAAAACACTGAATTCAGAAACGTGGTGAAACTCTGCTTAAGAAATTGATATTGTGTCGCATTTAACTCGTTTATATATTTATAAA
Organism: Doryteuthis pealeii; assembly: GCA_023376005.1. Taxonomy (NCBI): domain Eukaryota; kingdom Metazoa; phylum Mollusca; class Cephalopoda; order Myopsida; family Loliginidae; genus Doryteuthis; species Doryteuthis pealeii. Next base: position 12,285,863 of record CM042146.1, read on the forward strand.
TTCGTTCAAAATGCATATCAGAAATAGTTTTCAGTATATGATATTGTCATTACTAATTAAAAGGACATTTTTCGTGACAAGTTAAACCTCGACTAAAATTAAACAAGTTTTCTTCTCTCCTCTATAATTACTTTTGATAGGAATTTGTTGATTAATTTAATGGCGTGTCAAATCGTATAAGATTATTTTATTTTTAAGTTTGAGAATCACGCACATTGTACATTTATATTTGTTAGGGACTCGTTTAGCTCAGTTGGTCGAGCAGCCGCCTAGGAATCGTAAGGTACTTCGGTTAATACCGCCAAATCAGCACATGAGTAGCACAGATCGGGTAATCTAAAATGAGAATCAAGTGCAGTGCTGACGGTAGGTATCGCGTTCCAACTCAAAAAACCTCATTAGCGCGAGCAAAAATGGGATAGACTCCCTCGCTATCGGATTGATACCGATAATAGGCCACTCCACCAACTTCATTTGGTTGGTATAAATGGAAATAAATTCGACAGTACGCGGAAAATAAATGAATTTGTCAGTATATCTCCAAGATAATGATTCCTCTCCTCCTCTGAAAAATGATAATACATTTTCTTCCCACCTTTCATTCCATCGTTTGCGTATTAATATCTGTGTAAAGCTGGAATAAAATCACTTTCTCCAAGATCATGTATCATTCGGAATTGTGTTCAGCTTGTCCCTTTTTAAAAAATTAGAATTTTACTGAAAAATCTTAATTTTTTAACGAGAAAGACGACGTTATTTGTTGTTGTGTTCAGCTTGTCCCTTTTCAAAAATAGAATTTTACTGAAAAACTCTTAATTTTTTAACGAGAAAGACAACGTTATTTGTTTTTGTTTTTTTTTGTTTTTTTTTAATAAGAAAATGGATTCAAAAGACGTGTGATTGATCATTGTGCAGACAAAGAACCTACACACACAAACTATATATATATATATATATATATATATATATATATATATAAAAGTAATTGGTAATTTGCTTGAAGCATTGTTAAGTATGTTATAAAATAATAAAATTCGAAGGCAATACAATGCGTAACAAATAAAGACAAAAAGATGTTTTATATGTCTAATCGATTTCAAAGCAAAGCTTTATCATCAGAGTGTATTTTCAGAAAATACACTGATGATAAAGCTTTGCTTTGAAATCGATTAGACATATAAAACATCTTTTGTCTTTATTTTTTACGCATTGTATTGTCTTCGAATTTATTATTATTATATATATATATATATATATATATATATATATATAATGTGTGTGTGTGTGTGTTCATTTATTTATTATTGGAGGATGTACAGAATGTTTATATAAAGATTGTGTTTCTTTTGTGGGAGTATCCATAGTTATTTAATATGTGTGCGAGCCTCAAGAATGTCTTGCATACATAATAATTATAGATATCCACGCAGATAGACCCTACATAAAAAAACAATTACACGCACACACACACACACACACACACACACACACACACATACATACACAATATAAGAGAGAGAGAGAGAGAGAGAGAAAGAGAGAGAGAGAGAGGAGGAACAGAGGGAGAGGGAATGAAAGTGTGAGGCATTTTGAATTTTGTAACTCATCTATAGATCATGTTGAAGGCACGGACCTCGATTACATCACTGAATTTAAGCAACGAGGCTTGTGTTTAGTACTTAAATTATTGACTATTTCATAACAATAAGCATTTTAAACAATCCCCGTGTTGTGTATCAGACTAAACAAAGTAAATAACAGTAAAACTGTAAAATGCAACAGTTACAAGGGCAATTTATTATGAATGGGTCGCATAAAATCACCCACATTTGCGGAATAACGAGTGTCTTCTATTGTATAGATTTGCTAAAACAGACTCGAAAACGCGTCATGGTAGATATAATATTCTAAGAATCCGGGTGCTAGATAATCCTTAATTGCAACTAAAGCTGATAATACCCAGTCTGCCAAGACGAGAAAAAACTGATAGTGTTTCAGAAAATAACCTCAAACAATATTATACACATCACAGTTTTAAAAGATAACAGAATCTTATATTAATATATAAGGTCGCTTGTCTCTTAGACATTGAAAGAATATCATTCAAAATTACCTCTTATTTTAAAATTCTATACTGCCGCGTATATGTTATAGTGAATTTATTAAGTATGTAAAAATATCTAATTTAGCTGCAAGGTAGGTGGATGAGAATAACGTGTGAATTAGCTGACAACCAACAAAATATATATCACACAGAGAGAGAGAGAGAGAGAGAGAGAGAGAGAGAGAGAGAGAGAGGTGACAAGGCCAGTTTCTTAAGCGGAATTTAACATTTTAATTCATTCTCATGGACTGGTTGCCTAAACAATGTTAAAGAGCCTAGTTTGACCATAGCCCTATGGAGAATAATTAGGTTCATACCTTTCCCAAGGTTATTAGGTCTCTGGGATATGATAACAACCTCGTCCATAATTTGAACTCGTCACACCATGTCCATTTCCTACGACGGTAACCATTAAATAACTCTCCTCCAGACTTTAGAATGTTTTAAAAGATTTGTGCTAGATATCTTTATTTTTGAAATCATATTATTCTAAAGATGAGTCTAAGAGTTTTATTTTCATTGTCACATTTGAAAGATATTTAGTCCAGGTTAAAAGAACGGTTACGGTGAACCAATTTTTAAGACTTTATTTTAGGCTTTGGATTAGCCTTACTGTGCTATTTAACTTGGTTAATATTGATTAGGCATCCCTTGTAAAACATTTGCTGCAATATTTTTAAAATTATTTATTTTCTATTTCTAGGTGTTGCTTGGGATTGCCGCTGGTCATAGCCGAAGTTTTCACAGAAACCTGCTATTGTAATAATAACTGTAATCGATTGTGAAGATGTTCCCATCTTGTTTAAAACATGAATTCAGTTTTATCGGATTTCACGTAGAGGCCAATGTTCCTTGCTGTATTCTTCAGGCTATGTAGCAGTTATTCAGCTTTCGCGGGTATATTTGCAAGAAGCACCAGATCGTCAGCGTAGTCCGCATCCGTAATAATCTCTGAGACATCGCCTGCTTCTTGCTTTTTTTTTAGAGCGAGGCCTTTTCCTTTAAATCTCTGGATATCTACACAAAAATATAAACAGATTTACAATAGTCATGGTTCCCTAACATCTATGAATACAATAAGCTAAGACGGATTGACATGCCATTAAGATAAAACTACCAAACCAATTGCATAAATATTTGGGTCAATTCTACATAAAATTGAGTTATTTTACAATTAAAAAAATAAAATGATTAAAATGCAAAGACTATTAACAATTATTACTAAAGATTACATTAAGTAATAAAGAATATGTATACATAACACAGGGACATTAAAAGTTCAAAGAAATAATATTAGGGTTTTATATAAGTATTTCCGAAGAGACTGAAGTGCACTTTATAGATACTACCACTTTGAGAAGGAGACATAAAATAAAATAAAAACTACCACTGCTACTCGAGGTATTTGTTTAATAGAAATCACGCGTACGACATTAGAGACAACGTGACTCCCGCTGGGTTCTTAATAGTTTTGTCAAACTGTGTAAAAATATTTTCTTTTTATATTTCATTTTACTCAATTTTTTACAACTCTTCTGCTTATTAAATTTTACCTTATCTTATTTTTGCTTAGGTCATACAAGATGTATGAATTTCAGATTCATACTCTAAAAATATAAGGCATCTGAATCCTTATTCAAATGAGATTTTAATTTTGTCGAAAAGTAGTTTCTTTTTTTTTTACGTATTTTCGTCTATGTTTCATATTAATACCAGCTATAAGATTAACCCTTACAATCTGAGTGAGAAGTATGTATATCACTACACAGAAGTACATATGCCTAGACGGCCTGAATTACGGTCGTTGGGTCAGTATTCATACAACACTATGGTCAATAAATAATATTTGATTCATGACCACTAGGTTGCGCTGTTAACACGGATGCCCATGACCGACTGACTGGTATAATTACCAACGCAGGATCATATATCATACGCCCCGAGTTCAAATCCTGGACGTGGTAATTGCATTTCACTTAGCGCTAATACCCTTGGGAAAGGTATGAATTTTACTCTCCCTCCAGCTATGGGTAAATAGAAGGGCAGACTGGACTCTTTAACCGTGGTTAGACAACCGGTCTAGGAGAAGGAAAACTCTGAATTCAAACCTGTTAAACTCCGCTTAAGAAATTGACCTTGTGTTACATCCTGCTCGTGCGGAGGGGTTGGTAAATATATATATCATACTGCAAAAGGAAACTGGTCCTCGGTGGATCACATTCATACTTCTCGCATAAAACTATGTTGGCTGTTCTTTGAGCCACTTCTTTACTACAGATTTCACTTGCAATTTAATATTTGTCTCTGAAACCCTCTCAAACATTATTCCAGTGACGAGGAAGGGAAATCTGTTGTGAAGAAGCGGATAAAAAACAGTCAATAGAATTTTACGGGGCAGGGATACAGGCTCTCATTCGAAGGTGGAACATTGCTATTGAAAAAAAAAAAAACGCTATGTAGAGAAGGAGGGATGTGATCTGAAAAGGAGCAGCTTCTCTTTTGATGTATGATACATGTTCCTGTGTTTGGTAATTATACCTGTCATAATCAAAATGGTATTACTTTTTGACTTACCCTCGTAATTTCTGGATGACTATGAATGCTACATTCTCTGGTACACTGAACTCTAGACAATACTCTGTTATTTACGGTTTGCTTTTTCCTTGAAGTTGCTTACCTGTCAAATCTTACAATTAAATGATTATCATTTATTTTATTGTTATCATCTATTGTTTTATTCTTTTCGTGCGACTTGTTACTTTTTTAGCGCCTTTATTCTAACAGACAGCAGCTTTCTGCTCATTCTGTTTTCATTCTATATTTCTGCTTCACCCACTTTGAGGTTATTCTCCTACTTATCGTCTATTTCTTTCAATTCGATGTCACCTTCATCCTGAATTGCTATAACTTGTTTCTTTTTTCTTACAAGCAGCCTCATTCTCTCAATATTCTTACTTCACAAAAAGCTCTCTCTTTGATATATTTTTTTCTATCTCACCTAATATTCTTTGAAGTATGGACTTAACACCTTTCGTTATTTACCTTTTGTCTTTAGACTTTAATATTCTATCTTTGCAACATTTTTTTCTTTTCTTTTCTTTATTAACACAAAAAACAAAAACCTTCATATACCTTTGAAAATGTGTTGATAATTACTTTGACTTTTATTATCTAAATCTTTTTTATTTCATTTGCACACGTTTAACAATCTTTCCCCTTCCTCCCTATCAAATGTACCTTTTTTTTTTTTTTTCGTCATGCAATATGCGGCATCACCGAATATTTCCTTTCTCATCCTTATTTTCAATGTCACCTTCAAGTGTTTTTCCGTTCTCCTCCCTCACCGTTCTCGACTGGGTATCGAATCGTCCTTTTCTGCTTCCTTTCTTTCGGTGATACCCCCTAACCACCAACACTTACGTTAATTTACAACCTCCATTTTCATAGCGAATCGGTCATCCTCATGGGAAACGATGACGCAGAAACCATTTTAACGAGATCAGCTCAAGTGTTAACTCGTTTAAAAAAGCAACGAACGTTTCGCTTCCCCCCACCCCCGCTCCTAGTTTTTATCTTCTTTCTTCAGCCGAAGACATTCCAATGGTCGACTGCATTTCGTTATTTTCGTCATCTCCCATGTCGTTTGCACTTTCTTAGCAACAGATTTTTTTTCTTCTTGGTTATCTTCCTACATTTGTTTAAATTCTAGGTTTCTCCCAGATCTACAACAAATCTTATTTTTTCATATTTTTTCCTTTGTTATTTGCTTTTATTTTTTCTTATTTTATTTTTTCTTATTTTATTTTTTAAGATTTTTTTCTGTTTGATTTTAAGTCGTTTTTTTTATATATATAATTTTTCTTATCTCCATTTTCTTTATTTCTATTTCCATTATAATTTTACTTCTCATTCATATTTTTTTTTTTACTTACCTTATATACTGCCTCATTACCTGCGTCAACCTTTTGTTGTCTCTGTTTAAGCTACTTTTACTCCAACCGAATCTCGTAGCAATTTGCTATTTCCATCGGTATTTTAATTTTATATACGCTAAACAGCATGGTTCTTTCTTCTCTCTCCACAGCAACGCACTATATGTGTGTGGAAAGCATACAAAAACATGGGTCTTCCTTCACTCACCAGTAATATAAATCAAACCCTCTGCACGATAAGAATATGATACAGAGCCAACTTTTAAGCGGGGTTTAACAGGTTTGAATTCTAACTTTTCCATCTTCTAAACTGGTTTTCATAGCAGAGTTAAAAATCTTAACCTGTTCTACTATGTACCTATAGCTGGAGAGAGAATATTTGGATCCATTCCGTTCCCAAACGGTTATTAAGCGCTATGTAAAATGCAATCGGTCTCGTCCAGTATTTGTATATATAAGTAGTTAGTTGTTAGCATGCATTCTATGGGTGGCCAGTTTTTTATGTATTTTTCTGCCGTGGCTTAAAGAATTAATCTATGAATTTAATTGAAATTCAGGATTAAAAAGTGTTACCATAGAATTGTTTGGGATAAAAGCAAAGATGTTGATAAAGAAAGAATAATCAAAGAGTGACATTTTTATAGACTTGCATTATCTTGCTCCAGAGAAGAAAAATACTTATGTGTTTTTTTCTTAGATATTTAATCAGAATAGAGTTTGCCCGGCTATACGAAGTAGTTCAACTTTGTTAGAATTTACTCAATAACATCTGACATGATTATTTTTCTTCCGATCCTATCAAGTTTATATATAATATATATATATATATATATATATATATATATATATATATATAATATATGTGTTGTGTCTGTGTGTCTCCGTTATTCATCAATTTATAATATATATATATATTATATATATTATATATATATATATATATATGTGTGTGTGTCTGTTGTGTGTGTCTCCGTTATTTCATCAATTTATAATATTAATATATATATATATTATATATATATATATATATATATATATATATGTGTGTGTGTGTGTGTATGTGTGGTATCTCCTTTATTCATCATTTATAATATTCCCTATATGTAAATATATACATAAACACACACACACAATATATAATATATATATATATTATATATATATATATATATATATATACGCAAATATCTATATGTACGTGTGAGTTCTCAATTTTGGTTGAACCCTATGAAGGAAACGCTTGATATCATCCACACGAATGTATATGTAAATTTCATATATAAGTATATAAATGTATATATGAATTTGTGTGGATTTGTGAATTCGAATGAATCAGATATATTATCTGTTATAGTGTTAATTTCGATTATTTTCGGTTGGTGAGACTCTCTTCATCTTTGTCTTTTCATTTTTTCCCCAGGTGACGTTTGCTTGTATATTTTTACTAACAACTTATTTTCCAGGTTTCTTTTCTTACCCTAAGTGTTTATACTATATATATATATATATATATATTATATATATATATATGGTGGCCAAGAAGTCACCAATTAGCGCTATGGGAAATGCAAAGAGCATCGTCCAAAATTTGAACACGTCTCGATGTGTCTATTTCCTATCTTACACCCATGACCTTATGGCAAACTATGTTCATAGAATTATGACACTTACCTTTGAATGATATAGCAATAATTCAGTAAAATATGAAATTACTCATATGAAAATGTTATATTCTATTTTAATTGTATAGCAAATATAACAATATTAAACAAATTATATGATGAATATTAATAACTAGTCTGAGATGTGCTTAGAATCAAGGTTGTTGTGATAGGAAATAGAATTGTTGAACCGAGTTCAAAATCTGGATGAGGTTGATGTTCTTTCATTTCACTAATCTGAAGAATAATCAAACTAAGTTCCAATTACCGTCGAATTGGTAAGACATGGCAACAAGCGGCTGTAACTTAATACAAACTCGTCTTGTTGCAATTCTACTGCAGAATGACAGGGTATTTATAAAACTCAATATCATTGAAACCAAGCAGCCAATCAGAACTCAAGGAATGGAATCACCCAAATGCATGAATGGATCATTCTTGATTTCTATAAATACTGTCTTGGACACTGCTTCAGTTGTGCTTAGCTAGTTGCTGTTTTTCAAACCAACAGTAGACTAGCTGACTTCAATATAATCCACTTTGGAAATGCGTGGATCAACCACTCACCCACCCCCAGCTAGTAGTTTATATTAGGGCAGCCTAGGGTCTTCATTCTCAGTAAAACAACCAGTCCAAGAGGATGCTAACTGAATTCAAACCAACTATACTAGGTTGAGTAAGTACATACACTGAGTTTCACGTGACAGATCACCCGGCGATGCCTGTTAAAGTGAGTTAGCGTACTGTTGGTTTGAGCAACAAGCTAAGCACAACTGAACCAGTATCAAGACAACTGGTACTTATGGGAATCGATGTGGGTATATTACCTCCGTTCTTTCGTAAACTGTTTTGCTGCCTTGTCTTACCAATTCGACGGTAATTGGAACTAGTAAGATTATTCTACCATGTACAGAGATGCCCGGATGTAATAATAATCTATATATACATACATAAAGGGTATTTGGTGTTTACGTATGTCCGGATGAAACTGCGAAAATGATGAAAACAATGGCAAAGTAAATCTTTATACGCATTAAATATCACTGGTTCCTTCTCTTGTGCAAAAATTATGAAGATTTGATTTATATTTGAAGATGTCAAAAATATATATATACATAGAAACATTATTGAAATTCTATTTAAAAATGTCCATCTAAAAAATAAACAAACCAATACACCAGATTCCCCCTTCTTCCCCAGTCGACGCTGGGTAGCCGCATCCAGTTATACATCATTTTCATTTTTTTTAAATACTAGCTAATATATGCACCCTCTGGGTGCAAGTATTAAGTTTTAATTTAATAAAATATGATATTAAATTAGAAAAGGCTAATGAAACTAAATAAGAATGTAAGTAAAATGATTTGAAACAGAGGGAGGTGTAATTAAAACATAAAACAACTGAAACTTACTTTTCCATCACTCCAGTCTTTCATTGATACATTTTCCTAATTTAACTATTTCAAAAAAATAGTAAGTAAAGAATAAAATTACAGTTATTTCTTCTTGTTAATGGATTTCTATTAAGATTTATCCGAGATTTTTGCTCATATTCATTAAGATAAAACCAAACAATCAGAAATCAATTATACTAAGCACATATTTATTAAAAATCAAAATTTTAATATCAATATGCAAATTAGCCTTCCCGTTCACACTGTAAACCGCAAATTTGTTGTATATATAAATACAATTGTATGTTATTGTAGATAATGCCAACAGTGTCAATAATGTAAAACAATTTTATTAGTAGTAACTGAAGTTTAAATGAGAATAGATCATGTAGAATGTGACATAAATAATAAAGGGAAATATAACTTGAGTAGTGATATAGTTTCGGTTACAGACAGACAAACACACAATTCTCCATTTTTAAAAAAAATATTTTCTAATTTTTAGTTTTGTGTATATTGTCTACAAAACACTCTTTTTTTTGCGTTTTATTTAGACGTTTTAAAACATTTCTATTCATTCACTTATTTTCATATTTGTTTTGTATGTATTTTTAAAAATCTTTCACAGTTTCCACTCCTTATTTGTCGGCCCCGATCTCCTTCCTATTTCAGTCAATTCTTCATTCACTTTTCTCCTCCAGTGCGCATTTCTCTTTTTTCCTCATTTTAGTACCAATGCCTCGCCTATTTCAACTTTTGTTTTACTCAGGAAACATTATTTTGACTTTTCTATTTTATTTCTGACACCTTTTTCCCTTGACACATTTCCGTCTATCTTCTTTTATTGCCTCGTATGTTTTTTTTTTTTTTTCGTTAAATAACCATTTTTACGCCACCGATTTCGCGCGTCTTCTACTCTCCCTACTACCTCTCCACTTTGCCACCTTCTACTCTTCCTACACCCCACTCCACCGCTCTCTACACATCCTCCCCAACTCCGCCTTCCTCACAACTTTTTTCATTTCTCTTTTGTTTTATTTCACAAATTTATGCTTCATTGCCATCGTTCTTCATCATCCATCCTCCTCCTCCTATACTCCTTCTCTTTTTCTACTTACACCTCATCCCACACCCACTTCACACTGTCACTTTTTCCTCTACGCTCTTCGATTTCCATTCTTCCTAGAGCTTTACTAAACCCATTTTTGGGGCAAATACTCTTTTGGAGTCAATCTATTTCTGCTTGGAGTATATTTAGGTTAATTTGAAGTAAGCTTCGCCAACGATCCCTCTTTCAAACTGCTTGCTTGCCTGTTTCTTTGTTTTTCTTCCATTCCATGTTCGCATTATTTTCCAACCGGTAATGTTGACATTAGTACAAGCTCATTTCCTTCGACGATTCGGCATTACATGCTGTCAAACAGCGTGTTACCGGAAAACTGGGAGTACGCGCCAGGAAAATTGGAAGTATCTTCCACTCAAACAAATACAGTTAACCTTACGAATAATAAGCAGAATTCTCGTTCGCTCAGCTTATGTATTCGAGCTAAAAAAAATGTCCATGGTTATTGAGGATAATTTTTTTTTTCAATGATTATTTTAAAGAATAACAATAAAATATTAAAATTCCCAAATATTTATATTTATCTATATTTACTAGGAAAAGGCAATAGAAAGTTTTGTGCAATTGCTGCTTGATTTATTTGTTCAATGACATATCAAATCTGTGCGTCATTTACCAAACCATATATACATAAGTGTGTGTATATATATATATATATTATATATATTATATATATATATATTGCAACATTTTCCTTTTAAATATGTGGTTTGAACTGCATCGTTCGTTCGAAAACTACCAATTCCTTCTACACCCCACTACCAATTCCCATGCTACTGCTCGTTTCTTAAAAAACGAGACACCACGAAACATACCATCAGTTTCCAGCCTGAAGATGGCAGATCGACATGCCGAAAGCGCTCTCAGAGATACCTTTGGTGGATTACTACACCAGTTCGACCCTGACACCAAAAAGATGGACAGACACCTTGAAAGGATTGAACAGAATCTCGTACGACAAGAATCGTCAGTGGAGTTCAACCAAACACACACACACACACACACACACACACACATATATATAATTCGACTTTAATGCTAAAAAGGCGTGTTAAATCCATTTACATTTTACTGTGCTCTGTGTAGCAAAATTACAGAGCAATATCACAATATATTTGAAGTATCAAATAAGATAATACCACAGGAAATAAACTATTGTCGACGTGCGTAATACAACCTCACCTCGTGATCGAAGGCGTGAAACTTTAAGTCGTGGATTTTTATCCTGTTATATAAAAAGTAAAGTTGGTAGAGTGGCCTATTTTAGATATCAGCCAGACATCAATGGAGTCTATCCCCTTTTCGCTAGCAGTTGATTTTACATTTTTTCAGGTCAAGTTAACTTTGAACCACGTATCTTTGACGCGTGACACATATTCTCAAAGATACGCGGTTCAAAGTTAACTGAGCTGAAAAATGTAATTTTTTCAATAGGATAACTGGTGCATTATATCTGTTATTCACTGATATATCAACGCTGAAAGTTTAAATAAATTCGATTAATTCCCTGAGTTTTGGTATTTATTTTTCTTTCGGCCGGGTGACATACGATGGTTGAATTTAGTTGCGTTAAGTTCGATTTAACCATATATATGATCAAGCGAATCTATTTAAACAAAATGTCATAACTCCTAATTCCTTTGGAATCTTACACAAAAATGTTCAATAACCCTCAAATATCTTAGTAACAAAAGCATGATAGAGATAAATTAAAACTAATAAATTTAAAACATTTTTGTACACTGATTCGTTGGGATCACAGAGTTAACAAAATTGGGTAATTTATGAGGAAGTGTGTCCCGGTCTCCTGCCTCAAAAATTGCTACCCGGGGACTATCAAAATAAAAACCTCAGCTCGTCGTAATTCTTGTTTATTTATCGTAATTTGTCGTAATTCTTGTTTAGATATGAAGATGGATATATAGTTTTGAATAGACTGAGATAGATAGATAAACAAACAGAATAATATAGATAGATACGAACAAATGGAGATAGATATTTTCGACAAGTATTGTATTTGGGGGGGGTCGCTTCTTTTTTTCGTAATTGTTATTTAAACTAAAACAAAACATTAACAAACATGAATAAAAAAAATCTTAGTATTTAAAGTAATATAGATAAATATGAACAAATTGCGATAGATAGATAGATAGATATGAAATGGATAGTTTTGAATAGGACTGAGCTGGGTCGTTATTTTGATAGTCACCGGGTAGCAATTTTTGAGGCAGGAGACCGGGACGCAATTCCTCATAAATTACCCAAAATTCTTTCGCAGACCAAGATTTACTGGGTAGTTTCTTCTATCATCAGTAGGTATCCAATATTAAATCGTCCTGTCAAATTTAACTATAGCTACCGTATATTTTTTGGCAAATGTTAGCGATTCTTACTAACTTCTGGCACTTTTTGCCGAAGCCTTATTGGACACACACCCACAGATTATATATATATATATATAATATATATATAATATATATATCTTATTATAATGGAGATTGGTGTGTTTTTCTGTCTGTAACCGAAAACTATTACTACTCAAGTCACAATTCCCTTAATTTTTACGTCAAATTCTTCATGATTTCATTCTTTTAACCTTCAGTTATTAATAAAAATTTTACATTATTAATACTGTTGACCATATCTACGTACTAATAACATGCAATTGTATTTATATATACAAACAAAATAGCGGTTTACAGTTTGAACAAGAAGGCTAATTTGCATATTGATATTTAAAATTTTATTTTAATAAATATGTGCTTGGTATTATTGATTTCTAATTGTTGGTTTTGTCTTAAGAAATATAAACAAAAATCTTCGTGGATAATCTTAAAAGAAATTATTTACAAGAAGAAATTTAACTGTAAATATTATCCTTTACTTCCTATTTTAACTAATTAGTTAATTAGGAAAATTTACCAATGAAAGAGGGAGTAATGGAAAATGATGGAATAGTTAGTTTCAAAGTTGTTCTATTTTTCGATTATCCCCCTCTGTTGCAGATCTTTTTATCTGCATTCTTAGTTTCATTAGCCTTTCTAATTTAATATGATATTTATTATTCATCAAACTTAAATACTTGCCCCGGGGGTGCATATATTGCTAGTATATATAATTTCACCTTCGGACGACTCTAAGAAGAAATTTGGTTTGTTCTAAAAGAATTGTGAACCAAAATACCCAACGAAGTATTTGTTTCCAGTGTTGCTCGTCAAAAAGGTCATGAAGACAGCTAACTCAGCTTCGTATCTGATGAGTTTCTTTGTATTCGCGAAAGTTAACACCAGGACAGCTCATTAATTTCTTTAGAAGCTAAATTGAACACAGAGCAACCATAAACACGAAACTACCAGCAGGATTTTTCGTGCAGCCCAACTTTGTTATGTCTATTTTTTTTATTGGATGGTGTTGAGTATTGTATGTTTATATTTATTTGTATTTGAGGCTTGTAAAAACTTCAGGTCACTAGAAAATGTGTCTGAATACACGATTATAGTTTCACAAAACCTTGTCCACTCGTTTTTCAGAGTCTAATTACATCAATCTTATATATATATATATATATATATATATATACAAAAGTCAGAGAAGAAATCTCTTACGACACAAGAGTTTTATTTTAAAAAAACTGTCGCAGTTTGAGAAGCTCAATATGTGCTCTTAATGTTCACAGAGCAATATATATTATATATATATATATATATATATATATATATATAATATATTATACTATATATATATTCGCATCTGATGAGTCGGGAGGAGTTAGACAATTTGTCTAAGCTCCCTGAAATAGACTATAAAGCTAAATCTCTAAGTCTTTTGGTATTTCTTTATATATATAATTTGAAAAAAAAAAACCAAGTGTTCCCAAAAATAGGATGAATTTAATTTATCGATGTTTAAACATTTCGGTATCATTAAACCTTCATCAGGGATATATCTTGGGCGTAAGAAAATGATGGATGTTTTTTATAGATACAGGAGATGAAATCTTTTTTAGTTGTGTAACTGTATTGATCAGCGTTTATTTTTGAGAAGTCGGCGATCCCACGCACGCGAAGATGTCATGACATCTTCGCATGCGTGGATCGCGACTTGCAAAACAAAATAAATAAAAGAACAATAAAAAGGAATAAAATAACTTAATACCCAAACATATAACCCCTTGATGTGACTATGAAACAAGTCGAAAGCGCTCGGGCTGATAGTATGGAAATCCATTTTAACTGGATCCTAACATTAGAAAAAGCCAGACGACTGGAAATATACAAATCAACAGATAAGAAAAAGAAATGTTCCTTGTTGTTTAATAACAACTGCCCACTATATAATATTATATATATATATTATATATAATATATATATTATATATATATATATATATATTGTGTGTGTGTGTGTGTGTGTGTGTGTGTGTGTCTGGTAGCGTGGACATGACGCACGGGAACTAAGTTACTGATAGTTTCTCACCTATGCGATTTTCAAACCACTTGGTAAAGGAGTGTGTAGTATATAATATATAGTATATATATTATATATATATATAATATATCCCAATGAATCCATACAAAACAAGGCAAGGGGTAACACATTTTAGCAAAATTGTCAGCGTATGACGGTACCTGAAAGAGGTATTCGACAATATCGTTGCGGTCTTTGGATCTCAGCTCCAGATTTCCCACAGGAATTACCCAGAATAGTTCTTCCTTGTATGAGTATGGACAAACAACTACTGGGAACTCAAAAGGTTTCTAATATACTGGTTACCAACTAAGACTTACGTGCCTTACTTCTTTAGCAATTCATCACATAACTAAAGGGAACAGTGGTATCTACATCTTTCTAAATTAAGTATAGAAGTGAACACATTTTTATAAGCCAACGTTGCCCAATCCTATTTCCGCAAGTCTACCTGTAACATTTATCCATAGGGCGTGTAACGTGTTCTTTCAGGTGACTGCTGGTGAACATGATTAGAAAGCAAAGCGTACTGATCATTGCTTGTAATAATGTGATTTAAAGGGCTGTATCGATTTGGGGTTCTGGGCCAAAGCGCATAATCTTATTAGGTATCTTATTTACAAACCTGCGAAAGTATGATGAGAGCTCGAAGTAAATTCATCGTTGTGAATCGACACTCACTTGGTAATTAAACATTGTAGTCAAAACTACCATAAACTTTGAAGCGGATGAAGCATACTGATGATGAGCAGTGCGAGTTACTCTAACCAGCGGTCCCCAACCACCGCGGTCGCGACACGTACCGGGCTGCCATTAGGACAGAACCGCACAGAATTTTTTTTGTATTATCAATCTAAAGGTTTGTTTATTTTGAAAAGTGACTCCTGTGCCTTTTATTAGAAAGGATCAGTTAGTGTCACTTAAATCGAGTTTTTTATTATAATTATTTCTAATTAGAAAGGATTTTCGTTCTAAATAATATTTTGTTTACAGAGATATTGTTAATTATTAATTTATGAACAAAAGGTTGTTTATTGTCTGTTGATGTTTGCATTTGACATAAGACCACTGCGGATGATTTATCATTAGATTACGTCATTAACGATTATCGAGCAAATGTAGACCGGAGAATATGAAGGCCGGTCCGTTAAAATATTGTCTTAGATGAAACCGGTCCGTGGCGCAAAAAAAGGTTGGGGACCGCTGCTCTAGGTGTATACTTTAGGAGTTTGGTACTCAAATACTTCATGACTTGTAACTAAAGTCATATCAACCAGACAACGAGGGAGTCTATCCCCTTTTCACTAGCGCTAGACAAGGGGATTGCTTTTTGCGTCTGTGGTGGGGCGCCACGCCTACCATCAGCTCCTTAACCGCACATATCCCTGTGCTACTCATACGCTGAGTTGGCGAGAGCCGGTATCGAACCCGGAACCTTATGGTTTCTAAGCGGACGCTCTACCGATAAGTCTTAAGACCTACCAATTGTATATCTGTAACGGAAGTCATGTGTACTTCAACCTAATATTAAGGGGACATCATCAGGTCTTAAAATTGTCGCAGTGCAGACGCTAGTAGTGTTCTGCGGGTGGAAGCAATGTGTTTGAGCAACAACACTGGCATAAACTTCTTTTTAAATTCGAATTTAAAAATAATCATTATAAAAATATTTTTATTAATCTCTATATAAATATAGATGTGGAGAAAGGTAAACAAACTGGGGATGTTATGGAAACTGGATGTTTATTGTCGACGATGGAACGTTTCGGTCTGTTACACCCTCTTCAGAACTTAGATATAGTTCTTGCTTCAATGATGGACAGTCTCGAAATGGTGACACAGGAGGTCGTCAGTAGGGGGAGGGGTAAGAGTATATATGTGTGTGTCTATTATATATATATATATTATATATATATATTATATATATATATATATATATATGTGTGTGTGTGTGGTATTGGGGAACTGGATTTGTCATTAAGTTATAGTTGTGGCTGGTGAGTTTTGTGTGAGGTTTTTTTGTGGGGGGGTTGTAAAAGGGGGAGATGGTAAGATTTGTTAAAATTGTAAGTGAGTATATGTATAATGTTATATAATGTTATTATTAATAGTGGCGATATTATTATTATATAAATATAGATGTATTTATTTCTAAATTTTTAAATACCGTGAAACACCAGGTAGCTCTGCTAGTAATAACAAACTTGGTGGAGTGGCCTATTGTCGGAATTAGCCGGGCAGTCTATACCCCTTTTCGCTAGCGCTAGACCAGGGTGATTGTGCTGAGGTGGAGCACCACACAAACCATCAGCTTCTCACACAGATCATATTACCAAATCTGTTCTAATAGGCTGAATTGACAGATGCTGGTATTGAAACCGAAACCTTGTGATTCCTACGCAGATGCTCTACCATGTGAGCTACAAACTGCGTGTTGACTTGAACAAATTAAATGGCAGATATTGTTTTTTATTATATTTTGAATAGAACCCATGCTGTCTTCTTTATTTACATTTAAACCCCGGGATATAGTTCCGCCGGAGCCGGTATATTGTTAAAAACACATTGGACTTTTTTTTTGTGTCACTAAAACCACAGATATAGACTGTTCTCTCACAGCTCAGTGCAAATATTTCACCTATTTCAGGTTAAAAGCGTCCAATCAAAATCATTCATGAAATATAAATCATAGCTGAAATCATATATCATCTGAATCATATATTATCTGATTAGTGATAGAACTGCAAATTCGATTTAAACAGCAAATACTCCCAACATTCCGGCTAAGAGTATCAACTTTATTAACTGTTGTCTCAATAAGCTGGCAAAATGCAACAACATTCATGTAAAAAATATCACCAAGAATTGACAATTTGTGCCAAGCAAGATAAATGCATCACTCTCACTAAATGTCAGTGTAAATATTGGATTGGATTTTCTTTAAATAATTTTGATAAATTTCATTTTTATTTATACAAGATCCATGAGATTTCTTCTTTTTTTTTTATTTATGTAGGTTCTCACAAGGTTTATAAATCATAGCTGAAAAGCATCTCTAAAAGTGTGAATATCAGATATCAGCACCAGTCTGTCATTAGGATTTAAGTTTAGAAAAATATTTGAGAAGTAACGCTTATAACTGCTTGGCTATCATTGCAAATAACAAATATGGAAACAATTGTGTCCGATTGTGGTGTAATGGTTGGCAAGCTAATCTCGCATATCATAATAGCGAGATCGATCCTTTCTGAATGCCCCATACTTGCGACCTTGTGTTACATCCTACCATTAGAGAACGGGTTGGGTATTGTGTCCATCAGGGTCTAATGGTTATATAAATTTTATCGCATATCCATTATTAAATAGGGTGTTCGATTCTCGCTGTATACCACCTACTTCCGACCTTGTGTCACATCCTACCCGTAGGGAGCGGGTTGGGTAAATACTTCCTATTCATCAAAATGTAAGCTTGATGCCTACTTTATACGGTTAAAAATATAAACATTGTTTAACAAAACTGAGGGATACAAAGTATTGTCACAATTCTGCGTTATACTCACATTGTAAATCGAAACCAAAGAAAAATAACTTTTAGAATTGTCAAAAACTAACAGTTACTTGGTATCTATACGTATAACTATTCTTGATTGATTTTAATGGCATGTCACCCAGTCTAGGGATATTTTATGCGTAGAGAGTTAAATAGTATCACTACTGTTCTACACGGATTATAAACCTAAACAAACAATTGACCCATAGATGGGATCCTAACATGTATTACCCCACCTGGGAGTAATAATTAAGAGTTATTCGACACTTCTTAGATATATCCACAAGTTGAGCCATACTCTCAGATGTAGTTTAGCTTCGTATTTGGTACACCCCTTTTTGGTGAGGATAGAGTCAATGGATTACATATATATTTACCAACCACTCCGCACGAGCAGGATGTGACACAAGGTCAATTTCTTAAGCGGAGTTTAACAGGTTTTAATTCAGAGTTTTCCTTCTCTTAGACCGGTTGCCTAACCAAGATAAAAGAGCCCAGTTTGCCCTACTATTTTATCCATAGCTGGAGGGAGAGTAGAATTCATACCTTTCCCAAGGGTATTAGCGCTAAGTGAAATGCAATTACCACATCCAGGAATCGAACTCGGGGCGACGAGTCCATTTCCTATGACTTTAACCATTACACCACGCGCTTCCTTGTATTACAAGCCTCGCCTATAAAACTATAAATTAGGTTATGCGATTGCAGATGAGTACTGCATCTGGTAAATTATATTTAGTAAAACATGCGCTCCAACATTTAAGTGAATTATTTCAAAGCCAATCCTCAAATTTATAAATGGAATTTTTTTTTTCAAAAATTTGTATGAGAAAAATGTAAATGTTCATTGCTATTTCGATATACTCTATGTTGAAATTAAGGAAATGAAACACTTCTAGTATTTTCTTGTTGGCTTCTTCGATAAATAATCCAAATTATCACAATAAAACGACAAATAAAACCCAGGTGAATATCTCAGATTATGGGTCTTCAGTGCATATTACTTACTGAGCTTCTCAATAGAAACCTAATAGTCTCACTATCATTTTTTGGCTAACTAAAGTATCTTAAAATATCATTAACGTATTGTATTAAACGAAAAACTGATAATGTGTTACATATGTGCCGTTTCACTCGTTTCGTCTATTCGAGATAGCAAGATAGTGATGAAATATGAAGTCTTCTTTAATTTCTTTTAGTGTGGGAAGTGATTACTTATACTGGTTAAATTTCATTGACTGATCTTCTATGCCTTTATATGGCTAAGTTTGATAACACGCTCGAGCTGTCTGTAGGGGCTTAGTATACGCTTACGGTATCCCATAAAAAAGCTTAAGCGTCGGGTTGGGTATGACACTAAAACATATCTGGTACTAAGGTACTCTGACGAGTGTACAGTACCCCATCCACATTAACCTGGGGTGATAGTACCTTTGAGAATCCCAAATATAACTTAAATTATATCTACTAGCAAAATATATGCACCCCACGGGCGCAAGTATTTAAGTTTTAATGTAATAAAATATCATTGCTAAATTTTCCTTATTTAACTGTGTAGTTAAAATAGGAAGTAAATAATAAAATTACAGTTACTTCTTCTTGTTAATGGATTTTTTAAAGATTCATCCGCGAGATTTATGCTCATATTCAGTAAGATAAAACCAAACAATTAGAAATCAATAACACTAAGCACGTATTTATTAAAATCAAATTTGTTTTTATCAATATGTAAATTAGCCTTCCCGTTCACACTGTAAACCGGTATTTTGCTGTAAATATAAATACAATTCTATGTTGTTGGTATGTAGACAAGCCCAACAGAATTAATAATGTAAAACAATTTTATTAATAATTAAGGTTTAAATTTAAATAAAAACATGGAGAATGTGACATTAATAACTAAGGGAATTGTGGCTTGAGTATTAATATAGTTTCGGTTACAGACAGAAAAACACACAATCGTCATTATAAGATTTGAAAACTATTTGTATATGTAATAGAAAAAAAAACTTCATATCTGTGTCGAAATTGAAAGGCAGACCTATGAACAAGCGGATTCCCAGCCCGGACAAAGAAAGCGCGTCAGGATAAGTTTGGCCTGTGCGACGGGGAAGAGTGTGGCGAGCGGCTACGGATATTCAACTCGCTACCTCCTCGTAGCTGAGGTGTTGTTAGTAGAGACTAAAATAAAGTATATCCGAATTTGCATAAGTGCAGCCAAACGAGCAGAAATAAAGACGGACTGTCGCTGACAGGGTGAGTGAGGAAGAAAGTGTTTGGACGGCAAGTGAAATCTGACGACTGCTATTTGAAGTGAGAGTGGCGTGTTCAGTTGGGAAAGGAATTGCATTTCGTTTGCTAGAGAGACTTTCAAAGGATTGATATTACCTTGAATTTTTGGACCCTTTCAAAAGAATATCATATAAACATGTGCAAATAAATGAATAAATAAAATATTAAGAAAATGCACAAAGATTCAAGCATTAACGTACAATTGTGACGTGACCCTCCTCTTTGAATATTCTATGTTTTTTTTTCTATATTTGTATCGGGTCTCTTCCCTCTGTGGTGGAGCGTCACACCTACTATCATGACCTTACTTTACCGCTCAGATCCCTGTGCTACTCATCTACCGACTGAGCTAACACGAATACTGAGATATTCACACTTAGAAAAGTTTCGCTTCGAGTAACTTTATTTGCACTTGCTGTACATGTGTTAGGTCAGTCACCAAGACGATTACGCCTTTCGAAGCGCCTATGAATAATGCAAACATGTTAATAAGTATGAAAATGTCGACAGTCTCTTCGAAATACCTAGCAGCATTAATTGTTTCACCCTTTCGCCGTCGGAGAGTGTAGTGTAAATGTTATCGAATTAATTTTAATACAATAATGTGTCAGTCGACCATCTAAACCTAAACTGCTTGGGGATGAAAATATAATGTATATTTTATGAAGCTTTGACGAATTCGCTGATAATAGACTCAGAAATAATTATAAATACTAGTTTAAACTATGGAAATTCTCCAAATTAATTAGTGCATACAAATAATAAACAGGAAAATATGTATACACACAGCATGCATATATATATATATATATATATATATATATATATATATATATATAATCCAAAAGTCCAGAGAAGAAATCTTCCTTACAACACAAGAGTTTTATTTAAATAAAAACTGTCGCAGTTTGAGAGCTCAATGTGTGCTCTTAATGTTAGAGTCACAGAGCAAATATATAAGTAAATAAATAAAAGACTTAGAAATTTAGCATTATAGTCTCCCTGAAATAGACTATAACGCTAAATCTCTAAGTCTTTTGGTATTTCTTTACTATATATATATATATATATATATATATATATAACGGGGGTAAAATAATCCAATTTATTCTATTTGGGATCATCAAAATTTCACTGTACATCCACAATGTATGATCATGTACGTGCAAACTTATAGATTTATACAATGATTTTTATAAATCCGTAAGAGTGCTCGATGTACAAACACTAATAAATTAATCATATAACATGTTACATAGCAATATTCATACGTTAAAAGAAAGAAAAACTTATCAAACCGTCATTTGGCAATTACAAATTTATTTCGACCAGAAACTCAACACGAGTCTAGTCTTATATGTAAATAATATCTGATGTGACTAGACCCATTGACTTTCTGGTCAAAATTAATTTTTAATAGTCAAATGACGGTTTGTTGAGTATTTATTTCTTTGAAAGTATATATATATATATATATATATTATATATAAAAGAAGGAGAGAGAGTTTGAATGGGCCACCACACACTTATGAATTAGACCTACACACACCGACCACATACATGTATACATATGTATATACACACGCACGTATATATATATATATATAATCACCATACATATGTTTATATTATGCACGCATTTGCTCATACATGTTTGTATATCATTTCATGATTAAGTTTTGGATTGCATATCTAGAATGTTTTTAATAGTACACCTATATGCAAAAAAAAAAAAATAAATAAATAATCGAAAATACAGACTAATTCTTAATAAGTGTTGACATTCTAGCAGTTATCACTGCATTCCTCCATCTTTAACTTCGTCAATATTATATTTGGGGGAGTATGCATGTTTCTTAAGTACTTAGATTCCAGAGGATAGAATACAAAATATATACTGTTTGTTGGAATTGCAATATAGCCGTTTTATTTCTCCAAGATGAAAACGTTTGGCTGCAACAGATATTGCAGCGAAATTGTTTTATTTGGTGTAGTGTGCTAAATATTTATTTCGTAACGGGATTCGAAATATTTTCGTGTGGATAGGGTTAATCATACGGCCTGGAAGAACTGTCTCTTTAACTTGTCTGTGAGATTGGATTTCCATATAACGGTGTCGTATCAGTGCTGCTGTATGGCTGCACCACCTGGATCCTAACGAAGCGACTAGAGAATAAACTAGATGGGAGCTACACAAGAATGCTGCGGGTGATCCTGAACAAGACGTGGAAGCAGCACCCCACGAGAAAGCAGCTGTACGGCCACCTGCCACATATCACCCGAACCATCCGATTAAGACGGACAAGACACGTGGGACACTGCTGGAGAAGCAAGGACGAACTCATAAGTGACCTCCTACTGTGGAAGCCAGCACATGGGCACGCTAGTGTGGGCCGAGCAGCAAAGATGTACATTGATCAGCTCTGTGCGGATACATGATGCTGCATAGAAGACCTCCCGAGAATGATGAACGATAGGGACGGATGGAGAGAGACTGTCATGAATATCCGTGCTAACAGCGTGACATGATGATGATGATTACTCCCATCGCATCACGCACACCAATATTTTTCATATCTATAGTAGTTAGGTAGTTCTGTGTATATAGGAGTCATATTTCAGTGCATTATATATATATATATATGAATTTAATATTTATAAAAAAACAAAGGATGTTTATAATTGCTGACAGAAATCTGTTTCGACCGTGTTAATATATCGGTCATCATCAAGAGCAACATATGAGAGAAAGACGGGATGAAACAACCGTTAGAAGAAAGGGTACAAACAAAACGCTATTATTCAAAGATGGAATTTTAAAAAAATTCGTGTTCTGTGTTAAAAATAAAATAATTTTTATTTTAAAAAAATCAGAAGCATTATAGTTCATAATAAATCTCAAAAGGGTTTGATGTAAAATTATATAAAAGTGTATAATGAGTATCAAAATTGTTCATGATATATTCCAGCTATTAAAAAAGCAATTTATATTTTCATATATATACATATATATTACATAGATGAAACTATACATATGCACTTGTGTTTACTTTTTCAGTACATGGCTGCAATCATTTATAAACAATCACTTAGGACGAGGCAAACAAGCGTACATATGTCTGTATGTGTATAACTAGATAAGGTTCCATTAAAATATTTGTTTTAGTGTGTGTTGCCGATGGCAATATCCTTTAGAAGCAGTTTTGGGTTGTACGAAAGCATTTTATACGCTCACTTCCTGCTATTTGTTCTGGATTTATTCAAAACTTAATACTATTATAATAGAAATGTGCACCCAATAGCCAGTTAATATGAGACTGGGATCTCTACTGCCATCCCCACTCTCATTACATTACACACACACACACATATATATGAGAAGTAAATACACAAACGATGTGTTTTGATATGGCCTTTTTAGCCGACACTTTTTGGGAGAACATGTGCTTAAGTGAAGTCGTACTTAATTTTGAATGTTAAATTAATTAATAATTAATTAATTAGGCGGGAATACCTATTCAAATGTAAGGCTAAACAAATCGAGAAAAATCAATCGCTGTATGTACGTTTCGGCCTATTAGCTCTGCAGATGAGGCCTAATAGGCCGAAATGTACATACAGAGATTGATTTTTCTCGATCTGTTTAACCTTACATTTGAATAGGTATTCCCGCCTAATTAATTAATTATTAATTAATTAACTTTCAAAATTAAGTACGACTTCAAATAAGCACATGTCCTCCCCACCAAAAAAAAAAAAAATATATATATAATATAAGAGAGAGAGAGAGAGAGAGAACACTGATTTACAGCTTAAACAAATGCGCTTTGAATATTTCCGAATTTCACTAATCATATTATAATGGAGATTGTGTGTTTTTCTGTCTGTAACCGAAACTATATTACTACTCAAGTCACAATTCCCTTTGTTATTGACATTACAATATCAATGATTTTATTTTTATTTAAATCTAAATTATTAATAAAATTGTTTTACATTATTAACACTGTTGACCATATCTACATACTAATAACATGCAATTGTATTTATATATACAACAAAATAGCGGTTTACAGTGTGAATGGGAAGGCTAATTTGCATATTGATATTAAAAATGTGATTTTAATAAATATGTGTTTAGTACTATTGATTTATAATTGTTTGGTTTTATTTTAATGAATATAAGCAAACATCTCTTCAATAAATCTTAAATGAAATCCATTAACAAGAAGAAATAACTGTAATATTATTCTTTACTTCCTATTTTAACTAAATAGTTAATTTAGGAAAATTTACCAATGAAAGACGGGAGTAATGGAAATTGATAGAAGAGTTAGTTTCAAAGTTGTTCTACTTTTCAATCATACCCCCTCTGTTCCAAATCTTTTTATCTGCATTCTTATTCAGTTTCATTAGCCTTTCTAATTTAAAATGATATTTCATCTTATTAAAACTTAAATACTTGCACCCGGAGGGTGCATATATTTGCTAGTATATTAAATATATCAATTCACACAGTGTGAATGAAATCTCGTATGAAAAACTAACTTTGTGAATGTTCGCTCTACTCTATTCGCCTTGAGTAATAAAAACAAGAAAATACTTAGCTTACTTTTATAAATAAATAAATCACACAGAAGACTACACAAAAGAAAGAAAGAATTCAAAAGCAGTCCTGTTTAAGTCTACTCTGCTAGCCAAACTTTCCACTAGTCGAGAAAATATGCATATACGCATTCAAAAATAACCAATTATTTAACATTATTAGTTTTATACATGCAAATCGTGGCGATCATTGTTGTTTAACTCCTTAAGTAATTAACTTTCATATACACTCTTGAAAATGAAATAACTTAAGTGCGGTAATATCCGTTTTTACATTATCCTTCATAGAATTCTTTAAATATAGGCTGGGATATATATATATATATATATATATATATATATATATATATATATATGTGTGTGTGTGTGTGTGTGTGTTTATATACCAACCCTGGCAGCGCGTGGTGTAATGATTAAAGTCATGGGAAATTGACTCGTCGCCCCGAGTTCAAATCCTGGACTTGGTAATTGCATTTTACTTAGTGCTAATTCCTGTGGGAAAGGTATGAATCCTACTCTCCCTCCAGGTATGGATAAATAGTAGGGCAGACTGGGCTCTTTAATCTTGGTTAAGCAACCGGTCTAGGAGAAGGACAACTCTGAATTCAAACTTGAACTTCGCTTAAGAAATTTACCTTTTGTCACATCCTGCTCGTGCGGAGGGATTGGTAAATATATATACATATCAACCCTATAAACGCGTGTTAATGAGGCACATGGTCAATTTATGAAGTGGATTTTAACAGATTTGTATACAGTTTTCCTTCTCCTAGACTGGTTGCCTAACCAAGATGAATGAGCTAAGTCCGAGCGGCTAGTTAGCCATAGCTGGATGGAGAATAGTTGGATGCATACCCTTAACAAATGTATTAGCGCTATCGTAGATGCAAACAGGATTGTTCAGGATTTGAACTCGTCTCGCCGATTACATTTCCTACCACTGTATCAATTCCATCATGTGCCTAAGTAAATGCCCTGTTATGATTTGAACAGGATTGTGGCTCAATACGTTCGTGGGCGAATGCGATTCTTTGGTGAATTTTGAACACTGATCCTAAAACGTAAAACGATACGCTGTTGTTTACTAAAAGCTACGTTCTCAGAACTATTAGAATAAATTTGGTTATTCTTGTATCGTAAGTGCTGTCTAGAGGATTAAAAAAGCCTGTGTCCATTCCTTATTAGTTGGAATAATTGGCTTACATGTTGGCAATACGTTAATGATGAAAGATTTAGTTGAAAATAGAATAAAACAAAATAGAATATAAAATGTTGCGCATGTTGAAGAGTGAATATATAAACTATGTAAAAATAACAATTCTTAATATTGCAAAAGATTTTCAGCCATGGATAGGAAATATATTGTCTAAGTAAATGGGGATTAATGGAAAATGAAACCGAATGACTTGGATACATAAATAACATTTTTTTTCGTTGTTTTTTTTCCCTTTCAATGAAAATTATTCTATGCATAATACACATGGTCTGTAGTGGTAGTAGTAGTAGTTTTCTGAACATTTTGCAGCACAAAACTTTTTTAGATTTGTATCAGAAATTCTTATGCAAAAAGTAAATGTGTATTGGAATAAACACAAACAACAATTCGTTATGTTTTTTGTGGATTTGAATGCTACGTTAGGGCAAAAAGCCGTAAATAAAATTAACTTAACAGAAGTTATTTTTTCTCTCGCTTTACTTTCTTATTCAGAATCTATTAACGATATTGAAAAATGAATGTCCGTTGCTATTAGAAAAAAATTACTTAACTAAGTAAGTTGGATTTCTATCAACAGAAAGATCCTTAATAACACTTATAATTTTAAGCACTTAAGGAAACAATGTTTTGGATTTTCAAATAGTTATAACCGTCTCCGTCTCATGAAAATTCCCATGTAGAATGTATAAATTACATAATGAAAAGTATTTTTGTTCTGATTTAGGTGGTTGGTCTACGGTATGTTTTTTTTTCAAAGAAATTTATAGCGACTATTCTTAAATACTAATAATTTGTATCAAGTTTTAGTTTCACGTAACTATTCCTATTTAACTATTTGAGATCATTACAATGGTATGAATTCGATTCAATTTTGTACGATGATAACCGTTACACGAAGCATACTTACATATTGTAAGATTATTGTGGGATTACTGAATGTATGCTATCCCGTATGGAGGTTAATTACCACCAAAAGCGTCAATTGGTTTTCGTTGATTTTTATGTTTAATGATATATCAACTTTCTTGTTTTTTTTAATATTGCTGCTTATACACTATTTTTGTCAACTCCATTGACTAACCATGCGTCCATATGGGTCAGCGCACTTGTAAATCCCCTTGAGGGCATCCAGTGTCCGCATAGAGCTAATGAAAAAAAGGGTGTGTCCATTTGTAGAAGTCCATGGAATAACGGCACATATAAGTTCTCCATTACTTCTCGAACAGTGAACTACCACCAATATATATATATATATATATATAATAATAAAAAAATCATATGTATATATTATGGATATTAATATATCGTAACTATTAGTTTCATGCTTATGCAATCTTCAGACGAGAGTCAAAAGGTTGAAATTTAAAAAAAAAAAACGGTGGTTTGGTTTGCGTTTATATAAACGTGAAGCGTATTCATGCGGGGATTGAATGTTATAACGTTAAAGTTTAAAAGAAACATTGTAATTGCCCTTCAAATCCTTAATATATATAACATCTATAATATATTATTGACTGTAAATTTGCTCTGCTATATTAGCATTGACACACCTGTATAGTGCAATAATTTTCTCATTCATTTCTCTATTGCCTTCTCTCTCTCTCTCTCTCATATATAATAGTATATATATATATATATATATATATATTAATATATATATATATAACATACAGTGAGAGTGAGTGAGAGTAAGAGAGAGAGAGAGAGGGGTGTGACTTAAGGAGATAAAACGTTTAGGTTAGTCTAACCTAACCCAAAAACGAAAAATACATACTGGAGAAACTGTGTGTGTCTATCTTGAAAATATAATTCTAAGAATAGAATGAAAGATCGTGTTTTGCATGTACTGTTGTTTATACTTAATAAACTTGGCATAACTTCACTGCGATTATAACCATTATATTTCCTCTGATGAGAAAGTAAAGACAGTGTGTGAATTGCAGAGAAGACTATATGTGCATGTAGGTTGCACATCACATCGAGATCTGTTTATGTGTGACTAGAGGCGATGGTCTTATCATAGTTACATTCCAGACATCCAAGAAGATAACGCAGTGGCGTTGGCGTAGGGGGCCGCTCGAAGTGAAAACCGACACGAGTGCGCGATACACGAGGGCGCAGGTAATTACTGACCAATGCACTTGCATGACGTCTGATTGCAACACCTTTAGCTGCTTACCTGGTTTAATGAACATCCGCTGGGGAGTCCTATGGCGCAATGTGATGAAGGAACGAGGTTTTTAAAAAGTCCCAAGGTTAAAAATATTGTATACTGCTTGAAGTTTGATTTTCTTATGGAGAATTCTTTTTGTGAAAGCTAACAAAATAAAACATCTCCTAATATTGATGTATTTTCTTCAAGAAACAAAGTGAATTCCTTGTTTTCAAATTCAAACAAAATTGGATTTAATCTGATGCGTATAGTATGTGGCCAACGCGGTTTGAATGTGTCTACCTCAGTAAGTATATTTATAGACATAACAGAGGTATAGAAGGCATTTATTGAAAATAATTACTTTTCCATATATTTAAATTCAAAGAAATGCAAATTGGCAATTATATGATATTGTTGAGAATTTTGGCATATAGGCGTGGTGCTAGAACGTTCCACTTCTACTTATAAGACTCGCGAGGACATGTGACCGAAACGTATTCCGACAATATATTGAAGTCAGTCAGTCAGTCTACTATTTGTTTGGACATGTAACTGGCCAAGCCGAACTGGAACAGTGTCAAACAACTGGTACTATGGGAATCAGAACAAGTTCACTCAATGCATTGGGTGATTCATTCCCGAGTCCTGTTGGCTTGCTTGGTTTTGTATGATCCCTGAGGCTCATAATCCCTGCCATTTTGCAGTCATCTTTGCAGCAAAACCAAATAGTAATTGAGTAAGTCAGTATAGACAGTCAACAATTGGTTTGAGCAATGTGACTGGCAATGCCCAACTGCCACCAGTATCAAGGAAGACATGGTATTTATGGGAATTCCGAGAACAGTCCACCCATGCATTGGAATAAGTCCATTCCTGAGTCTTGATTGGCTGCTTGATTTGTAGGGCCCTCTGAGGCTCCTAAATCTGCCACTTTTCAGTGGTCTTTACGGCATCTGAGAATCGTATTCAGTACGACTGTTTGCCGTCTCGTCTTGGCCAATTCGACGGTAATTGGACTTAGTATGAATTATTCTTTTATTACTTTTTAATTAAAATATATATTTAGAAAAATATGACCAAGCACCTAATTCATCACATGCTATTTTATTGTTTTATTTTTTACAGTAGTGCTATCTTCATTATTAAAAGAAGTTACAAAAAATGGTGGCCTATTTAGGGATGCAGGTGTAACAAATTATAACCTTTCAGTTTAATTGAATAGAAAATGTCGATTTGAATATACGAATCGTAGTTATCAACGGAACGAATAATGCTTCTAAGTCAAGTTACCCCATATCTATTTATATTCACAACATTATCCCGAAACAGTTTCAAATCGAACCGATGTAAAATCACAATCACTTTCACATTTTTTTCATCAAGAATTAAAGTTCAAATTTGGGCAATCTTTATCATATAGTTTTAAGGGCAATGATAAGTAGAAAAGCTCTCTCTTTCTTACCGATAAAATATCTAACGAACTATGGGGATAAGAATTTTTCTTATCATAATTCCTATCTCATTCTCGTTATTGCATTGTAGCAGCCCGAACAAATTTTCTTATCTAAATAAATACAATATAATAAATCCTCATTTCTTTCCAGAAAATATATTTTATTTGTTCATTTCGTTTACGGCTCGTTTCTACTTCGGATCGTATCTTGGGAGAAATTCCAAGATTGTCTTTTCAATTGTTTACGCTTGTTCATGAATTACTCCTTAAGATAAATAAAACTCTGGCATGTGAAAACTATTCCAGAATTATATTGGATACTTGACGCAAAATATACCAGTCCTCCAATAAACATTGAATTTGTCAAGGGCCACAGTTCAGGATTTTTAAGTGAATGAAACCATTTCAAAAGACAATTCGTAAACTCTCACATCACCACCCCATATGTTTGTGTGCGTATAATATAATAATATATAATATATATATATATATATATATATATATAATATAGTATAATTAATTAAGGCGTGCTGAATGCATACAGAGTTTAATATATTTATAAATACATCCACATACACCTTAATAAAAATATAATGCAGATGCGTCTTTAATATATTATATATAGTAAACTATAACTATCACACTCCCACTATAGTATGCACATATTACACATACTACCGCATGCAACTACCTACCAGCACCACACAAGAACTTGGTATACCAGAGACACATCATGCACACATGGACGCTATCTACTCTTGCTTACATCTATATATATATAGAGCTCTTATTATATACATACACAAGACAAATTGGAGTAACACCATGGGAGCGCATATATACTCAATACCATTGCACAAG
>CM042146.1:12316775-12329275 GCA_023376005.1 Doryteuthis pealeii
CACACATATTAAATTACTATAGGATTACTCCACAAAAGAAACACAATCTTATTAAACATTTCTGTTACATCTCCCAGTAATAAATAAATGAACACACAACAACATTTATATATATATATATATATATATATATATTATATGAAAGTAAATTGGTAATTTGCTGAAGCATTGTTAAGTATGTTATAAAATAATAAATCTCGAAGGCATTAGCCTAGGCTTCGAAATCGATAAGACATAAAAAACATCTTTTTGTCTTATTTATACGCATTGTATTGCCTTCGAATTTAATATTATATACTATATATATATATATATATATAATTATATTATAATAATATATATATATATATATATATATATAGTTTGTGTGTGTAGGTTCTTGTCTGCACAATGATCAATTCAACGTGATCCTTTTGAATCCATTTTCTTTATTAAAAAAAGAACAAACAAATAACGTCGTCATTTCTCGTTTAAAAATTAAGATTTCAGTAAAATTCTATTTTTTTAAAAGGACTCAAGCTGAACACAATTCCGATTGATGCATTGCATCTTGCGAGAAAGTGGTTTTATTCAACTTTACACATATATTTAATAAACGCAAACGATGGAATGGAAAGCTTGGGAAGAAAATGTATTATTCCACCCCCCATTTTCAGAAGAGGAGAGGAATCATTACGGCAGATATAACTTGACAATTCTATTTATTTTTCCGGCGTACTGTCGAATTTATTTCCATTTATACAACCAGAATGAAAGTTGGCAGGAGTGGTCTATATTATATACAATCCGATTAGCGAGGGGTCAATCCCATTTTTGCTTCGTGGCTAATGAGGGTTTTTTGAGTTTGGAACCGATAACCTACCGCCCAGCACTGCACTTCATTCTCTGATTCTCATTTTGTAGATTTACCACGATCTGTGCTACTCATGTGCTGATTTGGCGGAGAAGCGGTATTAACCGAAGTACCTTACGTTCCTAGGCGGTGCCGACCACATGAGCTAAACGATGTCCCAACAAATATAACTAAATGTACAATGTGCGTTGATTCTCAACTTAAAATAAAAATAACTTATACGATTGAACACGCCATTAAAATTAATCAACAAATCCTATCAAAAGTAATTATAGAGGAGAGAAGAAAAGACTTGTTTAATTTAGGTTCGAGGTTTAACTTTCACGAAAATCCTTTTAATTAGTAATGACAAAATCATATACTGAAACTATTTTCTGATAGCTTTTTGAACGAATTTATTAAATATAATGAACGACGTTAAATGCGACAACAATACAATTCTTAAGCAGAGTTTCCACACGTTTCTGAAAATTCAGTGTTTTCCTCTCTCCTCATTTTGGTGCCCTGCTTTACCAATTTATCCATAATTTCACACCTTTACCTCAATTATGGTATTAGCACTAGGTTAAAAACTATCTAACTCTGTAAACCTTTGCTTACGTGGAAAGTGTCTGCCGTGATCTGAGTTTTAAAGAATAAACCAGAGATAGTTTTACCCTTATTTGTAGTAAGGAGGAACTGTGAAAAACGTCAAGCCTAAACAGTTCATTTTATTAGTTCTTGTTCTTTTTTTAAAATTCTTTTACACAGTTCGATGCTTCCATGTTTAATGAACCAATGACTGCTCCTTGATTGAATTAAAAGTAATACACTTTGCTAATATCTTTCCGCTACATTGTGTGAGATTTCACTATAAAGTGATACTGTGATTTGTCTTATTCTCAGATTACTTATTACCAATTCAATCCCGCCCAAGAATTCACAGAACGTAGTTTGCGTTTATATTTGTAATCAATAAGCTGTCTCGATTTCAGTAGCAGATTTATGTCAATAAAGAATAGAGAAGTCATGTCGTACATTTTTTTCAATTTTGATTTTTCCTGACCATTGATTAATTAATATTTCTTGCAGAAAATGTAATTTGTAATTCCAACTTGCTTGTTATTTATAACAAAAAATGCCAGCATAACGAAGAACTAATCCAGTTTGTTATAGTCTATCCTATTTTTGCAATTATGCTACATTTGTATATATATATACTATATATATATATATCATATATATGCTGTGTGTGTGTTGTATGAGTATAGATAAAAAGGATATGACACACCACAAAATGCTGTTAAAATGAAAACATTTTATAACATATTCATAGCTGATATTGAACAATATTTCGATGTTATAAAAAAATCAACTTCAGAGCTTGTTATATACTTATCTCCGCTCTAACAACACGGAGTATAAAACAAGCTCTGAAATGATTTTTTTAAAAATCGAAATATTGTTTCAAATCAGCTATGTACCTATGTTTTAAAATGTTTTCACTTTAACAGCATTTTGTGGGTTTTCAATTCCTTTTATCTATACTCATTTCCTTTTTTTTAACCTTATATATGTTTGTGTATGTATTTCAGGAGTAGCTCCGGTGTAATAGTAAGGAAACTTGCTTGATTGTGCACTTGTAGTTAAACAGGTCGACGTCCAGTCGCGATCTTACGTATAATTTTGGATGTATACCTCTAATGGAATAGAATAAACCCCTGTACTCAGCGTGATTTTCACATAGGACCACTATAGTATTCTACAAGCAAGTTTGAAAGTTTGAATTACATTAAAGCAAAGAAAACCCAGTTACTTTTCTTAAAGTCATCTTCTAGAAATAGTTATTTCTTTGTTATATCATATTGTAATTGTTGAAACGTCAAAGGTAGTCTCTTACAACGGCGTAGGAAGTATTTTTTTGATGTTTTACAACTTGCAGGATTCTCCATTTTAACGATTAGCTATTACCCAACCAGTTTGCCACGAGAAGGTTTGACAAAAATATCCCACGTATGGGATTCAGTGTGGATGGAACTGTTAGTAGTAAATATCACCAAGACTAGCCTGCTAACCATTCCTCTTCAATGGAATCCCTCAATATAAAGCTATAGTATTTTCTTTTTTACTAAAGACCCTCTAAACATTTGAATGGTGATATTAATTCAAATTTTTGGTGATATTAATTCAAATTTTGGGAGACACATTCATCAATCAACGTCCGGCATGAAAATCACATTTTCACCATTTGCAGTTATTGAAGTCAGTAAGTCTACTGTTTGGTTGAATAACAGCAGCTAAACTAAGTACCACTCAAGCTCAGTGTCCAAGACAGTTGGTATATATAGAAATCAAGAATGACCCATTCATGAATTTGGGTGATTTGGGTGATTCCATTCCTTGAGTTCTGATTGGCTTGCTTGACTGCTGATTTGAATGACATCTTATATATATATATATATATATATATATATATATATAATATCCTGTCATTCTGCAGTAGACTTTGTGACTATTCGGTTGTATTTAAGTTACAACCGGTTTGTTGCCTTGTCTTCCCAGTTCGATGGTAATTGGAACTTAATTATTCTTCAGCAGTTATAGTGTTATTTAACTCAACTCTTTGGTAGACCAACATTCTCGGCCATCATCAGGCATAACAAAATAACCTCATAAAACGATTTCGCAAATGTTGGTGTTTACATTTTTTTTTTTTGGTAGGACGCATTCTAATTGAAAATCATTGAAAACCAACGAGGAAATAGGAATTCTACTTTCTACAAGAAAAACAAATCAGAATGGCTTCAGAAAAACTGCCATAAATGCTTACGAAATGGACAATTCCGTTATCGCTACTGCAGATACGGCAAGTTTCTGGTCGATACAGTTCCATTAACATTCGAGAAGGTGCGGACTGTATCTGACCGATTTCCAATTTACGGTTTCATGAATCTTCGCTACGTTATCGACAGTTGCAAGCCACACATTTAGCGAAGAACCGACAGTGAAACATTTTTTATTACTATGAAAAACAAAAAGAAAAAAATACACTTATTACTTATACGCTTTGGAAATTCGCAAATCAAAAACGAATTAACTCAAGCTGATTATTTTATATTTATTTTATAACGCACACGCTTTATCAATTATCTCAATTAAAAACTCCCAAGTAGATGATGCATAGATATCAGAATCCTATCGCATAGCAACGATGGTCCTGATGACGTAATCAGATCTGATATTCCGGCCGACGTCACAGTTTCATTGCATTTGTTTTCTCTACAAGGAAAGTCGACAAATATCAAAATTTAGCTGAATAATAGATACGTATAGATAGACACCAAGAAATGCAGACGTTACATGATAAAAGTTGAGATTGTTGGTCGCAAAAAAAGTTTAATATTTGGTTGAAGGGGAAATATGAAAACTCCGGGTGCTTATAGGAAACTTTTGAATCCAAGTATATATATATATATATATATATATATATTATATTATATATTATATAATTTTATTCATCAATCTTTCTAATATATAATTAAAGATTAATCTTTTTATTTACTGATTTATCTAATTAATTTAATATATTTTATCTTATTTTTAAAACTGAAAAAAAAGCTAAGTAAATAAATATCTCTTGACCGTTTTATTTTGAATTCAAGATAGTTACAATGTAGCAATATTTCACCGAAATAACCAGACAAGATTTATTATATAATATATATATACTATATATATTAATTCAAACCCATTCTCAACAGATATTACAAAGGTCTAAAGACGGATTTTATCTTCTCTAATAACTTATAAAATAATTATATTAACTTGATTTTCAAAGTAGTCCAATAATAGATGATGAAAAACTCTTTTATCAGGACCCCCACTCTCAAAAACTGTTTTAAATACTTTTGAGGAAGGGTCCCTTGGAATGGATTTTTCATTTATCCCTAATTTCTTTCATTTTTATTTCATCCATTCATTCATTTTACCATTATTTTTTAACTAATGTATATATATATAATATATATATATATAGATAGAACATATAAAAAGTTTTACATATTATTGAGCACTCTACCAATAATACATGCCTTTGTTACACTATTCCAGCAAAAGCTGAAACAGTGACCATCTCACACACACAACACACACACTCTCTCTCTCTCTCTCTCTCTCTCTTCTCTCATATATATATTATATATATATATTATACTATAATATATATTATTATATATATAAAGAAACATAGGATAAGCTGATGTGTAAAATTTGTCTTCTTTTTTCTGTACAGAATTTAACACTGCTAACGCTTCAAATTTTGAAATATTACAATCTACATGTATAACTGAGACAATCTTGTTGGCGTGGTTTAGAATAGGCTTAGTATATCCAACGTAAGTGAAAAAAAAACTCAAACCCTAAAACATAGGAGTGTTGTTGTAAGAATGACCCATCCCTGCATCTGATGTTGAAAGCTCCAGTTTCTTTAAATTTATGGAGTACACATATATTGACATTGCAAACCAGGGCCACTCTGACCTTAAGTATTACTACCATTATTGGTCTCAATCTATTTGAAAATGATATGATTCAAAATTCTCGTGTGCAAAATATAACACATAAAACGAACGCGATGCCCTAGGGTTTGGCATGAAAAAAACATTAAAACTTTTATAATAGCCATGAATGATACGTGGGTGGGAATAGATAAGTTATATAAAAAGAGCAACAGCCGAAGTAGACGAGTAGACAAACTTCATCATCTCTTCCGGTAAGTTTAGACTTATCAAGATATGCTGGATTTAACAACCAGAACTGAAAGCAGTTTACCAGAACATGGTTACTAAAATCTGAATCTACCATCTAAGTGGTGACAGGGTTTATCAAACAATTCCGTCGGTCGTTGTTATAGACACATAGAAAATATTTATTTCAACCATATAGATATAGTTATATATATATATATATATATATGATGCTAAATAGATTCTACGTTGTAATGGGTTATATTAGCCTTTAAAAGTAAGTAAGTAAAGTCGACGGGGCGGCCTAAAGTCGGTATCAAGCCAGTCAGTGAGGGAGTATATCCCCTTTTCAATAGCGCTAGACCAAGGAGATGTTTTAGCATCTGAGGTGGAAGCGCCACCCTACCATCAGCTCCTTACTTTACCGCACAGATCCCTGTGCTACTCATACGCTGAGTTGGCGGGGACCGGTATCGAACTAGGAACCTTGTGGTTTTCTAGCCGAACGATCTACGACTGAATAACTAACCCGGCCCCTAGCCTTTAAAAAGTAACACACTAAATAGTATTACCCTTAATCTATTGCGCAAAATCGCAATTCAGTATAATTCCTTTGTAAGAAAGACAATGTTTTTATTACCTCATATTTATATCCAATTTAATTGATAACTGGCAACCTGTAGAGAGAAAATCGAACTCAGTGGCATTGTATGGCTGTCTACAAGTGTTGACAGTTCAAGTGAGTGTGAGATCAAAGGATAAGTTACTTCACTTTTTAATAAAACAGCTAACGTCGAAAGCGTTAATCCGAAAAAAAATCCTGCCCAGGGTAAGCGGTAGGGAAATATACTACTGATGTTTAACCTTGTAACCAAGTAAACCAGGTGATATTTGTCGGTTTCCTGGGCTATGGCGTCCACTGGTTATTGACACCTGGAGGACAAAGCCATAGTAAAAAACCAAAGCAGCAGCTAATCATATGAATAGACTAGTCTCCTCTCGAGGACCTCTTTTTGTCATGTCAGGTTTCAAGGGAAGCAAGTAATGTTTGTCTGCAATAAGAAAGTAATACGTATTCTTTTTTTGGCCATTTTCGCAAGACCTCACCTAAACATGGACCTACACGCCGAGATAAGTCCTGCCTCATGAAGTTTCTTTTGTCACTACAATATTATCCGGAATTTTAAAAACGTCGCCTCCTTTTTAAGATTCGAAACTTTTGATTTCCCAATCCATTTCCTTGTATGATCAAGGCTACACAACCGTCTTCCAGAGTTTGATATGCTAAGGATCTATTCATCTCATGCCTGTATATATCTCTTTCTTGTCACGAGTCTTCGGGACTGTCTCATCTGTAATTAATGATTAAGTGGTTGATATAATCAACGTGCGTGTTCATTGCATGGTATTCAAAATCTACAGGAAACGGTATTAAGATTTCTTTATAAACATTTAGATTAAATGTATGGGACTCAAAATCATGCGCCATTTCTCAGTGAATATCTTCGAAATAATGCGATGACATTCTACATCACAACGGCACATGTGCAACTGGCACATAATATGCGAATTTATGAGAAAAAAACAGTGCCATTTAAAATTCTTATTTCAAGCACTGGTATATATTGATCGGATGATGCTGTTGGATTATAAAGACACGTTAATATGGCGAGGACAGGGATCAGGATCTTCGCTAATGAGCTAGTCAGATAACATTAACTACAAATTGGGTTCAGGTGTGTGTGGTTGATAATTTTGAAAGGTATTTAATAGAGAGAGTGAAAAGCAATTAAACACGGTGCATGCTCGGAATAATGGCCATGGTTTCTCTATGTGACCTTTTGGTTTCTATCAATAATTATTATCTAGGATGTTAAATGTATGCGGTATCTGTTCATTATATGAAGGTTGGGGTAATTAGATTTGCCGGTTTTCTGGCATGGATGAGTGTAGTATCTGTCTCCACCTCGTTCGAGGTCTTTTGGGGGACAGAAAGCGGTGAAAAGAAGAACATAGGTGATATTGATCCTTGTGTTCCTGTTATGGGATTGTAGATTTCAAATTACCGTTCCGCCCTGTCGGCTGGGGCGTTAGAATGTACCGACTGCACCTCTGCAGAGGGGTAAGACTCCCCAATGGGACCACCTGTTGGCCGTGGGTGGCGACCCGTGATGCTTAAGGATAGAGCCCAGGTGGATGATCAGTTCATGACATGCAATACTCCACTTTGGCCCTATCTTGGGCTAGACGGGCGGTCGGAGAGGCCCCCTCCGATCTATCGGCTGGTCACATCAAGCCCTAGCACCTATATGATTTTCCCAACCCTATTGCCCGCATGGCAAGCCCCAACCCC
The DNA here is from genome assembly GCA_023376005.1 of Doryteuthis pealeii. Lineage (NCBI taxonomy): Eukaryota > Metazoa > Mollusca > Cephalopoda > Myopsida > Loliginidae > Doryteuthis > Doryteuthis pealeii. The sequence continues at coordinate 12,324,706 of CM042146.1, forward strand.
TTTTTATCATATGTGTGCTGGAAGGCGGTGGCTGCGGGTCTACATGTCCTGGGAATGACGTTAAACTCTATCTGATGGTGAGGTTCCAGTTTTGGAGGTTTGGGGAATGTGGAGCACCCCTTCATCACCATTGCTCCCTGGTCCACTCTGACCCGGAGTGGTAGAACCTGTTAGGGTCCCATTTATGGGCTAAATAGAAAAATGTATTCATAAAAAAATAGTATTATCCATTAAGAATTGATTTATTTCAAAACTCTATCGCCATTAAATGACCCACTGAGGTTGATATGCTGTAAAACAAAACAAAACAATCAAATTACCGTTATTTAAAATTTTTACACTACCGTACATAATCTCTAGGCAAACTATCAATTATTTTAAATGATGTCTAAGTATGTCACGTATAACAAATAAAAGATAGAAACATGGTTTTCACAATAGAACGTTGTCAGAAACATAATACTGCTTTTGCCTGGTACCATTTCCAGCAACAATTCTTATGCTCACATAACAGCGCCCGCATCATTCAGATGGAAATTAAAGCTCCTCACTGTAAAGGGCCATTGTCTCTTGAGACAAGTCTACGTGCCGACACGCGCTTGCACATAGGATACGCTTTCGGTGATAGACATTGAATAGCATGAATACGCTGAATTGCCTGTGGCTACTCAATGATAGATGCTCTATCCGTTATGACGTATTACTTCCTTCAATTTAATTACAGGTATCTCCAATTTCTGCCACATTAGCCATCTTGCTAACCAGCATTGGCGTAAAATCCGACGTTCATTATTCTTATCGATAAGCTAAGGAGAGCCGATGATTTGTCAACGGCTGATGATTTGGGCCACCTGGGACTTCACTTTAATGACTAGTTACATGAACTGAATGTGAATACCTTAGAATCCGCACTCGTTTAGTACTGATCTTATCAAGTATTTTAGCTATAACTGTTTGGTATAATATATATATAATATAATATTATATATATATATTATATTAGAAATCACGAACATCTATTTTCCCCTCTCATCATCATCATCATGTCACGCTTGCAGCACGGATATCCATGACAATCTCTCGCCAAACCCTCCTATCACTCATTGCACCTGGGAGGTCCTCTGCTGAGCATATAGCATCCTCGCATAGCTGGTCAATGTAGGTCCTTGCTGGGCGCCCCACACTTGCATGTCCATTGTGTTTGGCTTCCACAGGAGAACGTCGCTTATGAGCTCGTCCTTGCTTCTCCAGCAGGATGTCCTGCTGCCTTGTCCCGTCTCACTCGATAGTTTGAGAGAGGGGGGGCAGGTGACCGTAACAGCTGTCTCTCGTGGTGTGCTGCTCCTCGATGTTGTTAAGACTGCACGTAGCATTCTTGTGCAGCTTTCCATTCTAGCTTATTTTCAGACGCTTCGTTACGGTCCAAGTGGTGCAGCATATAGCAGCACCGATATAACCACAGCCTGGAAAGAGCTGTCGCTTCAGTTGTCAGGGAGATCAGACCTCCATATGACTGACAAATTTTGTTTGTGGCGACCATGCCTTTTCTATTCGTGTGTTAAACATCTCTCTCTCTGTGATGAAGATATTACTACCTAGGCTACGTGAATTGTTCACAGGCTTGAGAGGCGTGCCTGAGGTTGGATGTTCCTTTCTTTGAAACTCATGAACTCTGTTTACTGGAGTTCACATAGAGGCCCTCTATATATGTTTTATTCCTTTCATGGACAAAATATTATTCGGTACCATTTGCTTGCATCCAGCTTTATATATATATATATATCTATTATAATGGAGATTGTGTGTTTGTCTGTCTGTCTGTAACCGAAACTATATTACTACTCAATTCAGGTCCTTAGTTATTTACATCAATTCTCCATGATTTTATTTTTATTTAAACCTCAATGAATAATAAAAATTGGTTTTACATTATTAAGACTGTATTGACCATATCTACATACTAATAATACGCAATTGTATTATATATACAACAAAATAGTGGTTTAAAGTGTGAATGGGAAGGCTAATTTGCATATTGATCTTTAAAAAATGATTTTAATAAATATATGCTAAGTAATATGATTTCTAATTGTTTGGTCTATCTTATTGAATATAAGCAAAATCTCTGGGATAAATCTTAAAAGAAATAATTAAGAAGAAGAAATAACTGTTAATATTATCCTTTACTCCTATTTTAATTAAAGAGTTAAATTAGGAAAATTTTACCAGTGAAAGACGGGAGTAATGGAAAATGATGGAAGAGTTATTTCAAAGCTGTTCTATTTTTCGATAATACCCCCTCCGTTCAAAATCTTTTTATCTGCATTTCTTATTTAGTTTTATTAGCCTTTCTAATTTTAACATGACATTTTATTATATTAAAACTTAAAAACTTGCACCCGGAGTGTGCATTAATTTGCTAGTATATATATATATATATATATATATATAATAATATATATATATATGCTATTACGAGTGTATCTTTCGTTCGTTGTTTGCACTAAAGTCACATAGAAAGCAGCAGTTCCCACAACACTAGAGAATTTAAACAGCGATAAAACGTTCAATATTTAGATGGAATTACTATTTAAGAAAAAGTAGGTACTGGACCTCAGGCGAGGTCCTGTTTTTGCCTAATTGTGAGCAAATATTCTGACTGACTGATACCTTAGGCTCAAGTTACTATGAATATTTTGGTTCCCGCTAGATTACCGAAGCTAACCAGTTATGCGTCTGTTCAATACTTAGTTACCATTGAGGTTAATAGAAAGTACGATGAACAATTTTGATAGCAGACTAACTTGATTTGGGATTAAATGGCCCGAAATGGAGTTAATATGCTACAAAACAACTTTTCATTCTTTGAATTATATCTCCTGATATATTTTCACGTCTTAGTTATAGATAATGGCGAAGAGTGAGTTGAAGAATATAAAGAAATATTCGATTCTGCCTATTAAGACTAGTATATGCAACTTAGTATTCATGATTATTATTTAACATCTCATCTTTCTCTCGTATTGATTGGTGTTATTAACTGTGAGAAAAGATACATTACCGATATTTACGAGGAGCAAAACATGAAATACTTAGATGTTGTGTCATTTTGGATTTTTCGAACTATTTTTATCATCTTTATTGTTATATACACAACGTTTCGCCCGATGTCTCTCGTGTGTTGCTTGTTTAACTCCCGAAGCCTTATCTTCGATCCCGAGAAAACTTTCTTTGAACTCGGGAACCTCTTGTCGAATTCGGGACCCTTCATGTCGTAAACGAGGACAACAGTCCGAAAATTCAAATAATACAAAACTATCAAGCCACATCTCAAAAATTAAGACAATAGTACTCATATGTTTTCTGTGTAATAATAGATCGAACCACAATTTATTTTTGTTGCTTTTGATTCTTAAAAGGAAAGAAAAAAAAGAAAAGCTAAGCATAACACTTTTTCTATGTGGCCGTTTTTATTTTGAATTGAACATTGCTACATTCTTTGCAATATTCACCAGATGATAAAACATTACAATATTAGATACATATACAAGGTTAGGGTTTAAACATTTCGTTCACAACAAATATTCAAAAAATAAGAAATTAATTATTCGCCAGTTTCATTTCATAATATTTGAAGAAGGGGAAAGGAGGAAGAAAGAAAAAAGAGGGAAAAAAAGTATAATCACGCAAAAAACTTAAGCACGTACATTTCTGATATTCGTCTCTGAAGATAGTTTCTTTGAAATCGATAGACAAAAAATAACATTTTTGTTTTTATTTTATACGCATTGTAAATTGCCTTCAAATCATATATTATAACATACTTAACAATGCTTCAAGGCAAATTACCATTATTTTTTATTTTCTTCTGTATTTTTTCTAATGCTTTAGTCATACTCGTCGTTGTTTTTTTATCATCTAAATTTCTATGTGCTATTTAAAAAAAAAAAAAACTTATTTGACTAATTGAAATAGTCTCTGATAAAAACAGTGAAACAATCAACGGCTACAAAACCTCTTCATAAATAGTCTACAAATCTTTTTATTTTTTTTTCTTTGAGATTCTTTATCTTTAAATAGTTGTATCCCCCACACAAGCCAGTGCATACGTTATGTACCTATTGGTTAACTCATAATTTTAATTTGAAATGTCTGAATTTAAGAATATATTTGTGTGTGTGTGGTAATGTTTCATGTGAGGACATGGAGAATTAGATTTCAACATGTATATTTATTCCGTATATATATATATATATAAAGAGAGAGAGAGAGAGACAAGACAGACAGACAGAGAGACAGAGACTGAGAGACAGAAAGAGAGAGAGAGACAGAGAGAGGAGACAGAGAGAGAGACAAAGAACAAGAGAGAGAGAGAGAGAGAACAAAAAGAGAGAGAGAGAGATATATGTGTGGGAATGATAGATTTAGAGATAAGATATAGATAGATAGATATATATATATTATATAATAGACGGATTATATATATATTATTATATATATAGAGAGAGAAGAGAGAGGAGAGAGAGAGAGAGAGTATATATGTGTGTGTATATGCATGATACAGATGAAT
>CM042146.1:12334275-12409275 GCA_023376005.1 Doryteuthis pealeii
AATAAAACATATATAGAGGGCCTCTATGTGAACTCCAGTAAAACAGAGTTCATGAGTTTCAAAAAGAAAGGAAACATCTCAACACTCAACGGCACGCCTCTCAAGCCTGTAGAACAATTCACGTACCTAGGTAGTAATATCTCATCCACAGAGAGAGAGATGTTAACACACGAATAGAAAAGGCATGGTCGGCCACAAACAAATTGTCAGTCATATGGAGGTCTGATCTCCCTGACAAGCTGAAGCGACAGCTCTTCCAGGCTGTGGTTATATCGGTGCTGCTATATGGCTGCACCACTTGGACCCTAACGAAGCGTCTTGAAAATAAGCTAGATGGAAGCTGCACAAGAATGCTACGTGCAGTCTTGAACAAATCGTGGAAGCAGCACCCCACGAAGAGACAGCTGTACGGTCACCTGCCCCCCCTCTCTCAAACTATCCGAGTGAGACGGACAAGGCATGCAGGACACTGCTGGAGAAGCAAGGACGAGCTCATAAGCGACGTTCTCCTGTGGAAGCCAACACATGGACATGCAAGTGTGGGGCGCCCAGCAAGGACCTACATTGACCAGCTATGCGAGGATGCTATATGCTCAGCAGAGGACCTCCCAGGTGCAATGAGTGATAGGGAGGGTTGGCGAGAGATTGTCATGGATATCCGTGCTGCAAGCGTGACATGATGATGATGATGAGAGGGGAAAATAGATGTTCGTGATTTCTATATATATATATATATATTATATATATATATATATATATATACCAAACAGTTATAGCTCTAAAAATACTTGATAAGATCAGTACTAAACGATGCGGATTCTAAGGTATTTCACATTCAGTTCATGTAACTAGTCATTAAGTGAAGTCCCAGGTGGCCAAATCATTCAGCCGTTGACAAATCATCGGCTCTCCTTAGCTTATCGATAAGAATAATGAAACGTCGGATTTTACGCCAAATGCTGGTTAGCAAGATGGCTAATGTGGCAGAAATTGGAGATACCTGTAATTAAATTGAAGGAAGTAATACGTCATAACGGATAGAGCATCTATCATTGAGTAGCCACAGGCAATTCAGCGTATTCATGCTATTCAATGTCTATCACCGAAAGCGTATCCTATGTGCAAGCGCGTGTCGGCACGTAGACTTGTCTCAAGAGACAATGGCCCTTTACAGTGAGGAGCTTTAATTTCCATCTGAATGATGCGGGCGCTGTTATGTGAGCATAAGAATTGTTGCTGGAAAATGGTACACAGGCAAAAGCAGTATTATGTTTCTGACAACGTTCTATTGTGAAAACCATGTTTCTATCTTTTATTTGTTATACGTGACATACTTAGACATCATTTAAAATAATTGATAGTTTGCCTAGAGATTATGTACGGTAGTGTAAAAATTTTAAATAACGGTAATTTGATTGTTTTGTTTTGTTTTACAGCATATCAACCTCAGTGGGTCATTTAATGGCGATAGAGTTTTGAAATAAATCAATTCTTAATGGATAATACTATTTTTTTATGAATACATTTTTCTATTTAGCCCATAAATGGACCCTAACAGGTTCTACCACTCCGGGTCAGAGTGGACCAGGGAGCAATGGTGATGAAGGGGTGCTCCACATTCCCCAAACCTCCAAAACTGGAACCTCACCATCAGATAGAGTTTAACGTCATTCCCAGGACATGTAGACCCGCAGCCACCGCCTTCCAGCACACATATGATAAAAAGGGGTTGGGGCTTGCCATGCGGGCAATAGGGTTGGGAAAATCATATAGGTGCTAGGGCTTGATGTGACCAGCCGATAGATCGGAGGGGGCCTCTCCGACCGCCCGTCTAGCCCAAGATAGGGCCAAAGTGGAGTATTGCATGTCATGAACTGATCATCCACCTGGGCTCTATCCTTAAGCATCACGGGTCGCCACCCACGGCCAACAGGTGGTCCCATTGGGGGAGTCTTACCCCTCTGCAGAGGTGCAGTCGGTACATTCTAACGCCCCAGCCGACAGGGCGGAACGGTAATTTGAAATCATACAATCCCATAACAGGAACAACAAGGATCAATATCACCTATGTTCTTCTTTTCACCGCTTTCTGTCCCCCAAAAGACCTCGAACGAGGGTGGAGACAGATACTACACTCATCCATGCCAGAAAACCGGCAAATCTAATTACCCCAACCTTCATATAATGAACAGATACCGCATACATTTAACATCCTAGATAATAATTATTGATAGAAACCAAAAGGTCACATAGAGAAACCATGGCCATTATTCCGAGCATGCACCGTGTTTAATTGCTTTTCACTCTCTCTATTAAATACCTTTCAAAATTATCAACCACACACACCTGAACCCAATTTGTAGTTAATGTTATCTGACTAGCTCATTAGCGAAGATCCTGATCCCTGTCCTCGCCATATTAACGTGTCTTTATAATCCAACAGCATCATCCGATCAATATATACCAAGTGCTTGAAATAAGAATTTTAAATGGCACTGTTTTTCTCATAAATTCGCATATTATGTGCCAGTTGCACATGTGCCGTTGTGATGTAGAATGTCATCGCATTATTTCGAAGATATTCACTGAGAAATGGCGCATGATTTTGAGTCCCATACATTTAATCTAAAATGTTTATAAAGAAATCTTAATACCGTTTCCTGTAGATTTTGAATACCATGCAATGAACACGCACGTTGATTATATCAACCACTTAATCATTAATTACAGATGAGACAGTCCCGAAGACTCGTGACAAAGAAAGAGAATATATACAGGCATGAGATGAATAGATACCTTAGCATATCAAACTCTGGAAGACGGTTGTGTAGCCTTGATCATACAAGGAAATGGATTGGGAAATCAAAGTTTCGAATCTTAAAAGGAGGCGACGTTTTAATTCCGGATAATATTGTAGTGACAAAAGAAACTTCATGAGGCAAGGACTTATCTCGCGTGTAGGTCCATGGTTTAGGTGAGGTCTTGCGAAAATGGCCAAAAAAAGAATACGTATTACTTTCCTTTATTGCAGACAAACATTACTTGCTTCCCTTGAAACCTGACATGACAAAAAGAGGTCCTCGAGAGGAGACTAGTCTATTCATATGATTAGCTGCTGCTTTGGTTTTTACTATGGCTTTGTCCTCCAGGGTGTCAATAAACCAGTGGACGCCATAGCCCAGGAAACCGACAAATATCACCTGGTTTACTTGGGTTACAAGGTTAAACATCAGTATGTATATTTCCTACCGCTTACCCTGGGCAGGATTTTTTTTTCGGATTACCGCTTCGACGTTAGCTGTTTTATTAAAAGTGAAGTAACTTATCCTTTTGATCTCACACTCACTTGAACTGTCAAACACTTGTAGACAGCCATACAATGCCACTGAGTTCGATTTTCTCTCTACAGGTTGCCAGTTATCAATTAAATTGGATATAAATATGGAGGTAAATAAAACATTGTCTTTCTTACAAAGGAATTATACTGAATTGCGATTTTGCGCAATAGATTAAGGGTAATAACTATTTAGTGTTTACTTTTTAAAGGCTAGGGGCCGGGTTAGTTATTCAGTCGGTAGATCGTTCGGCTAGAAACCACAAGGTTCCTAGTTCGATACCGGTCCCCGCCAACTCAGCGTATGAGTAGCACAGGGATCTGTGCGGTAAAGTAAGGAGCTGATGGTAGGTGTGGCGCTCCACCTCAGATGCTAAAACAATCTCCTTGGTCTAGCGCTATTGAAAAGGGGATATACTCCCTCACTGACTGGCTGATACCGACTTTAGGCCGCCCCGTCGACTTTACTTACTTACTTTTAAAGGCTAATAATAACCCATTACAACGTAGAATCTATTTAGCATATATATATATATATATATATATATATATATATATATAGGTTGAATAGAAATATTTTCTATGTGTCTATACAACGACCGAGCGAATTGTTTGATAAACCCTGTCACCACTTAGATGGTAGATTCAGATTAGTAACCATGTTCTGGTAAACTGCTTTCAGTTCTGGTTGTTAAATCCAGCATATCTTGATAAGTCTAACTTACCGGAAGAGATGATGAAGTTTGTCTACTCGTCTTACTTCAGGCTGTTGCCCTTTTTATATAACTTATCTATTCCCACCCACGTATCATTCATGGCTATTATAAAAGTTTAATGTTTTTTCATGCCTAAACCCTAGGGCATCGCGTTCGTTTTATGTGTTTATATTTTGCACACGAGAATTTTGAATCATATCTATTTTCATAATAGATGAGACCATAATAGGTAGTAATACTTAAGGTCAGAGTGGCCCTGGTTGCAATGTCAATATATGTGTACTCCATAAATTTAAAGAACTGGAGCTTCAACATCAGATGCAGGGATGGGTCATATCTACAACAACACTCCTATGTTTTAGGGTTTGAGTTTTTTTCACTATACGTTGGATATACTAAGCCTATTCTAAACCACGCCAACAAGATTGTCTCAGTTATACATGTAGATTGTATATTTCAAAATTTGAAGCGTTAGCAGTGTTAAATTCTGGTACAGAAAAAAGAAGACAAATTTTACACATCAGCTTATCCTATGTTTCTTTATATATATATATATATATATATATATATATATATATATAAATATATATATGAGAGAGAGAGAGAGAGAGAGAGAGAGAGAGAGTGTGTGTGTGTGTGTGTGAGATGGTCACTGTTTCAGCTTTTGCTGGAATAGTGTAACAAAGGCAGTATTATTGGTAGAGTGCTCAATAATATGTAAAACTTTTATATGTTTATCTATATATATATATATATATATATATATATATTAGTTAAAAAAATAATGGTAAAATGAATGAATGGATGAAATAAAAATGAAAGAAATTAGGGGGATAAATGAAAAATCCATTCCAAGGGACCCTTCTCAAAAGTATTTAAACAGTTTTTGAGAGTGGGGTCCCTGATAAAAAGAGTTTTTCTCATCTATTATTGGACTACTTTGAAACATCAAGTTAATATAATTATTTTATAAGTTATTAGAGAAGATAAAATCCGTCTTTTACCTTTGTAATATCTGTTGAGAATGGGTTTGAATTAATATATATATATATATATATTATATATAATCTTGTCTGGTTAAATTTCGGTGAATATTGCTACATTGTAACTATCTTGAATTCAAAATAAAACGGTCAAATAGAATAATTTATTTACTTAGCTTTTTTTTCAGTTTTAAAATAAGATAAAATATATTAAATTAATTAGATAAATCAGTAAATAAAAAGATTATCTTTAATTATATATTAGAAAGATTGATGAATAAAATTATATATATATATATATATATATATATATATATATATATACTTGGATTCAAAAGTTTATTCCTATAAGCACCCGGAGGTTTTCATATTTCCCCTTCAACAAATATTAAACTTTTGGCGACAACAATCCTCACTTTTATCATGTAACGTCTGCATTTCTTGGTGTCTATCTATACGTATCTATATTCAGCTAAATTTGATATTTGTCGACTTTCCTTGTAGAGAACAAATGCAATGAAACTGTGACGCGGAATATCATATCTGATTACGTCATCAGAGACCATCGTTGCTATGCGATAGGATTCTGATATCTATGCATCATCTACTTGGGAGTTTTAATTGAGATAATTGATAAAGCGTGTGCGTTATAAAATAAATAAATAAATAAAAATCAGCTTGAGTTAATCGTTTTGATTTGCGAATATTCCAAGCGTATAAGTAATAAGTGTATTTTTTTCTTTTTGTTTTTCATAGTAATAAAAAAAATGTTTCACTGTCGGTTCTTCGCTAAATGTGTGGCTTGCAACTGTCGATAACGTAGCGAAGATTCATGAACCGTAAATTGGAATCGGTCAGATACAGTCCGCACCTTCTCGATGTTAATGGAACTGTATCGACCAGAAACTTGCCGTATCTGCAGTAGCGATAACGGAATTGTCCATTTCGTACATTTATGGCAGTTTTCTGAGCCATTCTGATTTGTTTTCTTGTAGAAAGTAGAATTCCTATTTCCTCGTTGGTTTTCATGATTTTCATTAGAATGCGTCTACCAAAAAAAAAAAATGTAACACCAACATTTGCGAATCGTTTATGAGGTTATTTTTATGCCTGATGATGGCCGAAGAATGTGTCTACCAAAGAGTTGAGTTAATAACACCTATAACTGCTGAAGAATAATTAAAGTTCCAATTACCATCGAACTGGGAAGACAAGGCAACAAACGGTTGTAACTTAAATACAAACCCGAATAGTCACAAAGTCTACTGCAGAATGACAGGATATATATATATATATATATATATATATATATATATATATAAGATGTCATTCAAATCAAGCAGTCAAGCAGCCAATCAGAACTCAAGGAATGGAATCACCCAAATCACCCAAATTCATGAATGGGTCATTCTTGATTTCTATATATACCAACTGTCTTGGACACTGCTTGAGTGGTACTTAGTTAGCTGCTGTTATTCAAACCAACAGTAGACTTACTGACTTCAATAACTGCAAATGGTGAAAATGTGATTTTCATGCCGGACGTTGATTGATGAATGTGTCTCCCAAAAATTTGAATTAATATCACCAAAAATTTGAATTAATATCACCAATTTCAAATGCTTTAGAGGGTCTTATAAAAAAGAAATACTATAGCTTATATTGAGGGATTCCATTGAAGAGGAATGGTTAGCAAGCTAGTCTTGTAGATATATTACTACTAACAAGTTCCATCCACACTTGATATCCCATACGTGGGATATTTTGTCAAAACCTTCTCGTGGCAAACTGGTTGGGTAAATTATAGCTAATCGTTAAAATGGGAGAATCCTGCAAGTATTAAAACATCAAAAAATACTTCCTACGCCGGCTTGTAAAGAGCACTCCCTTTGAGTTTCAACAATTACCAATATGTATACAACAAAGAAATAACTATTTCTAGAAATGACTTAAGAAAAATAACTGGTTTTCTTTGCTTTAATGTAATATCAACCTTTCAAACATTGCTTGTAGAATAACTATAGTGGTCCTATTGAAATCACCGCTGGAGTACAAGGGGGTTTATTCCTTTCCCATTAGGGTATACATCCAAAATTATACGTAATATCGCGACTGGACGTCGAACCTGTTTACTACAACGTCACAATCAAGCAAGTTTGCCTATATTACACCGGAGCTACTCCTGAAATACATACACACAATATATAAGTTAAAAAAAGGAAATGAGTATAGATAAAAGGATATGAAAACACCACAAAATGCTGTTAAAGTGAAAACATTTTATAACATATACATAGCTGATATTGAACAATATTTCGATTTTTAAAAAAATCATCTTCAGAGCTTGTTTATACTCCGTGTTGTTAAGAGCGGAGATAAAAGTATAAACAAGCTCTGAAGTTGATTTTTTATAAAATCGAAATATTGTTCAATATCAGCTATGAATATGTTATAAAATGTTTTCATTTTAACAGCATTTTGTGGTGTGTTCATATCCTTTTATCTATACTCATACACACACACACACACATATATATATATATATATATATATATATATATATACAAATGTAGCATAATTGCAAAATAATTTAGGATAGACTATAACAAACTGTATTAGGTTCTTCGTTATGTGGCATTTTTGGTTAATAAATAAAAGCAAGTTGGAATTTAACAAATTACATTTTCTTGCAAGAAATATTAATTATCATGGTCAGGAAAATCAAATTGAAAAAAATGGTACGACATGAATTCATCTATTCTTTATTGAATAAATCTGCTACTGAAATCGAAGACAGCTTATTGATTACAACATATAAACGCAAACTACGTTCCTGTGAATTCTTGGCGGGCATTGAATTGTATAAGTAATCTGAGAATAAGACAATCACAGTATCACTTTATAGTGAAAATCCTCATCCAATGTAGCGGAAAGATATAAGCAAAAGTGTATTAACTTTTATTCAATCAAAGGACCAGCATTGTTCATTATAACAATGGAAGCATGAACTGTGTAAAAGAATTTTTAAAAAAAGAACAAGAACTACATAAAATGAAACTGTTAGGCTTGAGTATTTCACAGTATCCTCCTTACTCAAAAGGGTAAAACTACTCTGGCTTTAAAACTCAGATCACGCAGACACTTTCCACGTAGCAAAAGGTTTACAAGTTAGATAGTTTTAACTAGTGCTAATACCATTGGTAAAGGTGTGAAATTATGGATAAATGGTAAAGCAGGGCAACCAAATGAGGAGAAGGAAAACACTGAATTCAGAAACGTGGTGAAACTCTGCTTAAGTAATTGATATTGTGTCGCATTTAACTCGTTCATATATTTATAAATTCGTTCAAAATGCGTATCAGAAATAGTTTTCAGTATATGATTTTGTCATTACTAATTAAAAGGACATTTTTCGTGACAAGTTAAACCTCGACTAAAATTAAACAAGTTTTTCTTCTCTCCTCTATAATTACTTTTGATAGGAATTTGTTGATTAATTTTAATGGCGTGTCAAATCGTATAAGATTATTTTATTTTTAAGTTTGAGAATCACGCACATTGTACATTTATATTTGTTAGGGACTCGTTTAGCTCAGTTGGTCGAGCAGCCGCCTAGGAATCGTAAGGTACTTCGGTTAATACCGCTTCTCCGCCAAATCAGCACATGAGTAGCACAGATCGGGTAATCTAAAATGAGAATCAGAGAATGAAGTGCAGTGCTGGCGGTAGGTATCGCGTTCCAACTCAAAAAACCTCATTAGCACGAGCAAAAATGGGATTGACTCCCTCGCTATCGGATTGTATACTGATAATAGACCACTCCGCCAACTTCATTTGGTTGGTATAAATGGAAATAAATTCGACAGTACGCGGAAAATAAATGAATTTGTCAGTATATCTCCAAGATAATGATTCCTCTCCTCTTCTGAAAATGATAATACATTTTCTTCCCACCTTTCATTCCATCGTTTGCGTATTAATATATGTGTAAAGTTTGAATAAAACCACTTTCTCCAAGATCATGCATCAATCGGAATTGTGTTCAGCTTGTCCCTTTTAAAAAATAGAATTTTACTGAAAAATCTTAATTTTTTAACGAGAAATACGACGTTATTTGTTTGTTCTTTTTTTAATAAGAAAATGGATTCAAAAGACGTGTGATTGATCATTGTGCAGACAGAGAACCTACACACACAAACTATATATATATATATATATATATATATATATATATATTATATATATATATATATATATATATATATATAATATTAAAATTCGAAGGCAATACAATGCGTATAAAAAATAAAGACAAAAAGATGTTTTTTATGTCTTATCGATTTCGAAGCTAGAGCTATTGCCTTCGAATTTTAATATTTTATAACATACTTAACAATGCTTCAAGCAAATTACCAATTACTTATAATATATATATATATATATATATATATATATATAATGTGTGTGTGTGTTCATTTATTTATTACTGGGAGGATGTACAGAATGTTTATATAAAGATTGTGTTTCTTTTGTGGGAGTATCCATAGTTATTTAATATGTGTGCGAGCCTCAAGAATGTCTTGCATACATAATAATTATAGATATCCACGCAGATAGATCCTACATGAAAAAACGATAACACGCACACACACACAATATATATATATATATATATATATATATATATATATATATATTTAAGGATGAACTCATAAGTGATGTTCTCCTGGGGAAGCCAACACAGGGACATGCCAGTGTGGGCCGCCCAGCAAGGACCTATATCGACCAGCTATGTAAAGATGCTGGCTGCAGCGAAGAAGAACTCCCTGTGGCGATGAATGATAGGGAAGGTTGGCGAGAGATTGTCTTGGATATCCGTGCTGCCTGCACGACATGATGATGATGATATATATATATATATATAAAAGAGAGAGAGGGGGAGGAACAGAGGGAGAGGGAAGGAAAGTGTTTTAAATTTTACATTTTGTAACTCATCTACATCATCATGTTGAAGGCACGGACCTCGATTAGATCAATGAATTTAAGCAACGAGGCTTGTGTTTAGCACTTAAATTATTGACCATTTCATAACAATAAGCATTTTAAACAATCCCCGTGTTGTGCATCAGACTAAAATGCAACAGTTACAAGAGCAATTATAATAACTAGCAAATATATGCACCCTCCGGGTGCAAGTATTTAAGTTTAAATGTAATAAAATATTAGATTAAATCAGAAAGGCTAATGAAACTAATTAAGAATTCAGATAAAAAGATTTGAAACGGAGGGGGTATAATCGGAAAATAGAACAACTGAAACTTACTCTTTCATCACTTTCGTTTTTCAATGCTAAATTTTTCTAATTTAACTATTTAGTTAAAATAGGAAGTAAAGAATAAAATTACAATTATTTCTTCTTGTTAATGAATTTTTTTTAGGATTTATTGAAGAGATTTTTACTCATATTCATTAAGATAAAACCAAACAATTAGAAATCAATAATACCAAGCACATTTTTATTAAAATCAGTTTTTTTAATATCAATATGCAAATTAGCTTTACGTTTACACTGAAAACTGGTATTTTGTTGTATACATAAATACAATTGATGTTATTAGTATTTAGGTAAGGCCAACAGTATTAATAATGTCAAACAGTTTTATTATTAATTGAGGTTTAAATAGAAATAGAATCATGGAGAATGTGACGTAAATAACTAAGGGAATTGTGACTTGAGTAGTAATATAGTTTCAGTTACAGACAGAAAAACACACAATCTCCATTATAATAAGATATAGACATATAATTTGACATATAATATCAATAAGACATATAATTTATAATGAATGGGCCGCATAAATCACCCACAGTTGCGGAATAACGAGTGTCTTCTACTGTATAGATTTGCCAAAACAGACTCGAAAATGCGTCATGGTAGATATAATATTCTAAGAAATCTGGTGCTAGATAATCCTTAATTGCAACTAAAGCTGATAATACCCAGTCTGCCAAGACGAGAAAAAACTGATAGTGTTTCAGAAAATGATCTCAGACAATATTACACACATCACAGTTTTAAAAGATAATGGAATCTTATATTTATATATAAGGTCGCTTGTCTCTTAGACATTGAAAGAATATCATTCAAAATCACCTCTTATTTAAAAATTCTATACTGCCACGCATATGTTATAGTGAATTTATCAAGTATGTAAAAATATCTACACCCGCCCAATAGGTTGGGGGTCCAGTGGCTTCGGCCCTGGATCTTTACAAGTTAATAGCGTCGATCCCAGGGGGCTATCCCCCCAAGCAATACCTGCCCCCTCGATTTAAAGGGGCAGGGCTGGCTTCATTGCCCAGTGCCTGAGGCGCCCCCTTGAAGGGGAATGCCGACGGGATCGACGCAATTTTTCACCCGTCACCCATGAGCTTCGGATTGTGGGTGGTCCCACGTTAATAGTGCATTGTGCCTAACCCGTACAAGTGGGGTACGAGGTAAATACAAAGTATGTAAAACTATCTAATTTAGCAGCAAGGTAGGTTGATGAGAATAACGTGCAAATTAGCTGACAACCAACAGAATATATATATATATATATATATATATATATATATATATATATATGATGAGTCGGGAGAGTTAGAGAGTAGATGTGACAAGGTCAGTTTCTTAAGCGGAATTTAACATTTAAATTCAGAGATTGCATTCTCATGAACTGGTTGACTAAACAATGTTAAAGAGCCCAGTCTGACTAATAATTTAACCATAGCCCTATGGAGAATAGTTAGATTCATAACTTTCCCAAGTCTATGGGATATGATAACAACCTCGTCCATAATTTGAACTCGTTACGCCATGTCCATTTCCTACGACGGTAACCATTAAATAACTCTCATCCAGACTTTAGAATGTCATGAAAGGTTTGTGCTAGATATCTTTATGTTTGCAATCATATTATTCTAAAGATGAGTGTAAGAGTTTTATTTTCATTGTCACATTTGAAAGATATTTAGTCCAGGTTAAAAGAACGGTTACGGTGAACCAATTTTTAAGACTTTATTTTAGGCTTTGGATTAGCCTTACTGTGCTATTAGTTAAATTAACTTGGATAATATTGATTAGGCATCCCTTGTAAAACATTTGTTGCAATATTTTTAAAACTATTCATTTTCTCTTTCTAGGTGTTGCTTGGGATTGCCGCTGGTCATAGATTGAAGCCGAAACTTTCACAGAAACCTGCTATTGTAATAATAACTGTAATCGATTGTGAAGATGGTCCCATCTTGTTTAAAACACATGAATTCAGTTTTATCGGATTTCACGTAGAGGCCAAATGTTCCTTGTTGCCTTCTTCAGGCTATGTAGCAGTTATTCAGCTTTCGCGGGTATATTTGCAAGAAGCACCAGATCGTCAGCGTAGTCCGCATCCGTAATAATCTCTGTGAGACATCGCCTGCTTCTTGCTTTTTTTAATTTTTTTTAATTTTTATTTTTTTTAGAGCGAGACCTTTTCCTTTAAATCTCTGGATATCTACACAAAAATAAAAACAGATTTACAATAGACATGTATAATACTTTGTTAAATTGTCATTTCATTTTGGCAAAATCTAAAATTCCGATGATATTTGTCAAATTCCATAATCTAAGGAATTTATGCTTATGTGAGGATTTTTCGTTTAGATAAATATATACCTCCAATATAAACATTATTATTATTATAATTATTATTGTTTTTCTTTTCTTACTGTAACTTTTAACAAACTACCATACTTAATATTTAGGGTAGTTTTAATTAATTAGTAATTAATTAATAGATCGCCAATCAACCCATAACACTTAAATAGTGTTACACATAGTTCCCTAACATCTATGGATAGAATAAGCTAAGACGGATTGGTATGCCATTAAGATAAAATTATTGTAGGGACCATGGTTGTTTGGTGAGTGTGTAGTTGAAGATTGAAGAAGATCCGAGTTATGGGTCCCAACAATTTAAATGTATAAGACTACGGAAATGAAGTTTCCATAGAAAACAAAACATTGTTTCTATTGTTTCTAAAATATTTCCAAACTAATATTATTTCGATTATCTTTTGTTTACATAATTCTAAACTCATGACATACCATTGTAAAACTAGTTATTTAAGAAAACTTAATTATTTTAATTTGGTCAATTCCACATGCCGTAAAAATATAGGGGCCAATCCCTATACTATCAAACCAATTGCATAAATATTTGGGTCAATTTTACATAAAACAGAGTTATTTTACAATTAAAAAAATAAAATGATTAAAAATGCAAAGATTATTATCAATTATTACTAAAGATTACATTAAGTAATAATGAATATACATACATAACACAGGATCATTAAAAGTTGAAAGAAATAATACTAGGGTTTCATATAAGTATTTCCTAAGAGACTGAAGTGCACTTTATAGATACTACCACTTTGAGAAGGAGACATAAAATAAAATAAAAACTACCACTGCTACTCGAGGTAATTTTTAATAGAAATCACGCGTACGACATTGGAGACAACGTGACTCCCGCTGGGTTCTTAATAGTTTTGTCAAACTGTGTAAAAATATTTTCTTTTTATATTTCATTTTTCTCAATTTTTTACAACTCTTATGCTTATTAAATTTTACCTTATCTTATTTTTGCTTAGGTCATACAAGATATATGAATTTCAGATTCATACTCTAAAAATATAAGGCATCTGAATCCTTATTCAAATGAGATTTTAATTTTGTCGAAAAATAGTTTCTTTTTTTTTACGTATTTTCGTCTATGTTTCATATTAATACCAGCTATAAGATTAACCCTTACAATCTGAGTGAGAAATATTTGTATCACTACACATAAGTACATATGCCTAGATGGCCTGAATTACGGTCGTTGGGTCAGTATTCATACAACACTATGGTCAATAAATAATATTTGATTCATGACCACTAGGTTGCGCTGTTAACACGGATGCCCATGACCGACTGACTGGTATAATTACCAACGCAGGATCATATATCATACGCCCCGAGTTCAAATCCTGGACGTGGTAAGTGCATTTCACTTAGCGCTAATACCCTTGGGAAAGGTATGAATTCTACTCTCCCTCCAGCTATGGGTAAATAGTAGGGCAGACTGGACTCTTTAACCGTGGTTAGGCAACCGGTCTAGGAGAAGGAAAACTCTGAATTCAAACCTGTTAAACCCCGCTTAAGAAATTGACCTTGTGTTACAACCTGCTCGTGAGGAGGGGTTGGTAAATATATATATATATCATACTGCAAAAGGAAACTGGTCTTCGGTGGATCACATTCATACTTCTCGCATAAAACTATGTTGGCTGTTCTTTGAGCCACTTCTTTACTACAGATTTCACCTGCAATTTAATGTTTGCCTCTGAAACACTCTCAAACATTATTCCAGTGACGAGGAAGGGAAATCTGTTGTGAAGAAGCGGATAAAAAACAGTCAATAGAATTTTACGGGGCAGGGATACAGGCTCTCATTCGAAGATGGAACATTGCTATTGAAAAAAAAAACAAAAAAAAAACGCTATGTAGAGAAGGAGGGATGTGATCTGAAAAGGAGCAGCTTCCTTTTGATGTATGATACATGTTCCCGTGTTGGTAATTATACCTGTCATAATCAAAATGGTATTACTTTTTGACTCATCCTCGTAATTCTGGATGACTATGAATGCTACATTCTCTGGTACACTGAACTCTAGACAATACTCTGTTATTACGGTTTGCTTTTTCCTTGAAGTTGCTTACCTGTCAAATCTTACAATTAAATGATTATATCATTTATTTTATTGTTATCATCTATTGTTTTATTCTTTTCGTGCGACTTGTTACTTTTTTTAGCGCCTTTATTCTAACAGACAGCAGCTTTCTGCTCATTCTGTTTTTCATTCTATATTTCTGCTTCACCCACTTTGAGGTTATTCTCCTACTTATCGTCTATTTCTTTCAATTCGATGTCACCTTCATCCTGAATTTGCTATAACTTGTTTCTTTTTTTCTTACAAGCAGCCTCATTCTCTCAATATTCTTACTTCACAAAAAGCTCTCTCTTTGATATATTTTTTTCTATCTCACCTAATATTCTTTGAAGTATGGACTTAACACCTTTCGTTATTTACCTTTTGTCTTTAGACTTTAATATTCTATCTTTGCAACATTTTTTTTCTTTTCTTTTCTTTATTAACACAAAAACAAAAACCTTCATATACCCTTTGAAATGTGTTGATAATTACTTTGACTTTTATTATCTAAATCTTTTTTATTTCATTTGCACACGTTTAACAATCTTTTCCCCTTCCTCCCTATCAAATGTACCTTTTTTTTTTTTTTTCGTCATGCAATATGCGGCATCACCGAATATTTCCTTTCTCATCCTTATTTTCAATGTCACCTTCAAGTGTTTTTCCGTTCTCCTCCCTCACCGTTCTCGACTGGGTATCGAATCGTCCTTTTCTGCTTCCTTTCTTTCGGTGATACCCCCTAACCACCAACACTTACGTTAATTTACAGCCTCCATTTTCATAGCGAATCGGTCATCCTCATGGGAAACGATGACGCAGAAACCATTTTAACGAGATCAGCTCAAGTGTTAACTCGTTTAAAAAAGCAACGAACGTTTCGCTTCCCCCCACCCCCGCTCCTAGTTTTTATCTTCTTTCTTCAGCCGAAGACATTCCAATGGTCGACTGCATTTCGTTATTTTCGTCATCTCCCATGTCGTTTGCACTTTCTTAGCAACAGATTTTTTTTCTTCTTGGTTATCTTCCTACATTTGTTTAAATTCTAGGTTTCTCCCAGATCTACAACAAATCTTATTTTTTCATATTTTTTCCTTTGTTATTTGCTTTTATTTTTTCTTATTTTATTTTTTCTTATTTTATTTTTTAAGATTTTTTTCTGTTTGATTTTAAGTCGTTTTTTTTATATATATAATTTTTCTTATCTCCATTTTCTTTATTTCTATTTCCATTATAATTTTACTTCTCATTCATATTTTTTTTTACTTACCTTATATACTGCCTCATTACCTGCGTCAACCTTTTGTTGTCTCTGTTTAAGCTACTTTTACTCCAACCGAATCTCGTAGCAATTTGCTATTTACATCGGTATTTTAATTTTATATACGCTAAACAGCATGGTTCTTTCTTCTCTCTCCACAGCAACGCACTATATGTGTGTGGAAAGCATACAAAAACATGGGTCTTCCTTCACTCTCCAGTAATATAAATCAAACCCTCTGCACGATAAGAATATGATACAGAGCCAACTTTTAAGCGGGGTTTAACAGGTTTGAATTCTAACTTTACCTTCTTCTAAACTGGTTTCCATAGCAGAGTTAAAAATCTTAACCTGTTCTACGATGTACCTAAGGTTGGAGAGAGAATATTTGGATCCATTCCGTTCCCAAAAGGTTATTAGTTCTATGTAAAATGCAATCGGTCTCGTCCAGTATTTGTATATATAAGTAGTTGGTTGTTGGTATGCATTCTATGGGTGGCCAGTTTTTTATGTATTTTTCTGTCGTGGCTTAAAGAATTAATCTATAAATTTAAGTGAAATTCAGGATTAAAAGCGGTTAAGTGTTACCATAAAAATTGTTTGGGTCAAAAGAAATGATTTTGGTTAAGAATGAATAATCAAAGACATTTTTATAGACTTGCATTATCTTGCTCCAGAGAAGAAAAATACGTACGTGTTTTTTTTTTCTTATATATTTAATCAGAATAGAGTTTGCCCGGATATACGAAGTAGTTCAACTTTGTTAGAATTTACTCAATAACATCTGACATGATTATTTTTCTTCCGATCCTATCGAGTATTATAATATATATATATATATATATATATATATATATATTATATATGTGTGTGTGTGTGTGTGTGTGTGTATCTCCTTTATTCATCAATTTATAATATTCCCTATATGTAAATATATATTATATATATATATATATACACGCAAATATCTATATGTACGTGTGAGTTCTCAATTTTGGTTGAACCCTATGAAGGAAACGCTTGATATCATTCACACGAATTTATAGGTAAATTTTATTTATAAGTATATAAATTTATATATAAATTTATGTGGATGTGTGAATCCGAATGGGTCAGATATATTCTCTGTTATAGTGTTAATTTCGATTATTTTCGGTTGGTGAGATCCTCTTCATCTTTGTTTTTTTTTTCATTTCTTCCCCAGGTGACGTTTGGTTGTATATTTTTAACTAACAACTAATTTGCCGGGTTGCTTTCCTTACCGTAAGTGTTTACTATATATATATATATATATATATATATATATATATATGTATAGGGTGGACAAGAAGTCACCAATTAGCATCGTCCAAAATTTGAACACGTCTCGACGTGTCTATTTTCTATCTTACACCCATTACCTTATGGCAAATTATATATATTGTGTAATGGATCTCCTATCTTACATAATTCTATAATCAAAAATATATGATATATGTTCCCTCAGTGACTTCTTGGCCACCCTGTATATACTTGAGTGTCTTCATAGAATTATGCCACTTACCTTTGAAGGATCTAGCAATAATTCAGTAAAATATGAAATTACTCATATGAAAATGTTATATTCTATTTGAATTGTATATCAAATATAACAATATTAAACAAATTATATGATGAATATTAATAACTAGTCTGAGATATGCTTAGAATCAAGGTTGTTGTGATAGGAAATAGAATTGTTGAACCGAGTTCAAAATTTGGATGAGGTTGTTGTTCTTTCATTTCACTAATCTAAAGAATAATCAAACTAAGTTCCAATTACCATCGAATTGGTAAGACACGACAACAAGCGATTGTAACTTAATACAAAGCCGTATTGTTGCAATTCTACTGCAGAATGACAGGGTATTTATAAAACTCCACAATACCATTCAAACCAAGCAGCCAATCAGAGCTCAAAGAACGGAAACACCCAAATGTATGAATGGATCATTCTTGATTTCTCTAAATACCAACTGTCTTGGACACTGCTTCAGTTGTGCTTAGCTAGTTGCTGTTATTCAAACCAACAGTAGACTAGCTGACTTCAGTATAATCCACTTTGGAAATGCGTGGCTCAACCACTCTCCCATCCCCAGCTAGTAGTTTATATTAGGGCAGGCTAGTGATGCATGTTGAAGTGACTTAGCGTACTGTTGGTTTGAGCAACAAGCTCAAGACAACTGGTACTTATGGGAATCGATGTGGGTATATTACCTCCGTTCTTTGCTAAACTGTTTTGCTGCCTTGTCTTACCAATTCGACGGTAATTGGAACTAGTATGATTATTCTACCATGTACAGAGATGCCCGGATGTAATAATCTATACATACATACATAAAAGGTATTTGGTGTGTACGTATGTCCGGGTAAAACTACTAAAATAAAACAATGACAAAGGAAATCTCTATACGCATTAAATATCACTGGTTCCTGCTTTTATGCAAAACTTATGAAGATTTGATTTATATTTGAAGATATAACACACACACACACACACACATATATATATATATATACATATATAAACATTATTGAAATTCCATTTAAAAATGTCCATCTCAAAAGTAAACAAACCAATACAACAAATTCCCCCCTCTTCCCCAGTTGACGCTGGGTAGCCGCATCCAGTTATATATAATTTTCATTTTTTTTAAAAATATTTTCTAATTTTTAGTTTTGTGTATATTGTCTCTAAAACACTCTATTGTTGAGTTTCATTCAGACGTTTTAAAATATTTCTATTCATTCACTTATTTTCATATTTGTTTTGTGTGTATTTTTAAAAATCTTTCACAGTTTCCACTCCTTATTTGTCGGCCCCGATCTTTTCTTCCTATTCAGTCAATTCTTCATCACTTTTCTCCTCCAGTGCGCATTTCTCTTTTTTCCTCATTTAGTACCCAATGCCTCGCCTATTTCAACTTTTGTTTTACTCAGGAAACATTATTTTGACTTTTCTATTTTATTTTTCTGACACCTTTTTCCCTTGACACATTTCCGTCTATCTTCTTTTATTGCCTCGTATGTTTTTTTTTTGTTTTTTTCGTTAAATAACCATTTTTACGCCACCGATTTCGCGCGTCTTCTACTCTCCCTACTACCCTCTCACTTTGCCACCTTCTATTCTTCCTACATCCCACTCCACCGCTCTCTACACATCCTTCCCCCAACTCCGCCTTCCTCACAACTTTTCATTTCTCTTTTGTTTTATTTCACAAATTTATGCTTCATTGCCATCGTCCTCATCTCCATCCTCCTCCTCGTATACTCCTTCTCTTTTTCTACTTACACCTCATCCCACACCCACTTCACACTGTCACTTTTTCCTCTACGCTTTTCGATTTCCATTCTCCTAGAGCTTTACTAAACCCATTTTGGGGCAAAATACTCTAAAGAGTCAATCTATTTCTGCTGGAGTATATTTAGGTTAATTTGAAGTAAGCTTCGCCAACGATCCCTCTTTCAAACTGCTTGCTGCCTGTTTCTTTGTTTTTCTTCCATTCCATGTTCGCATTATTTTCCAACCGGTAATGTTGACATTAGTACAAGCTCATTTCCTTCGACGATTCGGCATTACATGCTGTCAAACAGCGTGTTCCCGGAAAACTGGGAGTACGCGCCAGGAAAATTGGAAGTATCTTCCACTCAAACAAATACAGTTAACCTTACGAATAATAAGCAGAAGTTTCGTTCGCTCGGCTTATGTATTCGAGCTAAAAAAAAAAAATGTCCACGGTTATTGGGGATAATTTTTTTTTATATTTCAATGATTATTTAAAAAAATAACAATAAAATATTAAAATTCCCAAATATTTATATTTATCTATATTTACTAGGAAAAGGCAATAGAAAGTTTTGTGCAATTGCTGCTTGATTTATTTGTTCAATGACATATCAACATCTGTGCGTCATTTACTTCCAAAAACATATATACATATATATATATATATATTATATATATATATATATATATATATATATATATATATATATTGGCAACATTTTCTCTTTTAAATATGTTTGGTTGAACTGCATCGTTCGTTCGAACTACTACCAATTCCTTCTACACCCCACTACCAATTCTATGCTACTGCTCGTTTTCTTTAAAAAACGAGACACCACGAAACATACCATCAGTTTCCAGCCTGAAGATGGCAGATCGACATGCCGAAAGCGCTCTCAGAGATACCTTTGGTGGATTACTACACCAGTTCCACCCTGACACCAAAAACATGGACAGACACCTTGAAAGGATTGAAAAGAAACTCGTACAACAGGAATCGTTCACATTTTACTGTGCTCTGTGCACCAAAATACAGAGCAATATCACAATATATTTGAAGAATCAAATAAGATAATACCACAGGAAATAAACTATTGTCGACGTGCGTAATACAACCTCACCTCGTGATCGAAGGCGTGAAACTTTAAGTCGTGGATTTTTTTTTTATCCTGTTATATAAAAAGTAAAGTTGGTAGAGTGGCCTATTTTCGGTATCAGCCAGACATCAATGGAGTCTATCCCCTTTTCGCTAGCGGTTGATGTTACATTTTTTTCAAACTTTGAACCACGTATCTTTGACGCGTGACACAGATTCTCAAAGATACAAGGTTCAAAGTTAACTGAACTGAAAAATGTAATATTTTTTCAATAAGATAACTGGTGCATTATATCTGTTATTCATTGATATTTCAACACTGAAAGTTTCATTAAATTCGATTAATTCCCTGATTTTTGGTATTTATTTTTCTTTCGGCCGGGTGACATATGATAGTTTAATTTAGTTCCGTTAAGTTCGATTTAACCGTATATATGATTAAGCGAATCTATTTAAACAAAATGCCATAACTCCTAATGAGGATAACCTTTGGAATCGCACAAAAAAATGTTCAATAAACCTCAAATATCTTAGTAACAAAAACATGATAGAGATAGATTAAAACTAAAAAATTTAAAACATTTTTGCACACTGATTCGTTGGGATCATAGAGTTAACAAAATTGGGTAATTTATAAGGAAGTGCGCCCCGGTCTCCTGCCTCAAAAATTGCTACCCGGTGACTATCAAAATAAAAACCTCAGCTCGTCGTAATTCTTGTTTATTTATCGTAATTTGTTGTAATTCTTGTTTAGATATGAAGATGGATATATAGTTTTGAATAGACTGAGATAGATAAACAAACAAAATAATATAGATAGATACGAACAAATGGAGATAGATAGATATTTTCGACAAGTAAATATATTGGGGGGGGGGGCTTCTTTTTTGTCGTAATTCTTGTTTATTTAAACTAGAAACAAGACATTAAACAAACATGAATAAAAAAATCTTAGTATTTAAAGTAATATAGATACATATGAACAAATTGAGATAGATAGATATGAAGATGAATAGTTTTGAATAGACTGGGCTGGGTCGTTATTCTAATAGTCACCGGGTAGCAATTTTTGAGCCAGGAGACCGGGACGCACTTCTTCATAAATTACCCAAAATTCTTTCGCAGACCAAGATTTACAGGGTAGTTTTTTCTATCATCAATAGGTATCCAATATTAAATCGTCCTGTCAAATTTAACCTATAGCTACCCTATATTTTTTTGGCAAATGTTAGCGATACTTACTAACTTCTGGCACTTTTACCGAAAGCCTTATTGGACACACACATACATACACACACACACACATTATATATATATATATATATATATATATATATATATATATATATATATATATTAAATTTTTACTTGAAGGCACTTACAACGCATGTATCGCATAAAATTCGATACTTTTTCTTATAGAAAATGAACTTGTCAAGTGTAATCCCGGCAAAGGATGGCTCTGTGTGTAGAATACCGTATAGACTGTTTCGACTTTATTAAGTCTCATCAGCGGTATATACTAACGATTTCCCTCCGACAGAAATCGAAACCGGGACTTCAGCAGACACAGTGAAACACTTTTATCGCCTCGGCCACAGTACACAGCTGACCATCCTAGCGAAATTAAGCTTGTCAAGTGATACTACACGCCTCTACCATAATAGGTAAGGGTGTTGTTATATATATATATATATATATATATATATATATAATTTCACCTTCGGACGACTCTAAGAAGAAATTTGGTTTGTTCTAAAAGAATGTGAACCAAAATACCCAAACGAAGTATTTGTTTCCAGTGCTCGTAAACAGGTCATGAAGACAGCTAACTCAGCTTCGGTATCTGATGAGTTCTTTTGTATTCGCGAAGTTAACACCAGGACAGATCATTAATTTCTTTAGAAAGCTAAATTGAACACCGAGCAACCGATAACCACGAACTACCAGCAGGATTTTCGTGCAGCCCAACTTTGTTATGTCTATTTTTTTTATTTGGATGGTGTTGAGTATTGTATGTTTATATTATTTGTATTTGAGGCTTGTAAAAACTTCAGGTCACTAGAAAAATGTGTCTGAATACACGATTATAGTTTCACAAACCTTGTCCACTCGTTTTTCAGAGTCTAATTACATCAATCTGTAATATATATATATATATATATATATATATATATATATATATATATATATAATCCAAAAGTCCAGAGAAGAAATCTTCCTTACGACACAAGAGTTTTATTTAAAAAAAACCTGTCGCAGTTTGAGAGCTTAATGTGTGCTCTTAATGTTAGAGTCACAGAGCTATATATATATATATATATATATATATATATATATATATATATATATATATATATTTCTGATGAGTCGGGAGAGTTAGACAATTTGTCTAAGCTCCCTGAAATAGACTATAAAGCTAAATCTCTAAGTCTTTTGTTATTTCTTTATATATATAATTTGAAAAAAACAAGTGTTCCAAAAATAGGATGAATTTAATTATCGATGTTTAAACATTTCGGTATCATTAAACCTTCATCAGGATATATCTTGGGGTGAAGAAAATGATGGATGTTTTTTTATAGATGACAGGACATGAAAATCTTTTTAGTTGTGTAACTGTATTTGATCAGCGTTATATTTTTGAAAGGCAAGTCGCGATCCACGCACGCGAAGATGTCATGACATCTTCGCGTGCGTGGATCGCGACTTGCAAAACAAAATAAATAAAAGAACAAGAAAAAGGAATAAAATAACTAACACCCAAATATATAACCCCCTGATGGTGACTAAAGAAACAGTCGAAAGCAATCGGGCTGATAGTATGGGAAGAATCCTATTTTAACTGGATCATAACATTAGAAAAAAGCCAGACGACTGGAAAATATACAAATCAAGATAAGGAAAAAGAAATGTTCCTTGTTGTTTAATAAGAACTGCCCACTAATATATATATATATATATATATATATATATATATATATATATATATATATATATATATATATGTGTGTGTGTGTGTGTGTGTGTGTGTGTATGTCTGGGTAGCGTGGACATGACGCCAACGGAACAAAGTTACTGATAGCTTCTCAGCTATGCAATTTTCAAACCACTTGGTAAAGGGAGTATATATATAATATATATATATATATATATATATATATATATATATATATATATATATCCAATGAATCCATACAACAGGGGTAACTACATTTTAGCAAAATTGTCAGTGTATGAGGTACCTGAAAGAGGTATTCGACAATATCGTTGCATCTTTGCATCTTTGCATCTCAAGCTCCAGATTTCCCCACAGGAATTACCCCAGAATAGTTCTTCCTTGTATGAGTATGAACACACAATTACTGGGAACTCAAAAGGTTTCTAATATACTGGTTTACCAACTAAGACTTACGTGCCCTTACTTCTTTAGCAATTCATCACATAACTAAAGGGAACAGTGGTATCTACATCTTTTCTAAATTTAGTATTTAGAAGTGAACACATTTTATAAGCCAACTTTGCAAATCATATTCTCCGCAAGTCTACCTGTACATTTATATAGGGGCGTGTACACGTGTTTATTTCAGGTGACTGCTGGTGAAACATGATTAGAAAGCAAAGCGTACTGATCATTGCTTGTAATAATGTGATTAAAGGGCTGTATCGATTTAGGGGTTCTTGGGCCAAAAGCGCATAATCTTATTAGGTATCTATATTTACAAACCTCGAAAGTATGATGAGAGCTCAGAAAGTAAATTCATCGTTTGTGAATCGACACTCACTTGGTAATTAAACATTGTAGTCAAACTACCATAAACCTTGAAGCGGATGAAGCATACTGATGATGAGCGTGCGAGTATTCTAAGCCAGCGGTCCCCAACCACCGGGTTGCAACACAGTACCGGGCTGCGGGCCATTAGGTACAGGACCGCACAGAATTTTTTTAAATTTTTTTATTGATTATCAGTCTAAAGGTTTGTTTTATTTTGAAAAGTGACTTCTGTGCCTCATTATTATATGATTCTCTTGTTCACTCTTTTATATAGAAATGATCAGTATTGTCACTTAAATCGTGTTTTTTATTATAATTATTTCTTATTAGAAAGGATTTTCGTTCTAAAATAAATATTTTCATTTACAGAGATGTTGTTGATTATTAATTTATGAACAAAAGATTGTTTATTGTCTGTTGATGTTTGCATTTGCCATAAGACCACTGCAGATGATTTATTATTAGATTACGTCATTAATGATTATCGAGCAAATGTAGACCGGAGCATATGAAGGCCGATCCGTGAAAATATTGTCTTAGATGAAACCGGTCCGTGGCGCAAAAAAGGTTGGGGGACCGCTGCTCTAGGTGTATACTTTAGAAGTTTGGTACTCAAATACTTCATGACTTGTAACTAAAGTCATCGGGGTGGCCTAAAGTCGATATCAACCAGAAAACGAGGGAGTCTATCCCCTTTTCACTAGTGCAAGACAAAGGGAATATTTTTTGCGTCTGTGGTGGGGCGCCACGCCTTCATCAGGACTTGGATATAGTTCTTGCTTCAATGATGAACATTCTCAAAATGGTGAAACAGGAAGTCGTCAGTAGCGGGGGGGGGTAGGAGTATATATGTGTGTGTGTATTTATTTATTGTTTATTATATATATATATATATATATATATATATATATATATATATATATATATATATAGGGAAACTGGATTTGTCATTAAGTTATAGTTTGTGGCTGGTGTGTTTGTGTGAGTTTTTTTTGTGGAGATGGTAAGATTTGTTAAAATTGTAAGTGAGCATATGTATAATGTTATATATTATTATTATTATTATTATTATTATTATTATTAATAGTGGCGATATTATTATTATATAAATATAGATGTATTTATTTCTAAATTTTTAGATACCGTGAAACACCAGGTAGCTCTGCTAGTAATAACAAACTTGGTGGGGTGACCTATTGTCGGTATTAGCCGGGCAGTCTATACCCCTTTTTGCTAGTGCTAGACCAGGGCGATTGGGCTGAGGTGAATCACCACACAAACCACCAGCTTCCCACACAGATCAAATTACCAAATCTGTGCTACTCATAGGCTGAGTTGACAGATACTGGTATCGAACCCGAAACCTTGTGGTTCCTACGCAGATGCTCTACCATCTGAGCTACAAACTGAGTGTTGACTTGAACAAATTAAATGGCAGATAGTTTTTTTTATAATTTGAATAGAACCCATGCTGTCTTCTTTATTTACATTTAAACCCCGGGATATAGTTCTGCCGGAGCCGGTATATTGTAAATAAACACATTGGACATTTTCATTGTGTCACTAAAACCACAGATATAGACTGTTCTCTCACAGCTCAGTGCAAATATTTCACCTATTTCAGGTTAAAAGCGTCTAATCAAAATCATTCATGAAATATAAATCATAGCTGAAATTATATCTGATTAGTGATAGAACTGCAAATACTCCAAACATTCTGGCTAATGGTATCAACTTTATTAATTGTTGTCTCAATAAGCTGACAACATATTCATGTAAAAAATATCACCAAGAATTGACAATTTGTGCCAAGCAAGATAAATGCATCACCCACTAAATGTCAGTGTAAATATTGGATTGAATTTTCAAATAATTTTGATAAATTTCATTTTTACTTATATAAGATCCATGAGATTTCTTTTTTTATGTAGAACCTACATAAACGTAGTTTAGCTTCGTATTTGATACATCCCTTTTTGGTGAGGATAGAGTCAATGTATTACATATATATTTACCAACCACGAGCAGGATGTGACACAAGGTCAATTTCTTAAGCGGGGTTAAGAATTCAGTTTTCCTTCTCTTAGACCGGTTGCCTAACCAAGGTTAAACAGCTCAGTCTGCCCTACTATTTACCCATAGCTGGAGGGAGAGTAGAATTCATACCTTTCCCAAGGGTATTAGCGCTAAGTGAAATGCAATTACCACATCCAGGAATCGAACTCGGGGCGACGAGTCTATTTCCTATGACTTTAACCATTACACCACGCGCTTCCTTGTATTACAAGCCTCGCCTATAAAACTATAAATTAGGTTATGCGATTGCAGATGAGTACTGCATCTGGTAAATTATATTTAGTAAAACATGCGCTCCAACATTTAAGTGAATTATTTGAAAGCCAATCCTTTATAATTTATAAATGGAATTTTTTTTTTTCAAAAATTTGTATGAGAAAAATATGAGTGTACATTGCTATTTTGCGATACTCTATATTGAAATTAAAAGGAAATGAAACACGTCTAGTATTTTCTTGTTGGCTTCTTCGATAAATAATCCAAAGTATCACAATAAAACGACAAATAAAACCCAGGTGAATATCTCAGATTATGGGTCTTCAGTGCATATTACTTACTGAGCTTCTCAATAGAAACCTAATAGTCTCACTATCATTTTTTGGCTAACTAAAGTATCTTAAAATATCATTAACGTATTGTATTAAACGAAAAACTGATAATGTGTTACATATGTGCCGTTTCACTCGTTTCGTCTATTCGAGATAGCAAGATAGTGATGAAATATGAAGTCTTCTTTAATTTCTTTTAGTGTGGGAAGTGATTACTTATACTGGTTAAATTTCATTGACTTATCTTCTATGTCCTTATATGGTTTAGTTTGATAACACGCTCGAGCTGTCTGTAGGGGCTTAGTATACGTTTACGGTATCCCATAAAAAAGCTTAAGCGTCGGGTTGGGTATGACACTAAAACATATCTGGTACTAAGGTACTCTGACGAGTGTACAGTACCCCATCCACATTAACCTGGGGTGATAGTACCTTATAGAATTCTAAATATAACTTAAATTATATCTACTAGCAAAATATATGCACCCTACGGGCGCAAATATTTAAGTTTTAATGTAATAAAATATCATTGCTAAATTTTCCTTATTTAACTGTGTAGTTAAAATAGGAAGTAAAGAATAAAATTACAGTTATTTCTTCTTGTTAATGGATTTTTTAAAGATTCATCCGCGAGATTTATGCTCATATTCATTAAGATAAAACCAAACAATTAGAAATCTATAACACTAAGCACGTATTTATTAAAATCAAATTTGTTTTTATCAATATGTAAATTAGCCTTCCCGTTCACACTGTAAACCGGTATTTTGCTGTAAATATAAATACAATTCTATGTTGTTGGTATGTAGACAAGCCCAACAGAATTAATAATGTAAAGCAATTTTATTAATAATTAAGGTTTAAATTTAAATAAAAACATGGAGAATGTGACATTAATAACTAAGGGAATTGTGGCTTGAGTATCAATATAGTTTCGGTTACAGACAGAAAAACACCCAATCGTCATTATAATAAGATTTGAAAACTATTTGTATGTAATAGAAAAAAAAAACTTCATATCTGTGTCGAAATTGAAAGGCAGCCCTATGAACAAGCGGATTCCCAGCCCGCACAAAGAAAGCGCGTCAGGATATGTTTGGCCTGTGGCGAGCGGCTACGGATACTCAACTCGCTACCTCATCGTAGCTGAGGTGCTGTTAGTAGAGACTCAAATAAAGTATATCTGAATTTGCATAAGTGCAGCCAAACGAGCAGAAATAAAGACGGACTGTCGCTGACAGGGTGAGTGAGGAAGAAAGTGTTTGGACGGCAAGTGAAATCTGACGACTGCTATTTGAAGTGAGAGTGGCGTGTTCAGTTGGGAAAGGAATTGCATTTCGTTGGCTAGAGAGACTTTCAAAGGATTGATATTACCTTGAATTTTTTAGACCCTTTCAAAAGAATATCATATAAACATGTGAAAATAAATGAATAAATAAAATATTAAGAAAATGCACAAAAATTCAAGCATTAACGTACAATTGTGACGTGACCCTCCTCTTTGAATATTCTATGTTTTTTATTCTATCTTCGTATCGAGTCTCTTCATTCTGGGGTGGAGCGTCACACCTACTATCATGACCTTACTTTACTGCTCAGATCCCTGTGCTACTCATCTACCGACTGAGCTAACACGAATCCTGAGATATTCACACTTAGAAAAGTTTCGCTTCGAGTAACTTTATTTGCACTTGCTGTACATGTGTTAGGTCAGTCACCAAGACGATTACGCCTTTCGAAGCGCTTATGAATAATGCAAACATGTTAATAAGTATGAAAATGTCGACAGTCTCTTCGAAATACCTAGCAGCATTAATTGTTTCACCCTTTCGCCGTCGGAGAAAGTAGTGTAAATGTTATCGAATTAATTTTAATACAATAATGTGTCAGTCGACCATCTAAACCTAAACTGCTTGGGGATGAAAATATAATGTATATTTTATGAAGCTTTAACGAATTCGCTGATAATAGACTCAGAAATAATTATAAATACTAGTTTAAACTATGGAAATTCTCCAAATTAATTAGCGCATACAAATAATACACAGGAATATATGTATACACACAGCATATATATATATATATATATATATATATATATATATATATATATATATATATATATATATATATATAAAAATCCAAAAGTCCAGAGAAGAAATCTTCCTTACGACACAAGAGTTTTATTTTGTTTTAAAAACCTGTCGCAGTTTGAGAGCTCAATGTGTGCTCTTAATATTAGAGTCACAGAGCAAATATATAAGTAAAGAAATAACAAAAGACTTAGAGATTTAGCATTATAGTCTCCCTGAAATAGACTATAACGCTAAATCTCTAAGTCTTTTGGTATTTCTTTACTTATATATATATATATATATATATATATATATATATGACGGGGGTAAAATAATCCAATTTATTCTATTTGGGATCATCAAAATTTCACTGTACATCCACAATGTATGATCATGTACGTGCAAACTTATAGATTTATACAAAGATTTTTATAAACCCATAAGAGTGCTCGATGTACAAACACTAATAAATTAATCATATAACATGTTACATAGCAATATTCATACGTTAAAAGAAAGAAAAACTTATCAAACCGTCATTTGGCAATTACAAATTTATTTAGACCAGAAACTCAACATGAGTCTAGTCTCATATGTAAATGATCTATGATGTGACTAGACCCATTGATTTTTTGGTCAAATTAATTTTTAATAGTCAAATGACGGTTTGTTGAGTATTTCTTTCTTTGAAAGTATATATATATATATATATATATATATATATATATATATATATATATATATATATATATATATATATATACGAGAAGGAGAGAGAGTTTGAATGGGCCACCAAACACTTATGAATTAGACCCACACACACCGACCAGATACATGTATACATATGTATATACACACGCACGTATATATATATATATATATATATATATATATATATATATATATATAATCACCATACATATGTTTATATTATGCACGCATTTGCTCATACATG
Source organism: Doryteuthis pealeii (assembly GCA_023376005.1). NCBI lineage: Eukaryota > Metazoa > Mollusca > Cephalopoda > Myopsida > Loliginidae > Doryteuthis > Doryteuthis pealeii. The sequence goes on from CM042146.1 coordinate 12,364,176, forward strand.
TTTGTATATCATTTCATGATTAAGTTTCGGATTGCATATCTAGAATGTTTTTAATAGTACACCTATATACAAAAAAAGAAATAAATAATCGAAAATACAGACTAATTCTTTATAAGTGTTGATATTCTACCAGTTATCACTGCATTCCTCCATCTTTAATTTCGTCAATATTATATTTGGTGGAGTATGCATGTTTCTTAAGTACTTAGATTCCAGAGGATAGAATACAAAATATATACTGTTGGTTGGAATTGCAATATAGCCGTTTTATTTCTCCAAGATGAAAACGTTTGGCTGGAAAAGATATTGCAGCGAAATTGTTTTATTTGGTGTAGTGTGCTAAATATTTATTTCGTAACGGGATTCGAAATATTTTCGTGTGGATATGGTTAATCATACGGCCTGAAAGAACTGTCTCTTTAACTTGTCTGTGAGATTGGATTTCCATATGACCGTGTTGTATCAGTGCTGCTGTATGGCTGCACCACATGGATCCTAACGAAGCGACTAGAGAATAAACTAGATGGGAGCTACACAAGAATGCTGCGGGTGATCCTGAACAAGACGTGGAAACTGCACCCCATGAGAAAGCAGCTGTACGGTCACCTGCCACATATCACCCAAACCATCCGAGTAAGACGGATAAGACACGTGGGACACTGCTGGAGAAGCAAGGACGAACTCATAAGCGACCTCCTCCTGTGGAAGCCAGCACATGGGCACGCCAGTGTGGGCCGACCAGCAAAGACGTACATTGATCAGCACTGTGCGGATACATGATGCTGCATAGAAGACCTCCCGAGAATGATGAACGATAGGGACGGATGGAGAGAGACTGTCATGAATATCCGTGCTAACAGCGCGACATGATGATGATGATTACTCCCATCGCATCACGCACACCAATATTTTTCATATCTATAGTAGTTAGGTAGTTCTGTGTATATAGGAGTCATATTTCAGTGCATTATATATATATATGAATTTAATATTTATAAAAAAACAAAGGATGTTTATAATTGCTGACAGAAATCTGTTTCGACCGTGTTAATATATCGGTCATCATCAAGAGCAACACATGAGAGAAAGACGGGAAAATAACTGTTAGAAGAAAGGGTACAAACAAAACGCTATTATTCAAAGATGGAATTTAAAAAAATGCGTGTTCTGTGTTAAAAATAAAATAAATTTTATTTTTAAAAAATCAGAAACATTATAGTTCATAATAAATCTCAAAAGAGTTTGATGTAAAATTATATAAAAGTGTATAATGAGTATCAAAATTGTTCATGATATATTCCAGCTATTAAAAAAGCAATTTATATTTTCATATATATATATATATATATATATATATATATATATATATATATTACATAGATGAAACTATACATATGCACTTGTGTTTACTTTTTCAGTACATGGCTGCAATCGTTTATAAACAATCACTTAGGACGAGGCAAACAAGCGTACATATGTCTGTATGTGTATAACTAGATAAGGTTCCATTAAAATATTTGTTTTAGTGTGTTTGCCGATGGCAATATCCTTTAGAAGCAGTTTTGGGTTGTACGAAAGCATTTTATACGCTCACTTCCTGCTATTTGTTCTGGATTTATTCAAAACATTTAATACTATTATAATAAAAATTTGCACCCAATAGCCAGTTAATATGAGACTGGGATCTCTACTGCCATCCCCACTCTCATTACATTACACACACACATATATATGAGAAGTAAATACACAAACGATGTGTTTTGATATGGCCTTTTTAGCCGACAATTTTGGGGAGAACATGTGCCTAATCGAAGTCGTACATAATTTTGAAAGTTAAATAATTAATGATTAATTAGGCGAGAATACCTATTCAAATGTAAGGCTAAACAAATCGAGAAAAATCAATCGCTGTATGTACGTTTCGGCCTATTAGCTCTGCTGATGAGGCCTAATATGCCGAAATGTACATACAGAGATTGATTTTCTCGATCTGTTTAGCCTTACATTTGAATAGGTATTCCCGCCTAATTAATTAATTAATTTTCAAAATTAGGTACGACTTCAATTAAGCACATGTTCTCCCCCCACAAATTATATATATATATATATAATATATATATATATATATATATAGAGAGAGAGAGAGAGAGAGAGAGAGAGAGAGAGAGAGAGCACTGATTTACAGCTTAAACAAATGCGCTTTCAATATTTCCAAATTTCACTAATCTTATTATAATGGAGATTGTGTATTTTTCTGTCTGTAACCGAAACTATATTACTACTCAAGTCACAATCCCCTTTGTTATTGACATCACAATATCAATGATTTTATTTTTATTTAAATCTCAATTATTAATAAAATTGTTTTACATTATTAACACTGTTGACCATATCTACATACTAATAACATGCAATTGTATTTATATATACAACAAAATAGCGGTTTACAGTGTGAATGGGAAGGCTAATTTGCATATTGATATTAAAAATTTGATTTTAATAAATATGTGTTTAGTACTATTGATTTATAATTGTTTGGTTTTATTTTAATGAATATAAGCAAACATCTCAATAAATCTTAAAAGAAATCCATTAACAAGAAGAAATAACTGTAATATTATTCTTTACTTCCTATTTTAACTAAATAGTTAAATTAGGAAAATTTACCAATGAAAGACGGGAGTAATGGAAATTGATAGAAGAGTTAGTTTCAAAGTTGTTCTACTTTTCAATCATACCCCCTCTGTTCCAAATCTTTTTATCTGCATTCTTATTCAGTTGCATTAGCCTTTCTAATTTAAAATGATATTTCATCTTATCAAAACTTAAATACTTGCACCCGGAGGGTGCATATATTTGCTAGTATATTAAATATATCAATTCACACAGTGTGAATGAAATCTCGTATGAAAAACTAACTTTGTGAATGTTCGCTCTACTCTATTCGCCTTGAGTAATAAAAACAAGAAAATACTTAGCTTACTTTTATAAATAAATAAATCACACAGAAGACTACACAAAGAAAGAAAGAATTCAAAAGCAGTCCTGTTTAAGTCTACTCTGCTAGCCAAACTTTCCACTAGCCGAGAAAATATGCATATACGCATTCAAAAATAACCAATTATTTAACATTATTAGTTTTATACATGCAAATCGTGGCGATCATTGTTGTTTAACTCCTTAAGTAATTAACTTTCATATACACTCTTGAAAATGAAATAACTTAAGTGCGGTAATATCCTTTTTTTACATTATCCTTCATGTAGAATTCTTTAAATATAGGCTGGGAGATATATATATATATATATATATATATATATATATATATGTGTGTGTGTGCGTGTGTTTATATACCAACCCTGGAAGCGCGTGGTGTAATGATTAAAGTCATGGGAAATTGACTCGTCGCCCCGAGTTCAAATCCTGGACATGGTAATTGCATTTTACTTAGTGCTAATACATGTGGGAAAGGTATGAATCCTACTCTCCCTCCAGGTATGGATAAATAGTAGGGCAGACTGGGCTCTTTAATCTTGGTTAGGCAACCGGTCTAGGAGAAGGAAAACTCTGAATTCAAACTTGATGAACTCCGCTTAAGAAATTGACCTTGTGTCACATCCTGCTCGTGCGGAAAGGTTGGTTGGTTAATATATATATATATATATATATATATATATATACACCAACCCTATAAACGCGTGTTAATGAGGCACATGATCAATTTATGAAGTGGATTTTAACAGGTTTGTATCCAGTTTTCCTTCTCCTAGACTGGTTGTCTAACCAAGGTAAAAGAGTTACGTCCGAGCGGCTAGTGAGCCATAGCTGGATGGAGAATAGTTGGATGCATACCCTTCCCAAAGGTATTAGCGCTATCGTAGATGCAAACAGGATTGTTCAGGATTTGAACTCGTCTCGCCGATTACATTTCCTACCACTGGATCCATTCCATCACGTGCCTAAGTAAATGCCCTTTTATGATTTGAGCAGGATTGTGGCTCAATAGGTTCGTGGGCGAATGCGATTCTTTTGTGAATTTTGAACACTGATCCTAAAACGTAAAACGATACGCTGTTGTTTACTAAAAGCTACGTTCTCAGAACTATTAGAATAAATTTGGTTATTCTTGTATCGTAAGTGCTGTCTAGAGAATGAAAAAAAGCCTATGTCCATTCCTTATTAGTTGGAATAATTGGCTTACATGTTGGCGATACGTTAATGATGAAAGATTTAGTTGAAAATAGAATAAAACAAAATAGAATATAAAATGTTGCGCATGTTGAAGAGTGAATATATAAACTATGTAAAAATAACAATTCTTAATATTGCAAAAGATTTTCAGCCATGGATAGGAAATATATTGTCTAAGTAAATGGGGATTAATGGAAAATGAAACCGAATGACTTGGATACATAAATAACATTTTTTTTCGTTGTTTTTCCCCTTTCAATGAAAATTATTCTGTGTATAAAACATGGTCTGTAGTAGTAGTAGTTTTCTGAACATTTTACGGTACAAAACTTTTTTAGATTTGTATCAGAAATTCTTATGCAAAAAGTAAATGTGTATTGGAATAAACACAAACAAAAATTCGTTATGTTTTTTGTGGATTTGAATGCTACGTTAGGGCAAAAAGCCGTAAATAAAATTAACTTAACAGAAGTTATTTTTTCTCTCGCTTTACTTTCTTATTCAGAATCTATTAACGATATTGAAAAATGAATGTCCGTTGCTATTAGAAAAAAAATTACTTAACTAAGTAAGTTGGATTTCTATCAACAGAAACATCCTTAATAACACTTATAATTTTAAGCACTTAAGGAAACAATGTTTTGGATTTTCAAATAGTTATAACAGTCTCGGTCTCATGAAAATTCCCATATAGAATGTATAAATTACATAATGGAAAGTATTTTTATTCTGATTTAGGTGGTTGGTCTACGGTATGTTTTTTGTTCAAAGTAATTTATATCAACTATTCTTAAATACTAATAATTTGTATCAAGTTTTACAGTTTCACGTAACTATTCCTATTTAACTATTTGAGTTCATTACAATGGTATGAATTCGATTCAATTTTGTATGATGATAACCGTTACACGAAGCATACTTACATATTTCCTAAGGGATTACTGAATGTATGCTATCCTGTATTGAGGTTAATTACCACCCAAAGCGTCAATTGGTTTTCGTTGATTTCTATGTTTAATGATATATCAACTTTCTTGTTTTTTTTAAATATTGCTGCTTATACACTATTTTTGTCAACTCCATTGACTAACTATGCGTCCATATGGGGCAGCGCACTTGTAAATCCCCTTGAGGGCATCCAGTTTCCACATAGAGCTAATGAAAATAAGGGTGTGTCCATTTGTAGGAGTCCATGGAATAACGGCACATATAAGTTCTCCATTACTTCTCGAACAGTGCACTATACACACACACACACACACACAAACAATATATATATATATATATATATATATATATATATATATAAAATCAATAATGTATTATATCATGGATATTAATATGTCGTAACTATTAGTTTCATGCTTATGCAATCTTTAGACGAGAGTCAAAAGGTTGAAATTTAAAAAAAAACCGTGGTTTGTTTAGCGTTTATATAAACGTGAAGCGTATTCATGCGATTGAATATTATAACGTTAAAGTTTAAAAAGAAACATTGTAATTGCTTTCAAATCCTTAATATATTATAACATCTATAATATATTATTGACTGTAAATTTGCTCTGCTATATTAGCATTGAGCACCTTTATATGCCAATAATTTTCTCATTCATTCTCTATTCCTTCTCTCTCTCTCTCTATATATATATATATATATATATATATATATATATATATATATATATATATATATATATATATATATATACAGTGAGAGTGAGTGAGAGTAAGAGAGAGAGAGAGAGAGGGTGTGACTTAAGGAGATAAAACGTTTAGGTTAGTCTAACCTAACCCCAAGAACGAAAAATACATACTGGAGAACTGTGTTGTCTATCTTTGAAAATATAATTCTAATATAGAATAAGACGTGTTTCTGCATGTACTGTTTGTTTATACTTATAACTTGGCATAACTTCACTGCGATTATACATTATATTTTCCTCTGAATGAGAAAGTAAAGACAGATGTGTGAATTCAGAGAAATCTAATGCACGCATGTGCACTCCAATCTGTTTCCGTGTGACTAGACGCGATGGTTTATATCAGAGTTAATTCCAGACATCCAAGGAAGATAACCAGTGGCGTCTGCGTAGGGGGCGCTCGAAGTGAAAACCTTACAGCGGAAACATACTTCCGGTATTACTGAACAATGCACTTGCATGACGTCTGATTGCACACCTTTACTGCTACCTGGTTTAAGTGAACATCCGCTGGGAGTCTATGCGCATGTGATGAAAACGAGGTATTTTAAAAGTCCCAAGGTTAAAAACATTGTATATGCTTGAAGTTTGATTTTCTTGGAGAATTTGTGTGAAAGCTAACAAAATAAAAACATCTAAATTGATATATTTCTTCGAGAAACAAAGGAATTCTCTTAGGTTTTCAAATTAAAAAAATTGGATTTAAATCGGTGCCGTTATAGTATGTGGCCTACGCGGTTTGAATGTGTCCTACCTCAGTAAGAGTATATCTATAGACATAAGTAGAAGGCAATTTATTGAAAATAATTACTTTTTATATATATTAAAATTCAAGAAATGCAATTCAATCATATCTATATTGTTGAGAATTTTGGAATATAAGGCGTGTGCTAGACGTCCACTTCTACTTATAGACTCGCCGAGAACCATGTGACCAAACGTATTCCGACAAATATTGAAGTCAGTCAGTCAGTATACTATTGGTTTGGACAATGTAACTGGCCAAGCACAACTGAACCAGTGTCAAGACAACTGGTACTTATGGGAATTCAGAACAGTCCACTCATGCATTTGGGTGATTCCATTCCCTGAGTCCTGATTGGCTGCTTGGTTTGTATGATCCTCTGATGCTCCATAAATCCTGCCATTTTGCAGTAGTCTTTACAGCAAACCAGAATCGTATTGAAGTAAGTCAGTTAGACAGTCAACAATTGGTTTGAGCAATGTGACTGGCCAAGCCCAACTGCACCAGTATCAAGACAACTGGTACTTATGGGAATTCAGAACAGTCCACTCATGCATTTGGGTGAGTCCATTTCCTGAGTCCTGATTGGCTGCTTGGTTTGTAGGGCCCTCTGAGGCTCCCTAAATCCTGCCACTTTTCAGTGGTCTTTACGGCATCTCAGAATCGTATTCAGTTACGACTGTTTGCCGTCTCGTCTTGCCAATTCGACGGTAATTGGACTTAGTATGATTATTCTTTTATTACTTTTTATTAAAAATATATATTTAGAAAATATGACAGCACCTAATTCACCACATGCTATTTTATGTTTTATTTTTTACAGTAGTGCTATCTTCATTATTAAAAGAATGTTACAAAAATGGTAGCTTATTCAGGGTGCAGGTGTAACAATTAATAACCTTTCAGTTTAATTGAATAGAGAAATGTGATTTGATATACGAATTGAGTTATCAACTAAACGAATTAATCTTCTAAGTCAAGTTACCACAGTATCTATTTATATTCACACATTTCTCCGAACAGTTTCATCAGCCGATGTAAAAATCACAATCATTTTCTCATTTTTTTCATAAGAATTAGTTCAAATTTGCAATCTGTATCATATAGTTTAGGGCAATGATCAATTTAAAAGCTTCTCTTTCTTACCGATAAAATATCTAAACGAACTATGGATAAGAATTTTTCTTATCCATAATTCATATCTCATTCTCTTATTGCATTGTTACACCCGAAACAACATTTTTCTATCTAAATAAATAAATAAATAAATCCTCATTTCCTTTCCAGAAAAATTATTTATTTTGTTCATTTCGTTACGGCTCGTTTCTACTTCGGAATTCGTATCTTGGAGAAATTCCAAGATTGTCTTTCAATTGTTTACGCTTGTTCATGAATTACTCCACTTAAGAAAATAAAACTCTGGCATGTGAAAATATTCCAGAATATATTGGATACTTTGACGCCAAAATATACCCCATCCTCCAATAAACATTGCAATTTTCAAGGGCACAGTTCAGGATTTTTAAGTGAATGAACCATTTCATAAAGACAATTCGTAAACTCTCACATCCACACACCCCATATGTTTGTGTGCGTATATATATATATATATATATATATATATATATATATATATATATATATATAATTAGGCGTGCATGAATGCATACAGAGTTTATATATTTATAATACATCCACATACACCTACATAAAAATATATGCAGATGCGTTCATTATATATATATATATATATATATATATATATATGCACATATTTACATAACTACGCATACAACTACCTACCAGCACACACACACACTTGTATACAGAGACACATCCATGCACACATGGACCTATCTGCTTACATTAATATTATATATATCTATATATACATACACAAACAAAATTGGATACACATCCATACGCATATATACTCATACATTTGCACACACGTTCTTGCGGAAAAGCCTCCACTGAAACACATTTAGGGACTTTAAACGGTTGTAGGTAAAGTTGTATGTGTGAAAAAAAAGATTTCCATCTAATGTATTCTTTACATGCATAGATTCATTTTTGGAAGCAAGTGAAAGGCCTAAAATCTTTACTCAACGTCATTTGCTATTTGCTTGTCAGGTTTAAGTGTTCTTAATCTTAAAATTCAAGGTCAACTGACGTTTTAAGGCGGGAAATGCAGCAACAGTAATTATGGTGATGTCCTGAAAGACTAAAGATTTAGCGTACATCTGTTTTATTCAATTATCTAACATTACTTTCCTGGCTCTCACTGCTTGATAAATAAATTATTGACGGAAACAAATCTGGAAACAGAAGGCGATAAGAAAACGAAGCGAAAATATATTATTACTAGAGTTCCTTGTGTAACTGATAGCAATGTATTCTGTCAAACAAGGTGAGGTTGATTCTCACTAGGTGCCTATGCTAATGTTTGTGTAAAAATCTAAAAAAAGCCAGGTAAAGAATGTAGGTACCAATTATTGGTGCCGATTGTATCGTGAATTCTTAACTGATTCACAAAGTAGCAATGAAACTGTTGAATATTTAGATGGGTGATCGCTTAAGAGCCCGTGACATAAGCTATCTGACACAAGAGTGACCTGCTCAAATGTAACAATTTCTTAAGTATATAATATCAGTATATTCAAGCTGTCAGCATTCGCTTGAGGAAATTTTATAAAAAGGATAGATTGCTGGAAGAGCCTCACTCCATCAGAAGATGCTCCAGTATCCTTTACACATCTTTGGGACGAACGACATTTAATATCCAAGTCACGCGTTTCACATTCTGTCACCTTTATATATATATATATATATATATATATATATATATATATATTGAAGTCTACTGTTGGTTTTAATAACAGCAGCTAACTAAGTACAACTTAAGCAATGTCAAAAGGCAGTTGGTATATATAGAAATCAAGAATGATCCATTCAAGAATTTGGGTGATTCCATTCCTTGAGTTGTGATTGGCTGCTTGCTTTGAATGACATTGTGGAGTCTTATAAATACCTTGTCATTCTGCAGTAGACTTTGTGACTATTCGGGTTTGTATTTCAGTTACAACCGTGTGTTGCCTTGTCTTCCCAGTTCGACGGTAATTGGAAAGAAAGAGAAAAGATATATATATATATATATATATATATATATATATCTTTTCTCTTTCTTTTACTTTCATTAACACAGTAAAATTCAAAATTGAGCCAAACCAAAAACTGATAGAGATCTGTTTTTATCTGAAAGTCACAGAGAATGTTATTCATTTAATTTCTTTGTAAAGATTATGGCTTTTGGCTATACCTAATTTCAGCATGACAAAATTATAGTATATTTTTCAATTCTTAATGGATCACCTTCGCCAGATTATTATTATTATTATTATTATTATTGTAGCGAGAGAAAGTACGTACCTGGGCGCTCAAAGCGAGCACGAACATGTTGGATTGGCAAAATGAGATCAGGGATCGCAACTAGTGGCTCTATCTCAGACTACCTCGTTGGTGAGTATGCAAATTTCTACATTGAAATGGCAGCGCTGGCCTAGATGTGGGAACTTGGTCAAGGCAGTAAATCATTATTTAAGGCCTGCCTTCTCACACCGTGGGAGTTGCGTTTTGGCGGAGGACTGCTGGAAAATTGTTGCAGGCAGAAGGACTTGGTCATGGGACTTTGGAAGTTGGGAGAACGTCTTTTTCAGTGGAGGGATCTGGCTGTTCAACCCAACAAATTTCTATTATTACTATTATCATTATTAGTTATATGTAACTCTTCAGGGTGTTTCAAAGACTGTACATTTTCATAAGAGTTGCCTTGTAATTTTTAAGTATTCACCTATTCACCTTCTATCAACACATTGGAATCTGCTACAGGTTGCCTAATATCAGTTCAGCTTTTCTAATAAATAACTCCCATGAAAACATTAACATTTTAATCACTTCTTGGATAAACCAAGATGTGTTTATAGGGATGGTTAAGATGTGGAAAATGTTGGAAATTGTCTAAGAAAGGTAAATCTATAAAGGATGTTGATATCTTATTATAATGGAGATTGTGTGTTTTTCTGTCTGTAACCGAAATTATATTACTACTCAAGTCACAATTCCCTTCGTTATTTACATCACATTCTCCATGAATTTATTTATATTTAAACCTCAATTATTAATAAAATTGCTTCACCTTCTTATTAGTGTTGTCCATATCTACATAAAAATAACATGCAATTGTATTTATATATACAAAAAATAGCGGTTGCAGTGTGAATGGGAAGGCTAATTTGAATATTGATATTAAAAATGTGATTTTATTAAATATGTGCTTAGTATTATTGATTTCTAATTGTTTGGTTTTATTTTAATGAATAAATGAAATCCATTAACAAGAAAAAATAACTGTCATTTTATTCTGTATTTCCTAATTTAACTAAATAGTTAAATAAGTAAAATTCAGCAATGAAAGACAAGAGTGATGGAAGAGTAAGTCTCATTTCTATTTTTCTATTATACCCCCACTCTGTTACATATCTTTTTATCTGCCTTCTTATTAGACTTTCTAATTTAATACGATATTTCATTACATTAAAACTTAAATACTTGCACCCGGAGGGTGCATATATTTGCTAGTTCTTTTAAAACACCCTGTATAATTGCTAACAAAATAGAACTGACTCCAGCATTAAATAATCCTACAAATGTTACAGGTGGCATATAGATTTATGTAGTCTGATAGTTTTACTGAATTATTTCTTTTTTGTTTGTCTGGAACAAAGCCACAATCTTTGAAGAACAAAGTCACATTCTCGGAATTTCTATGTAATTAACTTCCTTAACATTACGCTTTAGACGTTGCGATGATAAATCAAAAATGTTATAGAAAGAGTTTGAATGCTCGCCTCTTGGACCGTTACAATTAAGATATACACCATGGAACTTCAAGCACGAAGTCTGCATAGACCTTCAAATATCCTAAAAATTTGATCACAGGTTCCGTTTTTCACGCTGTAATCTGATTTACATTAACACAAATAGGTATAATACCTGATGAAACTATTAGTTTAAGAGCCAACTAGGTGAGTGAATAGGTCAGATATCTCTTCCAAACTGTGCCCAAAGGTTATCAGTACTAACCTGGTTCACGGCTTCAAACAACGTTGAATCGTACGGGATTACACTGGCAAGAAGAGCAAATACGGTACAACCCATAATGATTGAATGCCTTTTGCCTATTCCATCTGTGACCCATGTGATACCAGGCGGACGAGTGTATTATATTGACTTTACATTTGATCGAATCTTCTACTCGAGCCGCATATTCCAAGCCAGCCAATCTTTGCGAGCATATTCCAATCTTTGCGAGCCAATCTTTGCGAGCATATTCAACGCCAGCCAATCTTTGCGAGCCAATCCAGCCAATCTTTGCGAGCATATTCCACGCCAGCCAATCTTTGCGAGCATATTCCACGCCAGCCAATCTTTGCGAGCATATTCCACGCCAGCCAATTGCGAGCATATTCCACGCCAGCCAATCTTTGCGAGCATATTCATAACGCCAGCCAATCTTTGCGAGCATATTTCTTTGCGAGCATAAGCATATTCTACATAAACCAACAACGAACACATATTCTATGAACCTGAATTCATATTGTATGTAGTCATTAAAATACCCACAATATTTTTGCTGTTTAATTTTACAACCATTTTCACATCAATAGGTCGTTTACTTGTTCGCTCTACAGTCATAAAATTGTTCCATTTAAAGAAAAATCCCTAAATACCGTGACTGATCTTCTCTTGTATCTAAAGCCAGCGTTCTCGCCCTCGTCAGTCACACAATTGAGTACCAGGGTCACTGGTGGGGGATGCGGCTACTGCATTACAGAGATTATGCAAATTTTTGGAAAAAAGATCGAAATCACATTCGGTTGTTGATATCCGAGTTTTCTCCATTAATGTAGATTAAATCTCATTTAGCTTATCAATCAATAGGGCAGCATTTCCCCAACTTAAGAAAATATCTGTGTATCCCGTGGTTACTGATATACGCTAACTCTTTGGCAACCATCTCTATTATTAGTAATTATTAAGAGAGTATTCAGCATAGTCTATTCTATTTTTTATTTATTTTTTATCTGAGCAAGTTTCCTACGGATATATCCTTTCATGCATTTATGGCGGAAATTAGCATAGTTTGAATGAATTAAAACATTTTCGGAAACAGCAATTACTTCCAAAATTCCGCCCATTTATTTGTTTGTTGGATGTTTACTGTCGGTATGCCCACGTTTTTTCTGTTATTAACACATCAGCCATTTCCCTGCGTATTAAATGATATAATTTGCAAGTTGTGATGCTGCGATGAATTATAGGCCTTTAAAAATGCATATATTTACTTGAGTCTGGTAAAAGGCTAATATTGTGTAGGATGAAAACTAAACTAGTTGCTTAATATTCATAGCTACAACCCGAAAAGACTTTCCACACATGTGTATATACAGGTTGACCCCCCCCCCAAAAAAAAAAAACAGATCCCAAATTCTGTTTTTTGGGGGGTCACCCTGTTTAAACAATGATGAATTCAAATAACCGAGCCATTTTTTTTATCGGATTAAACATTACGTTTGAAATTTAAAAAAATGTTAAGCGCATATCTAAATTAGTACAAAGGGTTTGGAATGGTGATCCACTTGTAATCGAGGAAGAAACTAAATGTTGATGATACAATAAAATTACTTCATGCACAAACCAGAATCTGTTCTCTAGAATGAAGCGCATAAAATTCAATTGGGTTTTGAGATACAGGCATATCAACTTATCTCAGCCAAAATACCACACCAAATATTGAGTAATAAGAAAAAAGAAAAACTTGTCAGTATTAGGCTGGCATAATCTACTGCAGGGTAATGAAACCTCACCGAAAGAAAAAAAAAGTAGTTTCATATCCAGGAAACTAAACTGCTTCTGATTATGAAGCTCATGTTCTGGGGCTATGTAGAGTATAAATTAATTCTTCTTTAACATAACAGCTAATTCCACTCCTGTTTTATTACATTTTAGGGTTTCAACTATGGACAAAGTAAATCTGTTTAAAAATATTAGCATTGATAGGAATATTTCATAACATGGTTATGAAAAGACAAATGTTATAAACAAATATTGCGATTTTAAAAGAAAAACAATTGAATTTAATCATGTTTATAAAATATCTACAAATGAATCAAATGTCAGCATTAAAAAAAGCCGTAAGGGGTTAATATGCCCTATATATAGATATGCTATATAATACGATTGTAGAATAAGTAATGTGTATCGGCAAAGTAACATTGGAACATACATTTTATACGATATATAAAGTGGTAAATAAAAGGGTTAATTTAATCAACTAGAAGAAAACACCGCATGTTTAGAAGAATTCAGATCATATTAAGTTGTGAAAACAATTGATGATATATTGCTTTACTTTTGAAAACTAAGAAAATATTTTCATTCTATCAGGTTTTATTTTAAAATATATTAATTCGGTAGCATTGCGAATGTACGCTACATAGGATATAATGCAAATTGGCAATGGTTCTGGTTTGTTTGGTTTTACGGCATATCAACCTCAGTGGGTCAGTTAATGCCAATAACGTTTTGAAATAAATCAATTCTTAATGGATAATACAATTTTTTTATAAATACATTTTTCTATTTAACCCATAGATGGGACCCTAACAGGTACTACCACTCTGGGTCAGAGTTGACCAGGGAGCAATGGTGATGAAGGGGTGCTCCACATTCCCCAAACCTCCAAAACTTGAACCTCACCATCAGATAGAGTTTAACGTCATTCCCAGGACACGTAGACCCTCAGCCACAGCCTTCTAGCACCCATATGATAAAAAGGGGTTGGGGTTTGCCATAAGGACAATAGGGTTGGGGAAAATTAGCAATGATTACATACGTTTGTATTAGATTTTTCAACAGTAAATCCATTGTGCGATGACCAAATGTTTATACGAATAATATATATATATATATATATATATATATTATATATATTTGCTTGAAGGCAATTACAATGCGCATATCGCATAAAATTCGATAATTATGGAAGACAATAATAATAATAATTATAGAAGATAATAATAATCGAATTTTCTGCGATATGCGCATTGTAATTGCCTTCAAGCAGAAATATAAATCTTAATATATACTTTATTCAACAATGCTTCTAAAATAAACAAACATCCAAAAATCTTATATATATATATATATATATATATATATATATATATACACGCGTGTGTGTGATCCTAAGAAATTAACTACGACAGACTTCATATTCTAGTCGAGTATCTGATTTCCACTGAGCCATTTGTGAAACGCATGTATCTTGTCCCATCCATCGATAGATAAATTGGTGCCTTTGTAATCTACGGACGCAAATTCTTCAAGAACCGAAAATCTCAACATTTACTATAAATAGCATTAATTCAGAAGTGGTTTGAAGCATTATTTCCCAAACTAATCTTTGAATTTTACCTATTCAATTGGTGCCTTTTAACTTGAATACTACCAGTAATGATACTGATCTCAACATGCAAAATCTACTCAAAATTCCTTTTACATAAAACTAAATAAGAAAAGTTTTGAAGCCGGATTTCTTCCGATTTCGTCAATATAATTGATGCTATTACAATCGATGCGGCGAATTCTACAAAAAACAACAACCTCAACATCCAAAATTTAATCAAGAATTAGCATAAGTTACATGAAATCAGGATCCTATTTAAAATTCTAACCAAACAATCGCATCTCGGAGGCACGTTGTCAAATGGTTAGAGTCGTAGGAAATGGACTCGTCAATCCGAGTTCAAATCCTGTACAAAGCCACAGTTCACATAGCGCTAATGACCTGGAAAAGGTATGACTCCATCTACTATCCCTCCAGCTATAGGTAAATGTTAGGGCAGATTGGGCTCTTTAACCTTGGTTAGGCAACCGGTCTAGGGGAAGGAAAACTCTAAAATTCAAATATGTTAAACTCTGCTTCGGGTGGTCACTACTAGAATAGGCTCAGTCCTAATTGCTGATCTAATTCACTAATTTAATTTGATTAAAAAATCTACTTGAATCCAGAACTCCATAACACACTTGGTGTGACTGTGGCCCTATGCTTATCAAATCTGCAAAATTCAGTATATAATATGTTAAACTTTTAAAGGCCATTCTTTGGCTTTAAAACACAAGCGTTTATCCAGTGGAATTGGATCCCCGATAAAGAGTCCCTCGATAATGAATCCTTTGGTTACTAAAGTGTTCTCAGTTACTGGTATAGAGTCCTTCGATAATGAATCCTTTGGTTACTCTGGTAATCGTATGTCCTTCCCTAGTATTGGTAAAGATCCGGCAATCCTGTGTCCGTCTACAAAGAGGGCAGTTGTAATTATGGCCGATGTGGGGGATTTAAGTATTCTATCAGGCCCGCAGTATTGCTAGTGATTGGTTCCAAGAATAACTCACGTGACCGTGGCTAGTCTATAAATCAAGGTGACGATTTAGAGCACACCTTATGTGTAAGAATATTTCCAACATAATATATATATAATGTGTGTGCCTGTTAATATATATATATATATATATATATATATGTATGTATTTCAGTCAGTCAGTCAGTAAGACAGACAGTCTACTATTGGTTTGAAGAATGTGACTGGTCAAGACAACTGGTACTTATGGGAATTCAGAACAGTCCACTCGTGCATTTGGGTGATTCCATTCCCTGAGTCCTGATTGGCTGCTTGGTTTGTAGGATCCTCTGAGGCTCCATAAATCCTGCCATTCTGCAGTAGTCTTTGCAGCAAACCTGAATCGTATTTCAGTTACGACTGCTTGCTGTCTTGTCTTGACAATTCGACGGTAATTGGACTTAGTATTATTCTACAATATACAATTTCCGACAGAATGAAAATGGAATAAGATGTGAAAACCAAGTCTTTGGTGTGGTTATATACTTATAACGTTTCAGAGGAAAAAAAACAAAACATTATTATAATATATCAAGTCCACGGAATTCATTTCCAACCTTTAGATGTAATTATATATACATATGCACACAATTATATATGTGCACATGCGTGTACATCTTATTAAATGAGCTCTGATAAAGTTCCTAAAACAGATATCATTTTCCAGACACCTTATCCTGTTTTGTTGATAGATGATGGCATTTCCATTACATAGAGTAAATGGCAACTGTTTTGTCCGGAGGATATGCCGAGGTGGAATCACATTAGTTCCTGACACTCGTGTTTGTTTGTGCCGAGCTGAAGGAATGTCTACAGACAAAATGTGCACAAGAGAATACATATAGGAAAAAAGTCAAAGAATAATAATGGAAAAAAATAATAAGTTGCAGAATGTCGGAGTGAGAGAAACATGTCAAATTTCCAAGATAAACAATTGGACTTCTTTTACCCGTTCACTGGATAAGTAAACATGCTTTGAATTTATATATATATATATATATATATATATATATATATATATAAAGTAGTCAAACAGTGTGTTTAAAAATAGCGAAGGCCGGTAATTTGTGGGAGATTATGTGCTTAATTAAAGTCATACCTAATTTTGTTAATTAATTATAACTAAATGAATTAGGCGTGCATATCGGTTTAAATGTAAAGCGTAAACAAATCGAGAAAAGGTCATCTATGTATGTACATTTCAGCCCATTAGGCCTCATCAGCAGAGCTATAGACAGACACATACATATATATATATATATTATATATATATACCAACCGCTCCGCACGAGCAGGATGTGACACAAGGTCAATTTCTTAAGCGGAGTTTAACATGTTTGAATTTAGAGTTTTCCTTCTCCTATACCAATTGCCTAACCAAGGTAAAAGAGCCTAGTCTGCCCTACTATTTATCCATAGCTGGAGGGAGAGTAGGATTAATACCTTTCCCAAGAGTATTAGCTCTAAGTGAAATGCAATTACCACGTCCAGGATTTGAACTCAGGGCGACGAATCCATTTCCCATGACTTTAACCATTACACCACGCGCTTCCATTACATACATACATACATACACACACACACACATATGTATGTGTGTGTGTGTGTGTGTGTGATATAATCACGTGGTTTTTACTTTATACAAGAACGTGGAGACGTAATTTAATAGAAATGTAATAAACATACACTAGTAGAATCATCCCCATGGTTATTGCATGGAGAACAAATTTCAAGTTCTCGCTGAAATAGAGTATTCTTTTTCTGGTACATTCATTATTTCAAACAAAAACACCACCACCACCAGTAGCATGATGCGACATGAGATCATCTTAAGTGGGGAACATCTGGTTTGAAATCATTGTTAAATCGACTCCTATTCATGGATACACAGTGTTGGCTGAAGATTAAAAATTAATTCATCATCTCATTGCTGTGACTGAACGCTGGGTAGGGACTTGCGATGGTTGATAGGGGGAGTTATTCAAAGGAATACATGCTGTCGGTATGAAAAAGGATGTGCGAAAAGTAATTATAAAAGAAAATCCAGTCTGTCCAACTGTTTACTCGGAATTAATATGGAAATTCTTCCTCCGTGAAGAATAATTAAAGTTCCAATTACCGTCGAACTGGGAAGACAAGGCAACAAACGGTTGTTACTTAAATACAAACCCGAATAGTCACAAAGTCTACTGGAGGAAATTCTTCCTCTGTCACTTTTTGTCATACTCTAAGGAATAATTGTTGTATAGATTTGATTTTTTTAGCATTATACTACGCTGAAAATGACATGAGCGCAAAATAAAATCAAAGTCAAATCAATAATTTGAAGTCTGGTTACTCAACGGCTAACGCCCGACACGGACATGCACAACCGCTAACGTCCACACAGACACGCACAACCGCTAAAACGTCCGACACGCGCCACAACCGCTAAAACGTCCGACACAGGCCACACAACCGCTAAAACGTCCGACACAGGCGCCACAACCGCTAAACGTCCGACACAGGCGCCACAACCGCGACACACAGGCGCCACAAACGCTAAAACGTCCGACACAGGCGCCACAAACGCTAAAACGTCCGACACAGGCGCCCACAACCGCTAAAACGTCCGCGACGACACAGGCGCCACAACCGCTAAAACGACACAGGCGCCACAACCGCTAAAAACGTCCGACACAGGCGCCACAAAACGCTAAACGTCCGACACAGGCGCCACAACCGCTAAAACGTCCGACACAGGCGCCACAACGCTAAAACGTCCGACACAGGCGCCACAACGCAAAACGTCCGACACAGCGCCACAACCGCTAAAACGCGCACAACCGCAAAACGTCCGCTAAAACGTCCGACACAGGCGCCACAACCGCTAAACGTCCGACACAGGCGCCACAACCGCTAAAACGTCCGACACAGGCACACAACCGCTAAAACGTCCGACACACACAAACAACCGCTAAAACGTCCGACACACAACCGCTAACGTCCGACACAGCGCACACAAACGCTAAAACGTCCGACACAGGCGCACACAAACGCTAAAACGTCCGACACAGGCGCCACAAACGCTAAAACGTCCGACACAGGCGCCACAACGCTAAAACGCCCGAACAACCGCTAAAACGCCCGACACACACTCCGACACACGCTAACGTCCGACACAGCGCCTCAACTGCTAAAACTGCTAACGTCCGACACAGGCACACAACTGCTGACACCCTACCTCATGCCCTAAGTGCTAACTCCCCACGTAGTACTCTAAGTGCTAACCCCCAACTTAAGTGCTAACCCCCAACTTAAGTGCAAACCCCCGACTTAAGTGCAAACACATCACGTTAATTAGTGAGCTGAAAATCCCCATAATATTATTCTCAGTTACTTATAATATACTTTCTATAATATTTTATATATTTTGGAGCTATTCTCTGTAAGTTACGTTTTTAAAATATCTTTAGAAAATAAAGAATTATGTTAAATACGTTGCTGCCTGCATGTCTGTGAATTTGATTTTACTTCATGTTATTTTTGTCATTGTATATTTTGTAGGCATGTATTCAAATCGAAATGAACATTAGGTTTTTATTGGAAATAACGTCTTCAAAATTCACCTGTCATTTCACATTCTGTAATGGCGATGAAAAAGCTAAGTACACTTAAGTGGAATTATTTGTATTCCACTTCAAAATATATCCTTAAAATATTTGCTAATTTTCAACGTTTTTCGAAAATGCGTTTTTTCCCTTGAAATGCTGTTTCGTTATTCTTTCTTTTAAAGCTATTAAAATCGACGTTAAATTTGCATCAAGTGGAATTAAATCTTACTTTAAACCACATTTATTATTCAGACACATTCTGTTGAGTCCTTTTCATAGAGTCATTCGGTCTATTTCTATAGAGACTTTATCGATTGTATATATACAGTACATTGTAACTTTTACATGTTTTTCTGCTATAGAAAGCCATATTTTTAAGTGAACACACACACACACACACATCAGCCATCCACAGACACGTGTTTCGACGTTTACGTCTCATCAGTGCGGCTCTACTTTTTAACAGCTAACTCTAGCCGGGAGCGAAACCCAAATGAGTGTGAGTAAAAGTGTGCTGGTGGATTTTACTGCATGTCAACCCTGTGTTATTTTATGATGAAAACATTTTCACTTGTTAAATATTTAATTATTTTAAAACATTAAACCCATTTTTATCTCTATAACCGAAACATTGGGCCATAACATATATCAATACTCCCCGGAGTTCCAGAATGGAAACCCCTCCACTGGATGTAGTTAAGTATCATACCGAGGACACTAGGACCTTCAGCCACAACCTTCTAGCACACATATGGTAGAAAATGTTGAGGGTTGCCATAAGAGCAACAAGGTCGAGACAATAGATGCTAGCGCTTGAGGGTACCAGCCAATTAATCAGAGGGAGTCTCTCCAATCGCCCGTCTAGCCCAAGTAAGGGCTAAGTTAAGAGTTTTATGTCACGGACTGCTTAGTAACCAGGATTATGTCCTTAAACATCACCAGTCGCCATCCGTGGCAAACATGTGGCTCCTTTGGTTGGGCAGGTCTTACCACTCTAAATATGCAGTCGGCATATTCTGCAGTCGACAGAGCCAGAGCGTGTTTAAGATATTAGCACAAAATATTAGAAAGCAGTGCTAATGGAATAACTTTGAATAAAATAAAATAAACGTTGACAACTAAGAACTGGCTTATATTGCAAGGTGAAAGAAGAAAAAAAAACCTATTATCAAATTAAATATTTTCAGAAACTTCCAATGTTTTCTTTTGACAAATATACAAATGGATTTTCCCATAAATAGTACCGTATAAGGAAAGGGTTGGGTCATCTTGCTTATGGCATAAATCGGAACGAACAGAAACAAATGGCGAGTTGGCAGCTGTTACTGGTTTATTTTCTTTCCATGCCGTTTGTGAATCGGCCATTTTTATCCACTTTACACAAAGCCGAAGAACCGTAAACACTCCTTTATATTAATAAGGATTAAAGTGTTCTACTCTTTCGATGATAAAAATAATACTAATGTAATGAACTGTGAAGTTGGGTGGAAACGTATGGATTCTTCTGGCAAATAATTTGGCATGTTGTATGTGTTTGTCTTGATAGAACTGTTGGCACGTTCTCAGTAAATTCCTGACTTAAACTGATAATTATCTCCTTGGGTTATGACAAATTTATCATTGTTTTGTTAGACCGACCCTTCTGTACAATCAGTATGAGATATTTGTACCTTTTATATATATAATGCATTTGGTAAAATATTGAATATGAGTTGTTTTCCTCGAACTAAAAACCCTCATATTCAGCAATGGTTTATTTTTTTGTTTTGTTTTCAAACCTCTGGCAAGGTCCAGGTGTTTGTCTAATTTTTTTTTAATTTCACCTTGACAGTGTGATCAGCTGGGACCTTTTTTTTTTAAATTTTTGAAGTTGAATTTGAGCGAAAAAAGTCTCACCACGCCTCCATGACACTTCTAAATATTCTAGGGGATCTAAATATTGTCGCGGTTTCGATTCCTCCTCTGATCTCTGAAGAATAATTAAAGTTCCAATTACCGTCGAACTGGGAAGACAAGGCAACAAACGATTGTTACTGAAATACAAACCCGAAAAGTCTACTGCAGAATGACGGGATATATATAAAGTAAAAACAAAGTCGTCGGGGCGGCCTAAAGTCGGTATCAGCTAGTCAGCGAGGGAGTCTATCCCCTTTTCAATAGCGCTAGACCAAGGAGATTGTTTTTAGCATCTGAGGATGGTGCGCCACACCTACCATCAGCTCCTTACTTTACCGCACAGATCTCTCTGCTACTCATACGCTGAGTTGGCGAGGACCGGTATCGAACTAGGAACCTTGTGGTTTCTAGCCGAACGCTCTACCGACTGAGCTAACCCAGCCCATCTCCACAATGTCATTCAAATCAAGCAGTCAAGCAGCCAATCAGAATTCAAGGAATGGAATGACCCAAATCACCCAAATTTATGAATGGGTCATTCTTGATTTCTATATATACCAACTGTCTTGGACACTGCTTAAGTTGTACTTAGTTAGCTGCTGTTATTCAAACCAACAGTAGACTTACTGACTTCAATAATCTCGAACTCCTCCAGTTTCCTTTTGATGCGTATATTGACATCACTTTTAACAGTTGAAATATTGCAAACTAGTTAGGTTAACCGGTTTATTAATTTTAGAGACACGTCATTTAAAACAATGGATACTGTTTTATCTAAGTTCACGTAGAGGACAATGATTCTTGCTAGATGCTCCACGCTATATAGCAAATATATGGCTTCGGTAGGTGTATTTGAGATAATTGGTAAATCATCTCCGTAGTCCTCATTCGGAAAGGTTTCTGTCGGTTATTGACTTTTTTTGTATGAAACCATTTTCGTAATCTAGGCAGATCATAAACATATATATAAACGGGTATCGAATGTAGTTGGTGCCCTTGGAACGGCCCACAAGTGTTTAGAAAAAAGACTAGTGAACTTGTAATCATAGGAAGAATCGAGATCATGGAGACAACATCATTGATACGATCGCCTAGAATACTCTGAATAGTAATGGAGACGTAAGGAGACTTGTTGTCACTCAGACACCAGAGAAAGATCATCAGCTTATGATAGTGTGAAAGAATCACAATGAGTGAGCAGATCACAGGGTGAAGCTAAAGGAAAATGAAAAAATGGACAAATATCTGGACCTTGCCAGAGAACTGAAAAAGTTATGGATTATGAAAGTGAAAGTAATATCAATTGTATTTGCTGCACTTGGAACAGTCCCAAAAGGATTGGAAAAGAGTCTGGAAAGTTTGGGAATCAGAGGAACAATTGAAACCATTCAGAACACTGCACTGCTGCAATCTGCCAGAATACTCAGAAGAGTCCCTTGAGGAGACTTGCTGTCACTCAAATTCCAGTGAAAGACCATCAGCTAACGCTGATGTGAAAACTCAAAAGAAGTAAATAATAATAATAATAATAATAATAATCCTGGAGACCTGATGAAACTTGTTGTCACTAAGAATCCAGTGAAATACCATCAGGTAACGCTGAACTCACATAACAAATTAATATTTTTAGATCCGTATGTGGGGCTAACGCTTACAGACAAATGTTGGAATCTGGAAAACGTGTTCCAATTCCGTCGGCCATATATTATGTTCACTTATGCACTATTTCGCAGAGAGAGAGAGAGAGAGAGAGAAGAGAGAGAGAGAAGAGAGAAAGAGAGAGAGAGAAAGAGAAAGAGAAAGAGAGAGAGAGAGAGAGAGAGAGAGAGAGAGAGAGAGAGAGAGAAAGAGAAAGAAGAGAAAGAAAGAGAGAGAGAGAGAGAGAGAGAGGGGAAAACATTAATCTACCGATGAGAAAGGATCCGGGCCGGTATTACGCTCTGCTTCATGTAATATGTTACCCGGTACAATATGTCGGGCTTTTGTTTTCAGAAGAAATGTTCAACGCCAAATAAATTCCGCTGCTATGAAAAATGCCTTTAAGGTCTCAGCTTGGTAAACTGACAATCTCTTCAGTCATGGAATTCTTTTCTAGTTTCAGGTTTGTACTGATTTTTTTTTTTTTTTACAGTTTAAACCTACAAACGTACACAGTGCGATTTTATAAATGTAGAAAGTTTTCCATCACTGTTTAGAGAATTATTTATCCTGATTATGGTTTAAAAAAAACGAAATGTTTTACCGCCAAATTTACCATCTAAAATATTTTTTTTCATTTTGGAATACTTTTTAATGTTTTTAAAATGTTCTACATATCGTCAGATTTCCATATTTCCACCCATATATATATATCTTAATAACACAGTCAGGAACAAAGAAGATAGATATAAGCTTAATAACAGAATAATAGCAATATGAGTTTAGTACCACAGAAAATACAAAATAATGTAAATAAAAATTTAGTAGCACAGTGAATACTAAACAAGTTAAATATTAACTTAGTACCACTGTGATAACCAATTAACGTACATATAAGCCCGATAACTAAGCGAAGATCAAACAATGTAAATATAAACTTAGTAACAATGGTTAACAAACAAGCTGAACATACGCTTTGTACAGAGTGATAACTAAATAATCTAAAAAGGAAGTTTAGTAACACAGTGATGGCAAAAGAAGCTAAATTTAACTTTACTAACACAGATAAGTAACTAAGCAATGATCAAGGAAGCTGAATATGAGTTTAATAACAGTGGTAACGAAATAAGCCTAAACATAAACTATGTAGCTCGTTAATGACTGTAAGAAAAAAAGCATTTAAGATGAAATAAAGAAAATTCAGTTTTAAAAAAGCTTTGATGGACTTTAGGTTTTAATATCATTAAGAAATATTAAAAAAGACAAAGCTTTTAGAACATTAACGTCAAATTTTCATTGAGGTACGTAAATAAAACCAGTAGCGTGAATTTTATTGATTTCAGATAAGGATCGGTTTTCTGCAATGTTTATTTTCAGAATTCCATACGCAAATAGTATAAATCCTGATTAAATTCATTTTTTTTCTATAGGCTCAGGGAATCACCACACCAGTACTCCAAACCAAAAAATAACACCACTTAATGCGATACCTTTTAGAGAAATAGAGAAAATATTTCAACTAAATTATTTTTAAACCCACAAGGATTAAGAAAAAAAGTATCACATTTGAAAAAGTATTCTTAATTCTCCTAGATAAATACCCAGCTGAATTAAAAAAAAAAAACGAAATATGAGGAGATCACTCTATAAATATAAAAAAGGAACACAGATTTTACGGAGCTAATTCTTAAAATCGGTTCATTATCTAATTTAACTAAAAGTGAATCGGATGAAGAAAAAGGAAGAAAACAGTTGCCGAGACAACTGTATGATATTTGCATTGTATTGTTTTTTGTATATTTTTAAGGGAAACAAAGACGCAGTGCAATTGCTTGGGGTAGAGTTTTGAAACATCAAATGAAATAAAAAAAAAAAAAACAATTGAAATAATCCAGGGAAAATAAGCAAGAATAAAAAAAATATCTTCTTTCTCAAATATTTTGAATTTTTTCTTGTCCCTATTGTTTAAATGAAAGCCGATTAAAATAAGAAAGTGTTAGGGAAGCTTGAAAAAAATACAACCACGAAGACTTAAAGAATAGGAATGAAAAAGAGTTAATAAAAAAATGCAAGGAATCAGACAGAAAAAAATTGAAATAATAAAAAAAAATAATCAAGAAAGTTTTGTGAAAAAAGACGAAAGTCAAAAGCAGAAATAGGGAAACTTTAGAGACAGTAGGGAATGGAAGATAGATAAGAGAGAAATAGAGGGTAGAAGAAAGAAGAGAGAAATAGAGGGGAAAGAAGAGAGAAATAGAGGGAAAGAAGAGAGAAATAGAGGGAAAGAAGAGAGAGTGAGAGAAAGGCTGAAATAGAAAAGAAAAAGAATTGCGAGCAGATGGAGAATAGAGAGCCAGAAAGTTGAAGGAAAAAGAGAAAAGAATGAAAATTGGAAGGGGGAGAGCTGATTAGGGGAGACGCAGAGAATGGTAGAGAGTAGTGGTAAAATCGAAAAGGCAGAGAACGTAAGCAGAATAAAAGTGAAAAAGTAGAAAGCAGAGGGGTAAAATAGAAAAGGAAAACTGAGTGGAAATGAGAGCGAGTGAGTGAGTGAGCGAGAGAAAGACTCAAAGGAATCCATGCTGTCGGCATAACATTACGATGAAGATGTGCAAAAAGAAATTAAGAAACTACACAAGATAACCCAGGCTGTAGCTGATAGGGAAAGTCATGTATTTTCCCAAGGACATGAACGGGAAGAGAGAGAGGGAGATGGGGGGAATAAATAGAGAAAGAGAGAGACAGGAAGAGAGAAGAGGAAGAGAGACAGGAAGAGAGATAGAGAAAGAGAGAGACAGAGAGAGAGACAGGAAGAGAGAAAGAGAGAGAGAGAGAGAGGAAAGAGAGAGAGAGAGAGAAAGAGAGAAAGAAGAGAGAGAGAGAGAGGAGAAAGAAAGAGAGATAGCGAGAGAGAGAGAGAAAGAAAGATAGTGAGAAGAGAGAGAAAGGAAAGATAGTGAAGAGAGAGAGAGAGAGAAAAGAGAGAGAGAGAGAGAGAGAGAGAAAAGAGAGAGAGAGAGAGAAAGAGAGAGAGTGAGAGAAAGAGAGAAGTGAGAGAAAGAAAGAGTGAGAGAGAAAGAGAGAGAGAAGAAAGATAGAGATAGAGAAGGAGAGAGAGAGAGAAAGAAAGATAGTAGAGAAGAGAGGAGAAAGAAAAGATAGTGAGAGAGGGAGAGAGAGAAGAAAGATAGTAGAGAGAGAGAGAGAAAAGAAAGATAAGTGAGAGAGAGAGAGAGAAAGGAAAGATATGTGAGAGAGAGAGAAAGAAAAGATAGTGAGAGAGACGAGAGAGAAAGAAGAGAAGTGAGAGAGAGAGAGAGAAAGAAAGATAGTGAGAGAGAGAGAGAGAAAGAAAGATAGTGAGAGAGAGGAGAGAGAAAGAGAGTGAGAGAGAGAGGAGAGAAAGAAAGATAGTGAGAGAGAGAGAGAAAGAAAGAGTGAGAGAGAGAGAAAGAAAGATAGTGAGAGAGAGAGAAAGAAAGAGTGAGAGCGAGAGAAAGAAAGATATTGAGAGAGAGAGAGAAAGAAAAGATAGTGAGAGAGAGAGAGAGAAAAGAAAGATATAGTGAGAGAGAGAAAGAGATGAGAGAGAGAGAGAAAGAAAGATAGTGAGAGAGAGAGAGAGAAAGAAAGATAGTGAGAGAGAGAGAGAGAAAGAAAGATAGTAGAGAGAGAGAGAGAAAGAAAGATAGTGAGAGAGAGAGAGAGAAAGAAAGATAGTGAGAGAGAGAGAAGAGAAAGAAAGATAGTGAGAGAGAGAGAGAGAAAGAAAATAGTGAGAGAGAGAGAGAAAGAAAGATAGTGAGAGAGAGAGAGAGAAAGAAAGATGTGAGAGAGAGGAGAGAAAGAAGATAGAGAGAGAGAGAGAGGAGATAGAAGAGAAAGAGTGAGAGAGAAGAGAGAGAAAGAAAGATAAGAGAGAGAGAGAGAAAGAAAGATAGTGAGAGAGAGAAAGAAAGATAGTGAGAGAGAGAGAAGAAAGAAAGATAGTGAGAGAGAGAGAGAAAGAAAGAGAGAGAGAGATAGTGAGAGGAGAGAGAGAAGAGAAAGATAGTGAGAGAGAGAGAGAGAGAGAGATAGCGAGAAAGAGAGAAGAGAGATAGCGAGAGAGAGAAATAGAGGGAATGAAAGATAGTGAGAGAGAGAGAGAATAGATGGAGGGAGAAAGAAAGAGGTGAGGGAGAGTAGGGATAGTATAGAAAAGCCAGAAACCTAAGTGGAAATTGGAAAAAGTGAAGAACTGAAGGCAAAATAAAAAAAAATGTGAGAGAACGGAGCTTATGAAGAAAAGAGAAAGGGGTGGAGAGATAGAGAGAGAGAGAAAGAAAAGACAGAGGTATAAAAAATTAATGACATCAAAGAGAGCAGATGGTAAAATAGAAAACCCAGGAAAAAAATAGAAATGGCAACAGTCAAAGAGGTTAAAAGAAAAAACAGATTTCCTGTGTCCTATTCAATTATTCCTGGATATTTATAACTATTCTATTTGGTTCACGTCCTCAATAATTTGGCCACGTATAGTTCAATTCCATATTATTATTATTATTATTATTATTATTATTATTATTACTAGCAAATATATGCACCCTCCGGGTGCAAGTATTTAAGTTTTAATATAATAAAATTTCATATTAAATTAGAAAGGCTAATCAAACTGAATAAGAATGCAGATAAAAAGATTTGGAACAGAGGGGGTATGATTGAAAATTAGAACAACTTTGAAACTAACTGTTCCATCATTTTCCGTTACTCCAGTCTTTCATTAGTAAATTTTTTCTATTTTAAATATTTAGTTAAAATAGGAAGTAAAGAATAAAATTACAGTTATTCTTTTTGTTAATTGATTTCTTTTCAGATTTATCTCCAAGATTTTTGCTCATATTCATTAAGATAAAATCAAATAATTAGAAATCAACAATACCAACCACATATTTATCAAAATCAAATTTTAAATATCAATATGCAAATTAGCCTTCCCGTTCACACTGTCAACCGCTATTTGTTGTATATATAAATACAATTGCATGTTATTAGTACGTCGATATGGCAAGCAATATTAATAATGAAAAACAATTTTATTAATAATTGAGACTTAAATAAAACTGATTCATGGAGAATGTGATGCATAATAACTAAATGGATAGTGACTTGAGTAGTGATATAGTTTCGGTTACAGACAAACAAACACATAATCTCCATTATAATAAGATTATTATTATTAATAGTATTACTATTATCGAAGGGTTCACACCTGCCGTAGCCTGTGGTTCACAGGAGACTGAGTGACAACAAGTTTACTCAGGTCTACAGGACTCTCCTGAGTATTCTAGCCGATCTTAACAATGCTGAAGTTTGGATGGTCTCGATTCTTCCTCAGATTTCTAATTCACCCAATTTCTTTTCCAGAGCTTTGGGGACCATTCCAAGAGCGCCAATTACAATTGGTACGACCTTTACTTTCATGTTCCACTGTTTCCTCAGTTCTCTGACAAGGTTCAACTATTTGTCTATATTTTCACTC
Organism: Doryteuthis pealeii; assembly: GCA_023376005.1. Classification (NCBI taxonomy): domain Eukaryota; kingdom Metazoa; phylum Mollusca; class Cephalopoda; order Myopsida; family Loliginidae; genus Doryteuthis; species Doryteuthis pealeii. The sequence goes on from CM042146.1 coordinate 12,392,981, forward strand.
TCTTTAATGTTCACTTGTTGGTCGGCCGGAACGGCACAATCGACGAGATGACAGATTCTCCTCTTTTTGTAGATCGATACTAGGTTTAGTCTTACCGCTCCATGAGAATGGTTTTACACCAGATATAGCCGGGGTTTATTTTTTTCTTAAGTCTGAGAGACCCACTATTATCAAGTCTCTTGGATTCTTCTAAGTATTCAAATTGTCCTTCGCAGTTTGGCGGTCTGGATTCTCCCTTTGATACCCAGTTCCCAAACTTCAAGACCTTTTAGGACCGTTCCAAGGGCACCAACTACAATTATGTTCACTGTCACCTTCATGTTCTACAGTTTTCCGTTCTCTGGCAATGTCCAGGTATTTATTATTACTATTATAAATAACAAGAGATTCAGTTACAGTCTTAATTAGTAATCATGCTAGGGTATACAACGAACAGTTAAATGAATTCACATGCACCAAATATAATAATTTTGATTAGTCTCCAATGGGATGTGTATTATTACTGACAAGAAGAGACCCCTTGTGATAACAACGTTAATTAAGGTAGATGGGTGAACGCATTCTCAAAACTATCCTACACAACAGAATATGTGAAGAAAAGGAAGTGAATCCGACAGTATGTAGTATATTAAGAAAGATTGAAAAAACACAGGTTTAAATGAGTTGTGGTGAGTTTATTGGCCGACGCTGCAGCGTTTCGATCTACTAATTAAATCATCTTCAGGGCATTTGTTGGTATATGGAAGGTAATAAGACATTTTTTATCACAGAATAACGAGAAAAGCGAGTGATAGTCCTTGTTTATCAGTCTGTTTAAAATTTGAAGTTTGAAAAAAGACGGTTTGAAATGTGACGTCAAATATTCTTTTACGGTGTGAGTATAAGACTGTAAGTGTGTGTATCGAAAAGAAAGCATTGTGCATTTTTTAGGTGTGGGGTCGCGTCTGTGTATAAATCTTTCTATAAAAGACAGCGAAACAAACCTCAAGGTTGTGTGTGTGTGTGTGTGTGTGTGTGTGTGTATGTGTGAATATATATGAATTATCAGCTTAGAAAGGTTCACTTCATATTTTAATTCCCATTTAAAGTAATTATATAACTTTATCCAGATTCAGCAATGATATGATCACATATTCCTACCATGTAGAAATTATCCAACGTATCAACTAACACTAATTAACAGATATTTTGTTACTGGGATAAACCAATGGGTTTTAGCCACTTATTTTAAACCTCTGCTCATAACATTGGTAGCACGTCAAGATTTTGTAAAGCACACATATCGTATATTTCACTGGTAAAACTGCTAAAAGCCTTCCTTCTATCTCGCATCAAACTTAGCTTCATAACGAAAGTCATAAAATCAATGTTATCTGGTGGTTGTTAGTACATAAACAAAGGCACATTGAACATTGATACAAAATTGAAAACAGGCATTTTGACTGGAACTGAAATTAGATAATTTACGTCTGACTGAAAGTTTAGAGGTAAACTCAATCCATTGTAGACTTGTGGAATAAAATTAATTCGTGTCAAACATAATTTTCTTGGGTCTCACAGCTTAAAACTATGATGATAGAGTAAATAAGATAGTATCGTATCAAATAACAGGATATCTGATGTCTGAAAGTGCATTTCATTCATTATTATCTTTTTTTCCAAACGTATGCTAGTGACACTATAAAAGATAGAAACATGATATACCAGTTTAAATCAAACATGATGGGTGGCTACTCTTCATACATTTGAAAACAGCCAAATTCCTAAATGCAATAAGTGTTTAAAACAATTCTGAACTTATAAGAATAACCTACACAGTTTAAATACCGTTCAACAAAACAAAACGATTCAATCATGTAGTTTTACAGTGATACAATGTTATTAAGAGGTATAAAAATCATATAAAAAGAAAATATTTGGAATTAGATAGCCCACAGGGTTGATATACCTTTAAACAAAACAAAACCATTTTATCACGTGGTTATACAGTGGTATGATGTGAATAAAAGTATAAAAACATATATACAAAAAAAAAAAGATTTGGAATTGAATAACCCACACAGTTTATATGCCGTTAAACAAAACAAAACCATGTTATCACGTGGTTATACACTGGTATGATGTGAATAAAAGTATAAAAGTCATATATACAAAAAAAAGAAAAGATTTGGAATTAATAGTTCATACTTATTTGGTATTTCCAGTAAAAATTTTATTCAGAACCAGAACTATCTCAACATAGGATTCTTTAATCCTATGCCTGGAGTAAGCGCATCCCATCTTTACCATAGGGAGTCCCCGGTTAACTAACAAAGATAACTAAACTTTGAACCTTCTTTCCCACTGTCTGTGTTGTAGAAACAATGATACTCACCATCGTGAAGAATAAGTTCCAATTACCGTCGAACTGGGAAGACAAGGTAGCATGCGATTGTAACTCAATACAAACTCGAAATGCTACAAAGTACACTGCAGAATGACCAGGTATATATAGGACTCCACAGTGTCATGCAGATCAACCAGTCAAGCAACCAATCAGAACTCAAGGAGTGGAATGACCCAAGTCACCCTGATTCATGAGTGGATCATTTTTGATTCCTATATTTACCAGCTGTCTTGGACACTGGAAAAGTTCTACTTAGCTGCTGTTATTAAAACCAACAGTAGGCTAACTGACTTCAATATGTGCAATCGGAAAGGAGCTTAACCAAAGTATATTTCATGCCAATCCTCAAACCCTCCTCTATCTCTTTTTTATGAACTCATTGCACATTCGGTTTTCCGGTTGTCGAGAGTCAAATAATAGCGTCGATCCCAGGGGTCTATCCCCCCAGGCAATACCTGCCCCCTTGACTTAAAGGGGCAGGGCTGGGTTTATTGCCCAGCGCCTGAGGCACCCCTCTTGTGGGGGAATACCGAAGGGATCGACGCAATTTTTGTTCTTTCCCCACCCATGAGCATCGGCTTGTGGGTGGGCACACGTTAAAACGAGGTCTGGTGCAGAGTCCATACAAGTGGGGTATGAGACAAATATACTCAAACCCTCCTCCGATTTTGAATTTCAACCCTTGAATTCAAAATCTATACTAACCACAAAAAATAACGGTTTATTATCAATATACAGTATAATGATTAAAGTTAAAAATAGCGATAGCATAACATTAACTTATTTTTCGAAATTAACCTATGTCTAATATGTGGGATCGAATTATTTATTCCCCAGTAAGGGAGAACTCAAATTTTGAGTTTTTATATATGCCCTTTTCCCAAGAAACAATGAGATTGAATCAACATACAGGAATTAATGATATAAAATGAAATCTTATATTGAATAGGTTTTCTAAAACATCGCTAATTGTTTGCTGTTTCAGTGTAACTGGAAATTCCGAATGAGCAAAGAGATTCAGTGAATAGATGAGATTTGAATTAGCAGAGGAATCATTCGAGCCTGACAGAGTAAACATGACACAATCATCTCTTTCATCTTTATGCATTCAATTGTATTCCATTCAAAGTTTCTCTTTGCTCGAGGGATATTTGATTTGCTCTCCTTTTTATTCTTCGTCAAATCCAATTTTCCTTTCAATTATATTCTTATTTTCGTTAGCCATTTTTTTTCAAGGATTCTTGATTTTCTTTGCTGCCTTGGCGTAACTTTTTTTTTTTTTACACAGATTTATCGATGTTTTCTTCAAACATTTTTTTTTGTAGCAAAGGAAAAAAAATGATAAAATAAGCTTGGATAAGAGTTTGAAAATAATAAATGCCTGCAATTTGGGTCGTTGTTCGGCATATTGTTAAAACATAACATGGTAAATAAAACTGAATTATTGAAAAGAAACCCAAGGATATAAACAAATACAAAAATATTAAATCATTTGGAATTATTACATGTAAACTATAAAAACATTTTTAAGAGCTGATAGATAAAAAAAAAATCCTATTGTTGAATACAAAATAAAAGAGCCAAAAAATAATGAATAAATAATAAAATGATATTTTTTAAAAACCCTCAAATATTCAGGAAAGAAATGCTAATGTTTTGAAGGACAAAGACATTATATATTATTTTATTTAGACAATAGTTCATTCTGACTAGACCAACAAATGTAACCTGCAATTTAGGGGAGTCCTAGCCCTATGCAGGGATACAGTCAGCACATCGCTAGTCGTACAGACAGATCTATATAATGCTGATGTGAATTGTGGAATAGACATTTAACAACAGGTAGGAGATGATACTAGGTACATTTCTTAATCTTGTGGTGTTTTTAATTCCCCTGCTCTAGTTTCGTGAGGACTATTATACCTCAATCCTTGGATTATTCGAGGGTTGTTTGTGTAAATATTTTCCTAAAGATAAAGCTGAAAAGAAGAAATTGGCTGCTTGGGGGTGGGTTTTAACCCTATACAGTGGATACACTTAGCACATTCTAACCTCCACTAACAGGGCGACAATAAAATCTAATCAACCTTTTAAGATACTGTGACGAGACTGAAAGGCAGCCCTATGAACAAGCGGATTCCCAGCCCCTACACAAAGCGCGTCAGGATATGTTTGGCCGGTGGCGAGTGGCTACGGATACTCAAACTCGCTACCTCCTCGTAGCTGAGGTATTGTTCGTAGAGACCCAAATAAAGTACATCCGAATTTGCATAAGCGCATTCGAACGAGCAGAAATAAAGACGGACTGTCGCTGACAGGGCGAGTGAGGAAGAAAGTGTTTGGACGGCAAGTGAAATTTGACGACTGCTATTTGATGTGAGAGTGGCGTGTTCAGTTGGGAAAGGAATTGCCTTTCGTTTGCTGGAGAGTCTTTCAAAGGATTGATATTACCTTGAATTTTTGAACCCCTTTCAAAAGAGATGCACAGAAAATATTGAACAGATCTTCAACCAGTAGTAAAACTGTTTATCCGAGGTTTTAATAAAAAAAAAAAATAAAAAAAAAGAAAAAAAAAAGATTCCTAGTCTAGAAGACGTAGTGCATATGAATCTATATTATATTACAAATCAATTCTATTTATCTGTTCGGTGGAAATGCGCCCCCGGTTTATGAATCATCAGTTAGTTTCATCATTTTTTAATGCTTGACTGGGCGAGGTAGCAAGTTTGGAGCCTGCTTAGTTAACATCGCCTAATCATTTCAGGCTGGCCCAGTCGTTGAACTCATAAACTAGAAATAAACCATTAATAATATGCACGTAGTTTTGCTGGAGGAAAAGAAAGATTATTAGTGTTAACATTACATTCAATAAAAGGAAATCTATAACTACGACCATAAATCGATTATATCTGTACACTAAATGTTTAACCTAATTATATACTATCATTAGCCTGTCGTTGAATGCGAAAAGAAATTGGGCAGAGAGAGAAATCTACTAAGCTAGACTTTTGTCTAGTCGGAATTCGAATATGAAACGGCGTACACAGCACTGTTTCTGATTGCAACATAAGCACTGTGTAGCATGGAGAATTACTGGAGGAAATATACAAAATTATTCTTTGTAAATATCCTTACACATTTCTGATACTTCTAATAGGTGAGCAGAATTACTACATGATTCTTATTGAAGACGCGTGGTGTAATGATTACCGTCCTATTTTTTTGGAACAACATAAAAATAACATATATAAAAATAATTTTGGATAACATACATAAAAATAACATATAAAAATTATCTATTATCAAAGTTAGGTTCTTTTTATAATATTTTCTACCATAATCCCTAGAAAAATCAAATATCCAAATTCTAACGGTCTATTTCAGCGTTCAAAATGTGATTTTAAAAAAAAAAATTGTATTCGAACATTTCGAACGAATTTTTTTTTCATTCAAAATAAAATTTCACTCTGATGAAGGTCGAATCTTCTGTGTGCAAAATATTTTCACACAGATGAACTGACCGAAACACATGTGTAAGTGATATTGATTAAATTCATCTTTTCTTATCCATTCTATTTCTTTCTTTTCTTTATTCATTCTTCCTCATATAGTCGGATTCATTTCCAATTTCAAGTTTATATATATGTTCAACAAACTCTTCTGCCCTGAGCAGGTTGTGACACAGCATCAATTTCTAAAGAATTAATGACAAGGACGGGTGATGAGAGAGCGATATAATAATCCGTGCCAATCATCACGACATGAAGATAATAAACAAAGAGTGCACAATATCGATGTTAGAGCATACATATAAGTTAGGATTTGGCCTAATGATTGCAAAGACGAGAAACCAAATCACCGTTGATTGTGCCTACGCTATTATAAATGAGTTTTAAAAAATTGAAATACTGGATTTTTAAGCAAAAGCCAGTATTACTTATTTTATATAACACACATTTGCGAAGCGTACGCAAAACTCTTCCAACTCATATATATATATATCACAATGCTGTTAAAGAGATAATATAATATAATATAAATATATAATATATATTATATAATATAATACTTCTAATATAATTTATAATATATTTTCTCTTTAACAGCATTGTGTGATGTTTTCATTTCACCTTTTCATACTTATATATATATATGGACTCTCTCGATTTTCGATGCATGAGTGTTCATCCAGTGAACAACCAACACAGTGATTTGTTTATAGTGGTGAAGGCTTGTGTAGGAACATTCCACACTTCTTGGCACAGTCGATAGGAAATAATTGGAAAAGGAATGCCACGAACCCAATCAACGACCGACCTCAGGAATTTTGAATTCCGAGTTATCCCTCTCCTAGACTGGTTACCTACCCAAGGCTGAAGGGCCCAGTCTGCCCTACTATTTAACCCATAGCTGGAGAGAGAATATATGGATTCATACCTTTCCCAAAGGGTATTAGCGCTATGTGAAATGTGTATATAACATATGTATTGAACATTTAATTAACTTTTTTTATTCAAGATGTAGGCCTATTTGTTTCTTTTCGTTACTTAATTTTATTCTTTTTTATCATCATTATTATCTGTTTTCCTATGGCATATTTGTGACAAGAATATTTACAATATTGCCAAAAGAATAAAACATTGGTGATATGAAATAACTAAACGTATAAAAGCCGATGGGCGAATAACACTTCTCCGAAAACAAAATCATACAACGGACTTTTCCTCCAATGAGAAGGAAAGGGGGAGAAGTGGGAGGGAATATTCATCATAAAAAAACAACTAGAAGCCCAAAATTCCATTCACAAATTTCAAGAGGCGAAACAAAGGTCAGGTTTGTATTCTAAATTAAAAAAACACAAACAAAACAAATAAGAAAATAAATATAAAAAAAACAATGATTCCAATGATGAATGGCTTCTTCCCTGATAAATGACATTTTATTCGATAAATTTTCATTTCCGCTTTGAATATTGATACAATTCCATTCGCACCGTTGTTTACTAGAGACCACTATTCAATTGGTGGACGATAACTTGATTCCGAGTTCTTGTTTTAATATTGTTTGTGAATACGATTGAGCAAGTAAAACCATACACACATCTCATACACAGCAGATTTGTTGACAAAATCATTTCATTTTTCAATCTGAATGTTTTCCACGATCAAATTCACGGGTTATAGCAGCGGTAAAGTGTTTCAAGCCTGACTATGTTCTTCTAATTATTCTGTATGATTTATAATGAGCAAGAATCCAACGTCCTTCTTAAAACTACTTCATCTTTCACATGTTATTTTAGTTAAAACTCCATCACAGAAATCTATACATATATAAATGGCAGTTGTGTTTATGTGCATATCCGGAGGAAACTTTGAAAATAAAACAATTAACGACAAAGTAAATATATATATATATATATATATATATATATATATATATATATATATATATATATACTAAATATCACCAGGGGTTGACTTTTGAGCAACAATAATAGATATTTGATTTATATTTGTGAAGATAATTAAAAGATAAAATTCAAATGATAACAGCATGGAATTTTTTTTCTCCGTTTTATAGTTTTTTTAGATAGTAGATATTAACATTTCTTTTCAGAGTAGCTGGATCAATGCAAGTTTTTTTTCTTTAGATAGGGATTTAAATTGGGCATCCCACGAGGATTCAACTCACGATTCAGTAATAATGGATCTACGGGACTAACTTAAAATCCCCTTCTACACAGGCGACGCCGGATAGCCGCTGCTAGTACTGTATATATTGGTATACATGTGACATACTAAGCTCCCAGCACCATTTAGTTCCGGAATAAAATTCCCTTCAAAGCAAATGCTTATCTTTCCATTATGTTTGGTTTGTTTTGTTTTCCGGCATATCAACCTCAGTGGGTCATTTAATGCCGATAAAGTTTTTAAATAAATTCATTCTTCATGATACTCAATTTTTATGAGCTCGTGTTTTTGTATTTAACCCATAGATGGGACCCTAACTGGTATTACCACACCGGGTCAGAGTGGACCAGAGAGTAAGGGTGATGAAGAGGTGCTCCACATTTCCCAAACCTCCATAACTGGAATCTCACCATCAGATAGAGTTTAACCCTATTCCCAGGACATGAAGACCCTCAGTCACCCCAAAGAACTACCCAAGGTTTTTTGTTATTTTTTATGAGAAAAATAGCCTGTTTTGTAAAAAAATCATAAAATACAATTGTGATGAAATATGTGTTAATATTTATTTATAAATAGTTTTCTTTAATGTAATAAATTAGCAAACTTAAATGATTTTGAGAAATTATTCACATAAACGTGTCTGAAGATCACTCGTGCCACAAATGTTAGCTCATTAGACAGCTTTTAAATCGGAAAACTCATAAGTTGAGTCATGATTATATATATATATATATATATATATATATATATATATAGTATACAAAGTCTGATCCCGTTAAAAATAAGCTGAAAAAATTGTGCTGAAAAGAACTCAATTTTAGTGCGACTGAAATCTCCTCTTTCGTAACTCCTAGTTTAATTCGCATCAGGAGGAAGAAATATTGCTAGTAGCCACTAAAAAATGCTGAAAATTTTTAAATTTAGTTTTAATTTAACTGCTAAAAATTCTAAAATGTCTGTGCGTATTATACACGATGATATTTTTTCAGAATTTCTCAGTGAAAATTTAAGGACGAATATTATACATGAGTGCGCGTTTTACCCAAATAATTGTGGCAGGCTCGATTTCCATTGCTTCTGGTTATAGACTGTCTTTTATTTTTCTAGCTGGTAATGCTACTTGAGACTAATACAACGTACCCGTCCATTAAATGCATTTTATTAGCAGACTCTTTCTTAATGCTGGCCTGCAGGTGACTAAGTGGATATGCATCTTGACAGATGGGCATCAATTAGTCTCCTGCAGCTCGAGTCATCTTTGTCGCATTGCGCTGTAGAACACAAGTAGATAATTTTTAACACTTCTCAAAAAAGCTGGCATTGGCCGACAACGTTCGAATTAATCATCTTAGTGCAATAATCGCATATACTGCTAAATTGTGTAATGGTTATAGTCATGAGAAATAGACACCTCACCACGAGTTTAATTCCTGGATGTAGTAATTGAGTTTCACTTAGCGCTAATACCCTTGGGAAAGGTATGAATCCTACTCTCTCCTCCAGCTATGGATAAATAGTAGGGCAGACTGTGCTCTTTAACCTTGGTTAGGCTACCGATCTAGAAGGAAAAGTGAATTCAAACCTGTTGAACTCCGCTTAAGAAATTAACCTTGTGTCACATCCTGCTCGTGTGGAGGAGTTGGTAATTAATATATATATATATATATATATTATATATATATATATATAATATAATAAGATAAATATATAAAGGTTTTACATATCTATTTATTAGGTGACAAAGGAACATTCACAACCATATTGGTTTCATGCTATGCATTCATCAGGTGAAGATAGGATTCATTATCTTAGAATATACATGACGTTTACATTATTATGACCTAATAATCATATCGTATGTTTAAAATATAATATCAATCAAATGTGTTCTATATAAATTGTTTGTCACTCTCATTTGATTAGAATATTCTCAGTTTAGAAATCTCTCCTATATAAGGGATGGGGCATTCTATGGTGGCCTTTGCATGTAAAGCGATGTGTGTATTAAAACAGTTAAAAATCCCCTTCGCATCTTGTAGGTGATGACAGCCTGGTGGTTAAAGTGTCGGACTGACACTGAATCGATCGGATTTCAATCCCGGCTGTAGGTAACTTACAAATGTCTAGCCACACTGAAGAGAACTGATAAGTCGAAACACGTGTCTGTGGATGACACACACACACACATATATATATATATATATATATATATATATATATATGTGTTTAAAGGATTTTTTTGTGAAAATGATGGTAATTTTTATAGTTTTTACAGTTATATAAAAATACCATGATTTTCAAAGAAATGCATTTAAAAAGAAATGCCATAACTAGACTACTTCAGTTCCAGTAATCTTTTGAAAAAGAGATATTATCTCGAAAATTCAAGAATTAAATACAGGTTAACACACAACATCATTGTTACCGTATTATTATTTTTTTTCTTTACACCTGCATTGTAATAGCCTTCTAAATCAACCTCCTAACCAATATATACACAATACTTCAAGCAGATGATAAAACTCTCTCTCTCTCTCTCTCTCTCTCATATATATATATATATATATATATATATATATTATATATATATATATATATATATATATATGTGTGTGTGGTGGTTGCATGGCAAATTTAATTTAATTATTTTATATGAATATATAAAGAGGGTAATTAAAAGACGTTAACAAACTCATGGGAGTTCATTATGATTATAATGTCAGCATCCACATTTCACCATCGCTGTCAACACATTTTGTGAATCCCCCAAAGGTGATTAAATTTTCTAAATGACAATAGGTTTATTGGAGAAACTGAAATTTTATTACGAAGATGATGAGGTATGATTAGTTAAAACCAAAAGCATGGGTTTCACGCCCGTTTTCGAAGTGATCGTCACAAATACTGCAAGTAGCACTGTTAAGCAACCAGTGACCTTTAATCCTAAAAAAAGAAATGTGCTCTCATTTTTACCAATATATCTACACGCAGTGAGCGGTAACGTTGTAATCCGGGGTGGGGGGGGAAGAGGCACGAACTTCACCAGTGTCTCCAGTGACCATTAAATACGGATTCAGATTTTTCAGAGCTTCACCTACTTACCTATTTTCAAATTCTATGTATTCATAGTTGAGGATTATAGCGACAAAAGCTAGGCAATATATTTCAATGTTATATATATTTACCAACCCCTCCGCACGAGCAGGATGCGACACAAGGTAATTTCTTAAGCGGAGTTTAACAGGTTTGAATTCAGAGTTTTCCTTCTCCTAGACTGGTTACCTAGCCATGGTTAAAGAGTCCAGTCTGCCCTGCTATTTACACATAGCTGGAGAGAAAATTGGATTCATACCTTTCCCAAGAGTATTAGCGCCATGTGAAATTCCAACAGCTTCGTCCAGGAATTGAACTCGCGTTGACGAGTCCATTTCCTACGACTCTAACCATTAGACCACGCGCCTTCATATTTTCAATGTTATTCCAATGCAAAGGCTTTTCGGTTGGGGCAAGTTGGCATGGTAAAGTTGCCCTTCCATGACCCCCCCCCCTTTCTACTGCCACTGTCTACAAGTAGCTTTTAAAAAAGGAAAAAAACACACAAACATATCTCAACATCTAGAACTATACACATATTGTTCCATGAACATGCAGTAGTTTAATGGGTTGGCCGGTTGGTTGGTTGAATTTTACGGTATGTCAACCCTTGATGGGTTATTCTATGCTGAAGATGTTTTGTTTGACACATTCTTGATGGGTAGTCAATTTTTTTAAACTCAAATATTTCACGAGATTTTTTAAAGAAATATTTATCCAAGTGTACTTGTAATATGCTAACTCGATATGTGTTGTCTCTTTCAGTTCAGGGATCAGCCTCGTCCTTGCCCCAAGATGACGCATGTGTGAGCCCTACAGAAAACAGTGCTGGATGAACTTACCACGATTTGGGCAATACGTTAATAGACTGATTGTTACATGGTTATATATATATATATATATATATATATATTCAATTTAGATATATTGAAAAGAATTAATCAGAAACCATTTCAGATTGCAATCAAGAAAAGTTAATGGTAACAGGTTAGGCTTGCAGTGAGAAAACCGCCAAATATAATCCATAGGGAAACAAAGTGAAATACCTAGGTTAACCTGGAGGAGATAAGCTCTGCAGGACACTAATATATATAAAAGAACCTTAAGAGATTTACATATGACTAGTTTAAATGGAAAAATGTTGTTGATGACCCATTCTTCCAAAGGATTTAAAAGGCTTTTTTGCTGTTTTAAAAATAAGTTTGTTTATTTTCTATTATTTATTTACTCTGTTATTGCTTGCCTTTTATCTATTTTTTTCTCTTTATTTAGCAGCTTCCAGTTCCTTATTGTCGAAGTAGAAACTGGCTCTATTTGCAGTGACAAAAGCAACAATAAAAGTAAGAAACTGAGGGTGGGGATATGTTATTGTTAAACAACTATGACGTAGAAAACACGTATTTTTAAAATTTTAGTTGTGTAAATGCAATTTTTGATAGACCAAACATGTTCTAGTAATAATCATTCTAATGGAACAACAATAGTATATAACAGAGTTAGTATACACGCACAGACACACACTATATATATATATATATATATATATATATATATATATATATATATATATGGGGGTGCAAAAGTAGGTATACAGTTACAAAAAAAATATATAAAACTCAATTGAATTTATTAAACAAACAAACGATACATGTAATAAAATTAATTAATTATTATTAATAACATGTTAATTATTAGTCACAATTGAATGTGGCTAATGACACAGAAGATAATATGCTACTAATCTGTGTGATACTGTTGTATACCTACTTTTGTCCCCCTTTATATATATATAAAAAGATACATCTAATGAGTCAGACGAACCTACTAAAAGTTTCGCTTAATGCTCTTCAAGGCTAAGATCTGACAAAAGTCTCTTTAGTCAGATCTTAGTCCTGAACAGCATTAAGCGAAACTTTTAGTAAGTTCGTCTGACTCATTAGATTTATATTTATTATTTGTCTACTTAGGTATTGAGCACTTTTTACTTATTAGCTTTAATTTCCTGGCGGTTTTGTATGAATATATATATATATATATATATATATATATATATATATATATATATATATATATATATATTATATATAAATTGCTTTTTCTTTTGGCCAAAAATATTGTACCAATAGATTATTTTTGGTTGGTACGATTATCTTGGTCTTTTCTTTTTTCCAACATTTTTCTCCCTGGTTGATGCTTGGTAGTATATTTTTACAATCACACTATTTGCTGTTTTTTTTCTCATTGCGAGGATTTACCAATAAGTTTGCTATATTATAAATATATATATATATACATACATACACCACCGCACATGTAATATATATATATATATTATATATATATATATATATATATATATATATATATATATATATGCCTCATTCTAGGACTTATTCTGTTGTGTTTTCATAGTCACAGTATACTGACCTTGTCAGCTAATTCAACCTTTATCCTTTGCATTGAAACATTTCAAAATCATCTTGACTTACCTGCAAAACACAAAGAGAAAAAGAATTAGTTGAAACCAAAGTAAAGACATATTTATTCTATTTTTAATTAATACATAAACATACTAATAAATAGTTCGTCATTCGTGCACAACACACATTTCATTAAATCAAATCATACATTACATAAAGTATGATAAAACATTTCTTCGTAAAGGTAACTCTTCTTTCATGCTCTCACTTCAATTTTGAAATGGGAAATTTTTACTTTAATATTAAAAATATACAAAAAAATATTTTTAGGTTAGACGTTATTTTATCGTTGTGAGGAACGATAGCAAATATAATTTTTTTATATACAAATACAATTTTAATATAAATACAATTTTAATATAAATACAAATATAAATCTAGACACACTAGAAACAAAAAGTTCATTGTATTGGGTAAGCGAAAAGAATTCATGTTTAAAGAGGTTGCCCTCAATCACAATCCTTCTTTTCTTTAAACCAGTTTTAAAAAATAAAAAAGGGGAGGGGGAGTAGCTATACCTTACAATAACCTACTATTAGAAAGAAATTAGAAAAAATAATTAGATACATAAAGAAAAAATGTAAATATATAAATAACATTTTTTTTTTAAAGCATAAAAGAAATAGTGATAACGTCAGGTGACTAAGACCTCAGTTCACAAGAGAATATTCATATAAATAATGTTTTTTTAGCAGAATTTTTAGATGATTTTAAGATTTTAAATATACTGACAAGTTTTAAATATCTAATTCTATCTATAGACTCCCACTTAATCGGTAACCGCAAGATTGATTTTTAAGTATAATTACATTTCTTGGAAGTTGAAAAAAAAATAATATAAAAATAAACAGAGGTTAGTTAAAATTCAATACTTAAAATTTCAGCGAAAGTAAAAGATCTTGGCGAAGAGGTGTTGAGTGGGAGAGCTGTCAGTATGAGAAAGGTGGTCGGCTAAGAATAAATGACGTAACCCAGTTTGATAGCTGAACCGTGAGGAAAAAAGCCCCGCGCGTGAATATGGAAAGTCAGGTTTCACTTTATCTATACCGTACTCGCCAAAATATAAACGTGAGAGACACCAAATCCGCGAAACGGGGGTAGGTAGGTATATATTAATATATTGATTGCACATGAAAATAAGAGATCTTCATTATTTATAAAATATGGTAGCAGCATTTAATTATACTACGTCAGAGAAAACAGAGTGTCATTACAATTTTAATCACTAATTGAGTTGCCGCGAGAAATAATTCACAATAACAATAATTAATTCTCAAGAAAATAAGATGATTGAAATAAACAACGGAATCATCCGGTTGAACCGGAAAGGGAGTTTAATTCTTTTTTGTTTTGTATTCAGCAGTCATTCTGTACACAATGTTTTCATTCTACCGTGTCAAGATATTCAATATAAACCTATTTTATATATGGCTTCTTAAGTTCTAGCGTGTATTTTCGATGTATTAAATTCTACTGTATACTGCTTACGTCGGAAGTTCTTCATATTAGACGTCTCACTGATCCTGCTTCTTTCTCTCTTCATTATTTTCTGTAATCTACGATTACACGGATATATATTTTTGTGTACAGATTTATTATCCCGATTCCAGATACATTCTTCTTCCGTTGGGAAGCACAAGTATCAGTAAGAAAATATACGTCTTCCCAAAAGGGTAATCTGGTCTCGACTCTGACGGGCTAATTATTACTTTCCTTCAGTCCCTGTAAGTCTTTGTAAGCCAATCAGAGACTTTTTCTAGATAAACTTGAGTTCAAGGCCTGTCAATCAAATTCTGATATTTTCCCCTGATTACAATTATTTTTAAAAAAAATCTAAGCTACACTTCCTTAAAAAATGACACGCTCGCCTATCCATTATGTAACATTCATATGAAAAATAATATACAATAAATTATATTCTTCTCCATTTTGTGTTGTTTCAATTAAAATAGGTAACCACTAGGGAATGATAAGTGAAAAGAATAAAAACAAATATTCTCATTCCATGTATGGGTAAATAGTTAAACGGACTGGGCTCTATAAGCTTTTTCACGCAACAATATATTGTTGTATACCCTTTCTTTCCTTACTTCTATCTTTCTTCTGTTCATCTTTTGTTTCTTACGTTCTTACAGCGTCTGGACCTAGTCTTGGAGACTTCGGGTCAGGTCTTTAGGTCAGTCTTGTTGCCAAGACATTCATCAACCACATAACCATATTATTTATTTAAACTTTTATTTCTTAACTAAACATTTCATGTAACTAAACATAGCGCGCGTATGCAGGTGAGTCCCAGCTAAGCTGACATATCTTATCTGCCTGACGTCCAAGCCGAAACTGAAGACCCAACCAGTTCCCTTCATGATTTCACGTATTTCGTGGACTTTCTGTAATATTCCATGGAAAGTTCCGCCCATGATATGAAAAGGGCCATCCCTTCAGAAATACAGGGGATGGACAATAATCTTATGCAACTGCATAGATTATGTAACAATATGAAAAAACACTCTGCATTCTAAACTATTAAAACCACTTAAGAAATTGATCCTATGTTGCATTCTGCTCGCGCGTGGGTGGTTTGGTAAAAACGAATGTATAAGGTGTATCTGTGATTGAGAAAATGATATATAAGGAAATGGCATGCTG